>JAOXYL010000001.1:13961348-13987845 GCA_028564955.1 Terapon puta | reverse complement strand
TGTGTGTGTGTGTGTGTGTGTGTGTGTGTGTGTGTGTG
This sequence comes from Terapon puta, assembly GCA_028564955.1. NCBI lineage: Eukaryota > Metazoa > Chordata > Actinopteri > Centrarchiformes > Terapontidae > Terapon > Terapon puta. The sequence continues at coordinate 13,987,807 of JAOXYL010000001.1, read as the reverse complement.
TGTGTGTGTTTGGATCTCAACCATTTTACACAAGATACTGAATCACAAAATAGATAGTGGAAATAGTAATCAGTATTTGATACTAATTAATTAAAAACACTGCTGTAAAGTAAAAGGAATCTGAATATGATTTCATTTTTTAGTTTGGTCTGTACTCTAAAAAGCCTAAAGAACTATAAAATCCAATAACAATAACAACTAGGCAGTTTTATCTGGCCAGACATTTGAGACAGCCTCAAGGCCGCAGGTTTGATCTGTACAATATTTTATAAGATTAATACCTACTTAAGTGTATCTGATAAAGACATCACACAACTGCAACAGATTCATTCAATGCCACACCAGATAAGAGTGTCTGCAAAATGTGAATGCAAAGGCAAATACTTTAAGAGCTTGTTTGAAATGTGGCTTTTTGATGTGAAAGATCTTCAGAATAGGACTGGACTTCACATTATGACAAAGACTCAGTACTGTTCTCAGGCTTGTGCAGACCCCAGGAGGGAAGGGCAGCTTTAAAGTAAACACAAGAGACCAGATTTTCTCTGAAGCCAGACTTCAGACACAGACACGACCACTTGTCCACATCAAACACTGAAGAAGGGTTAAAGGACTAAAGAGAGGAGCTGAGGTCTCTGAGGATAGTCGTGGGGTGGCAACGGTGCTTATTGGGAGACTGTTTATTGGCCAAAGTCATGGTCTTTGTCACAATGTGATCTCTATGATATATGTTTGCTTCTGCTCATAAACACAGTGAGCGATTGCTGGCTCAGTGCCATCCAGACATTGGGGACGGGCCTGGGAAAAGAGTCGGGGAAGGAGATCAAACCTGTGATATTCCAGATGCACAGTGACTATCAGTCTCAAAAACCACATGCAAGACGACAAAGTCAAATATCCATCAAACCTAGTTGCTGCACTAAAGCACTTCAGCCATTTCAGGGTCATATTCCCACTGGAACCAGGATGAGAAGCACTTCACATCAGGCCGCCGCAGCGCGCCATTCAAAACATCTACAATAAACTGCTGTCATTCTGCAGAAATATCTCATTGCCTAAAAGCATTGTAACACTTTCAACACAAACTTTCAAAATGAGCTTTGAAAAACCATGTCTAAGTGCTGTCATTAGTTCCATATTGATGGTATTATATGGTGTGTTAAGCTCAGGGACTTTCCCAAATGCAGCAGAACCCTCTTCCTCCGCCCCTCTATTAGCATATGAATGTGTTGTGACATGTGGAAACGAGTTAGTGAGGTCTTCATTAAGCCCAAATGTCTTTCTTTAACCACAAGTTTACAAAAAATTTACAACTAGAGGCTGCCAGGAATCAAAATATGAGGAGATTTAGTGCTGAATAAAGAGCTTAACAACATAACATCATAGATCATAAGCAGATGCCTTTGTCAACATGTAAAAATAAAGCTAACTTCACCTCTATTCATCAACATAAAGAAATACAGATGCTTAATCAATAAAGAACAACAAAAACAGCCACCTCAGGTACATACCTTCTCATCATCCTCATCCTCATCCGCCAAATCCATATTGTCCTGAAAGAAAAAAGCATAACAAGAAAAATATTTTTAAAATTGAAATTCGAACTATTTCAATGTGACAATCTTGGTCATTCTGACACTGGGACTCCTCATGAACGCCACCGTGCTCGTGTGGTCGTCATCTGACAAAGTGCAGGGCTCAGTGGTGACCCTGAGGTCAGCCTCTGAAAACACTCCGCACTGCAGGACTGCTGGCTGTCACGTCATGTTGACTTTCTACACAAAAAGACGAGGCACCACTGGGCATACCAAGGCATATGAGAACATGTTAAAGCGCCACTAATCAATATTTTTTATTAATAGTGGATCAATGATTACTTGTTTGTGGGCGGAGTTTCTCAATGTGACAAACGCACCACCCGACTGTGTGGTCGCCCTCAGCTCTGATTAGTGCTACAGCAGCTGTCAGCTCACTGGTTTGGTTTTCCAGCTTACTTTACTAGTTTGGTTCACGCTCACTGCTCTCACATCACTGTTTTTGGCTGCAGCAGGAAGCTGTGTTCAGCAAGCTTCCCAACACCGAACAGCACACAGGCATTTAGACACTGGCTGGTGAACATGGTGGGAATTTAGTTTAGCCAGATTTATTTATTCAGAAGCTGGTAAAGCCCAAAAACAGAGCTAAAAGGAGAGTGAATATTAGTCAGAAATTACAATAACAATTTGCTTGTGCCAAGTGGACAGATACACAACCCCAGATGTTAGCAGTGTTAACACTGCAGGTGATGATATGTCATTGTCATTGTGTACACAGCTTGGTTCTGTTGCCCCCACGCAGCAAGAAGAGGGGGGGGAGAAACAGAAGTCTGTTGTGATGTGTCCTCATGTTGCACTGTGTAAGTGAAACAAAATTAAAAGGCCCTGAAAACCCCTTTTTTCTCAGACCATGAGTAATGGGTCTTTACATGCACACACTATTTTCTGCCGAAGTCTAAAGGGTTTAGTTTTTTTAATACGAGAGATTTTCTATAATTTTTGTTTTGTCTGGTTTGAAGTGGGTGGGACTCATCGGCTGTTTGCTCATGTTGCCAGCGCTGTGAATCAAATTTGATCAAACATTATGCACCCAGTCCTGATGTAGCAGAGGAGCTTTTGAGCGTTAAACTCTGAACGAATAACACCCAAACTATAACTCTAGTTATCATCAATATTTACTCCTCTCCCCTAAGCGTTCATTTTACTCTCCCTTTTTCTAGTCAGCCATCTAGAGAGATTTCTAAATCACATGATGGGATACTGTACCTCTATATCTGTCCGTTATTTGAAATGGACTGGTGCAATATTTAGAAAATGCCTACACAGAAAATTTTCCCGTAGTTTAGAGATGATTAGTCAGTAATGTAAAAAACAGAAACTAACAACTATTTTTACGACTGATCAACTGTTTGACATATTAATTATTGTTTAATATGACTATAAATGGAATATACTTAGCTTATGTACCGTCCAATACAACAACAAAAAAATGTGAAATGTGACTTTAGGCTCTGGGAACTAGTTACTGGCTATTTTTCAAAAACTGTCTGACTTCATTATCAATAAAACATTGTTAATTTCAAGCCTACATGATTCTAAACCAGTTGATATGTCACTGATTTGACTGTATAATAAAGCACATTGTTGTCTGAACCGTGTTCCGTATATGTACATTTCTGGAACCTACAGCCTTTTTTAAATACTAAAGCTACATACAGTAAATACAGCTGCTCTTTCACACTGAGCACAGACGCAAGATGCAATATCTTCTTTTTCTGTGAAACTGAGATTGGTCACAGTGGGTAGAAAAACACTGTGAATTGTGACCTTTTCAGAGCAGAGTGCTAAAAGTTTTTGTAATGTGACCAGTCACAACAAGAGGAGGGCAACAGACCAATTACAGCGAAGAAGAGGCATGATTCAGGACAATAACTAGAGGCGGACTCGGAAAAAAAAGAAAACAGTGTTAGTAAAGGACAAGTACTGCAAATTGGCTTAGGATATAATGATATGTTGCATTAGTCTATTCAGAGAGTTTTCTATGCTTATGCATTATGTGTTATTTTATTATTATGTATTATGGAGCTAGGTGCAGCTGGTTGCTATGGAAACAAACCAGCTTTTTAATTATGAGAACAAAATGTGGTTGAGGTGGCCGTTCTTCTTTCTACAAAATAAAAAAAGGAGTGTGAACATGAGCCAGCGGGGTCCTTGGGCTGAAGGAGCAGAAGACAGACGAGGATAACAAAGCCGCTCTGGACTCACCAGGTCCTGGCTGACCCGGCCGGAACGGATCTGGAGGTAGTTCCACGAGATGAGCAGGACCAGGAAGAAGGGCAGCATGTAAAACTCCCAGTACCACACAGTCACCACAAAGAGCTGCAGACAGAGGACCACAGAGGTCACATATTAGTGAGGTCAGACACAAGTAGGGGGTGGGACAGGATGAAAACAAACTGCTCTTAAATAAGTCACATCCAAAGACATTTTTAATAGTCCCTGAATCCCCGCCAGCTAAAGGTTGATCCGATCTGCTATTGATTACATAGGCACTGGTCAAACAGATGAAGGCTACCCTGCTACTATCAAAGCCTCGCTTCCTACGTACAGCTGTTCTGCATACGCTGTGCAGGGCGACCGCTCCGCTCAGCTGGACCGGCTCCCCCTCCACCCCCTGCATATGCATTGACATTAACCACATAAGTCTAATTGCTCTGCCTCTCTCATCTTGTGTACATAAAAGCCGACCTGCGCAATTCGCAGCAGCCACGGGGAGCCTGTGTGCGAATATGTCATTAGCATCCATAATGGCACTTGTGATGCACACTCCACCTGTGCGTGGCTCAGGTAAAAAAAAAAAAAAAAAAAAAAAGAGAGAGGATGGGAGTATAAAGAAACGTGGCTCATGATGTCTCAACTGCACAGCTAAACGGAACTATAAAATAATCCTGTTGGAGAGGCAGCGCCGGCCAAAATGGCAGCGAGCCACCAGGCGTGGGCAAGGGTTTACAGGTTTTTATATGCTAATAAAAATAGAAGTGAACATCTGGTAAAGACATCACTCTCCTCTGAGGCACCAACTGACATAAAAGATGGCAGATCCCAGCCCCCCACCACCACCACCGCCACTACCACCATCAGCTTTAATGTGCAAAAAGCCAAGCATGCTCTTGTCTGTGTTATCACAAGCCAAAACAGGGCCTGGGAGAGGAGATGAAACCAATTCCTCACTGAAAGGGTTATGTTTTATTAGTGAGGACTTTGTAATGACTGGGAGAGCCGGGACGAGGGGAAAGCCAAGTCACGCTTTGGTGGAAATGTATACTCAGCCCATAAAGATTGTGATAATTGCAGCCCATTTCAGCTTGAGAGGCATTACATAGTCTTCGACAGCAAAAAGGGGCTCTGGAAATACAATCCAGATCAGAGAGAGAGAGAGGGAGGGAAAGAGAGAGAGAGAAAAGAAAGGCTACCTAATGTTAGGAGAGCTACTGAACTGGAGGGTAGCACATTTTCAGAATGCAGCAGGATTTCCACACTAATGCTCGGGGAAGGATTTGCATGGCACAGCGGTAATCCAAGAGCACTGACATCATTTACTCCATTTCTTGTTTAAAGTGAGACTATGTAACTTTTGCTGAACAGCAGGTTCTGTGGCCACAAGCTGTGATTATGGGATAACACTATATGCTAAAATGTAGTTTAAAGGAAGTACAAATGGAGGGAAGTCACAGAGTCAGTTTGCAAACATCTGCAAACATTAGCCACTATGAGCAACTGATCACACCATACCCAGTAAGGTTGGTGCAGCAAAGCCTCTGGGTGCACTGAGTAAATTGCTTATAAATCAGTCGTTTTCGTTATAATTAAACATTTATTCTAATTGGAAAAGTTGTGCAGCAGTCATACAAGCATAATTCCTCATGGTGACTATGAAAGATTATGCAGCTTTGGATGCAGATTTACTGTTACGTTGCAAATATGTACACAATTTTGACCAAAACTTTGAATTTTTGGAGGTGATTTCTGGTTTCCTGCAGTCACTGAAGGTTTGACGTTGATGACTGATTTACAGGTGGGAGTTATGCTTTTGTACTTTTGGCACTTACAGGGTTGGCTGCTTTACAGTACAGAGGATATATATTTAAAAAAAGGTGAGTTAGTGAAAAAGGTAAGTTAGAGAGCAAATTCCACCGCCTCTAACAAAATGAAGTGATGCGGAGCAACAGTGTGAATTGAGGTTTCTCAGTGAAAAAAAACCCTACATTTTCAAGTATACCACAGTGACTAAAGCACTCTGCACAAAGCTGTCTGACAATGTGCAGATGTTGGGGGCAGTTCATCACTCTATCCTGTCATGTAGAGAGAAGATTTGATTCATTACTCTTGTGCGGCGGTATTAAGCAGGCACTTATTTCTTCTCACTGAGGCTTGAAAAGACAGGGAGTGTGAAAACATGAGTACAGATGGTACTGTCTTTCAAACACTAAGATGCAGTGGGAGGATGTGTGTGTAAGTGTGTGTGTGTGTTGTGTGCTTGTTCATGCTTGTATGATTTGAGCTTGATTGTGTGAGGCTGAGCTGTCAGGCAAAACAACAATATTATCTCAAATAATTAACAGTATGCATAGGGGCGGGTGGGGGGGGTGGGGGAGTACATTATCAAATGAAAATAATTATATATGGTGTTCCATTGGGGATACCTCTACGTTATCTATGAAAGAAACATTTTACTGATTAAAGCACACTGACCCCTGACCCCATCCTGGACGATGCGGTTTCTACAGGTCAAGTGATCCTGGATTACAAAACACTAAAGAGTGGCTCCTGTTCAAATAACAGCTCTGTTCGGCGGCTACCATTTTCACAGCAAATTGAACAAACTGTACTATTGGCTGGCGTACAGTATCTCTTTACCAGCCTCATAAGAAATTCCTGAGATGCTGAGCACAACTTTAGTGCCATCTACAGGACGCCAGCTGCAAAAACAAAAGGAACTCTCCATGACCTCGATTGCCTGCATAGTTAATGCACAACTTGCTGTATGCCATTTCAGTCGGGCTGGATCTGGGCGAGAATAACGTCAAAAAGATCAGCACCCACTCCACTTTGCAGTTTAAAGACAAGGGCTAAGAGGCTTCTCCCATGTTTCTGTCTTCACACTTGCTTAACACTTGTATTCTACAATGGCAGGATGGAGAATAAGCCTTATCTCTGAAGAGCCTTTTAATTGGACTTCTGTCTGCATAATGGGGTCTAAATCAAACCGAGCACAGATTGGACAGAGGGTTAATGAGTTGTCAGGGAAGTAGAACAAAAATAGACTCTATCTTGACTCCACTGGGACTCTACCCGCTCCAGCTGAGGCTTAACTCTGCATCCGCGAGACACGAAACACTGAAAGCGTCCACTCCAACACAGAGCCGGGGCCAGGACTGCGTTTCTGCTGAGCCCAACACCGCATTGATTAAGATTCTCGCTAGGAGAGTTCAAGTAGGGGCTGGCCAGACTGCGGTTGTCTTCCGCAGCTCGGAGGGAAAACAGAGGGAGATACAGATAGTGTGTTGATAAGCAGTTAAAGCACTTCACCAGGAAGGCTAGCAGGCTCCTCTGAACACTCTCCCACTGGAAGCAGCTTTTGATGTACTGCAGAGTCGACATGATAGCCCTGTACAGCGTCTGGACACGCAGCACGTTTCTGGCCAGAGCCTGAAAGACAGACATTAAAACCAGGCAAAACACATAAATATTAAAGTAGTTGTGCACACAACACAGAAAAAAGTGCTCTTAATTATGATTTTATTGTGCACAGCTTCATACCAAACAGGAAACGCACTGCTAGCCAGAGAATTAGTGAGAGTAATTGGTGTGCTTTGGAACAAGCCGTTATGGTCAAGGGGCAAAAAATGTCAGTAATTTGAGCAGATTTCTTCAACCAAGACCAAAACAGAAGGAAAACCTGCATGTTACGATCTGAGTCCTCAGTGTGTAAGCCAATTTTGGCGTTAGTGAGCAATGTATTGTCTGACAACAATGAGTCTTTGTGGGAAGTACAGACAGTCAGGCACCCTGTCTCGCACCCTGTCTTACACACTGTATATCAAACTAATGTAGCAGAACAGTGGACAAGAACTCAGTCACAGTTGGGGTCAATTAAAGCTCAATTCACTTAATTCAGGCAAAGGAAAGTCTGCTTCTGCAGTCACTGTTTTTTTAGAGAGGAACGAAGTAGAATTAGTCCATATTGAGTCAAAAACTAGCTCAATGACAATAAACATAGTAAAATTTGTTATTTATCTACGTCTCTTTTTTCTCTCATGATTCTCTCTTTCAGTTGAAATTTCAATTATCCAAGCGTCAAACTAACAATGTCAAAAGTGCAGTGACCTCTGACCTCTTTGCTGCTGGTTGCCTGTAACACTTATTGTCATGCAACCAATTAACACTGTCATTATTGATTAATCTGCTAATAGATCTTCTTGCTTAAAAATTTCACTGTTTATAAAATCAAAAAAAAAAAATTGAAATCATAAGTTCATGGTAACATGAATATCTTTGGGTTAACATAAGAAAAAGTACTGCTATTTAATTTTCTGTTGTTCAAGTTATTTATTTAGTGCAGTAATGGAGTTGAAGGGTATTCTGCTTTTCTCATGTAGCATATGCTGCTGTGGATTTCAAACTGAATAATTCAAACCTACTAATGTGAGTTAAAATATTTTTGGATCCCTAACCCTAACCCTCCAACTCTGGATTCTACAGTAAATCATTCAAACCTTTTTGGAAAATTTGGGATTATCCTCCATGAATCGTCTCTCTCTTGGCTGGAAGGTTCTCACACTTGCTCTGACCTAATCAGGATAAAACAGGGAAATAAGTCACATGAAGCACTGAATTAAGCCCATCTTTCACAGTCATCATGCACTCCAGTTCTGTTTGCAGGCTGAACTTTTACTCACGGGGTTAAAAATAACCTCCAGCTCCAGAGTGATGCTCCCCTTCGACAGCCCACCTAAGTCCTCTTTCTTCAGCGGGAAGGTGATCTGTTGTCCCCTGCGGATCTGTGGGACAGAAAGGGCATCAGGTGCTGAACTCAGGCATGAACCTGGCCATCAGTCATGCTGGATTACATCTTAGCAAGTCTTCAACCCGCTGGAGTGTTATCGCCCTCTTCACTTTAATTTAGACACAGAGTGTAAATAGATTAGTGCATTGTCTGCATGACGGACTCTGAGTGAGGTAGTCTGTACCGAGAGTAGGGGAACGGCAACTTTTCCCAGGAAGTCTGGCGCCTTGTCTCCATCCTCATCAAAGATGGTCACCACCAGAACATCATGAATGTCTTTGACAGGACTGCAGGGACAAAGAGGGAGGTCAGATAGCCCTCACAAACCAGCACACACAAAAGCCTTATGTCCTAGTTTTCCAGTCAAAGTACAGAATGTGTGTGGTTGACGCTACATACATCACGTAGTATTACTGAGAAAATGTGGGGGAAAACAGACTCAAACTGACAATGTGAAGACTTTATTCCACTCTGGGTAGAGGCTCTTGTAGACTGTGTGGGTCTGCAGTCTGTCGTTCCCCAGCTCCAGCACACAGAAGGGATCGCTCTTGCCTGTAAAACACAACAGAGAACACTAGCGCGCGCACCCCTGGTTCCCTCTGTCCCTTTCATTGTAACAACAGAACAAAAGAAGGATGTTAATCCAAATGCGTGCCGTACCATTTAAATCGGCAGCCAGCAGATCCGTAGCCTTGAGAACTTTGACTTGAAGGAAACCAACATCGCGCAGGTTTTTCAGGGACCGCTTCAAACTCTGTGGGGACAGTAAGCAGACAGGGAGCTTGTGGGTTTGAAGTTTTGGATTCAAATCAGGAAACACTAAGACGGGCCAATCTTTCATATTTGTTGTTAATTTTTTTTTCACAGTACACACAGGGTGAGTGAAAAATTTAAAAAATGTCTGAACATGTCCTACCATACAATGGTAAATGGAGCAGTTTCCAAAATTAATTTGGCATCCAAATCCCAGATTTGCACAAAAGATAAATAATTTCCTTCCATTAGATTTTATAGTGTGCAAAGTAACAGGGTCAGTCAGTGCATCAGACCTGTGCTAGCCTGTAAATGCAGATGTTTCCTACCTCAGTGCCAAATAAGCTGCGCACTTTGCCACTTCTGAGAAAGATTTACTGTAAACCTTGTAAGGTAACTGAACAAAGTTTGAAGGAAGCTGAAAGACAACTATAAAAAAAAAGTGCAGTGAGAGAAAAAAAAAAAACAACTGCTAAATATTCTCACATTTCTTGCAATAATCTTAAACGAAACACTTGATGAAGACATGAAAGGACTCATGACTTTTCCCCATCTGAATTATAAAGCTTTATCTTCAGCGACTCACTCGTTACTCTCATGTGACTATTTTTCATAAGAACCTAAAAACACCAACAAGACATGCTCTCAAAACAGTCCGTGCATGCAACTAAAATCCAATTTTGACAGTTAATCCAACTGAAAGCTCCCCATGATGGATTACTCATCTTAAGTTTCAGGTTGCTGCAGGTTTATTTTCATACCTCTCTGGCATGACCTGAAACCAGTGGCTGCCAGACCAATACTGCACAACAGAATATGACATCTGGAAACTTATGTTGCACCTTGGAAAATGGTTGATATTAAGATGGCAGTGATTTCTTGTTAACAGATCAATAATAATCAAACTGTAATGGGATTGTATGTCCAGCAGCTCTTGTATATATCCCCTCATCTTTTTTGCACATCATCAAGCACCAGAAGAGTTCATGTTCAACACCGATATAGCACAAATCTTTATTATCGATTCCTAGCACATAAACAGGCAGATGCTGCCACCTCTTGGCCTTTCAACACAGGAAGTACTGCAAGAATCATTAGAACAGTTCAGACTTTAATAACCAAAATGGCATGTTTTACCAGACTAAAACTGGACTGACTGTTCATGACTATCATAAATTATTTTCTCTTCACTGATTGTAAATTTATAAAGGGATCTTTCCTATTTTTCTTAATTGATGTGCTGAGTTCCAGTCATTTATCAGTGTCTGTTTTAGAGACGACTTTTCTGACAACAGTCAAATAAAAAAAGTCCGATATACTGACGTAGTTGTCCAGGTGGTTCTGTTGTTCCAGAGGTTCATCGAGTGGTGCTGCACAGAGGTCAGAGATGGAGACACCGCTGCATGTGTTCAGTGTAAGAAGGAAGACCAAACGTCCTCTGCTGTGGTCCAGGGTATGTGTGATCAGCTGTCTCTCATTGAAAGGAACTCTGGACAGGTCAACATTACACCTGTACAAACACACACACACACACACACAGGTAGAGTTGCAATCATGCATCAAATAAATTAATACACATCAAATATAGACTTGTACACATATGGGCTTGAAAGCAAGTATACAGATGTTCACATAACCACTTCCACCTGTACACAACCCAAATGCTCACACACAGGTTCTGAGTGTATCTACTCACATTCCCAAACACTCCTCAGTCCTCCTTCCTTCCTTGGACCACAGCTCCACCTCCAGGATGTCTGGGCTGTCCAAGAACTGGTTTAAGGTGAACCTCTCCCTCCACTGAGGGTTGGGTACTTTGCAGTGATTCTGCACCAAAAATGAGGTTACAGCATGAAACACAGAAAAAAAACAAGCCCACAAACCTTTATGCACTCATGTGTGTGGTCTACCTTGAATGCTGAGAGCGGTCATTCAAATTCAGATAATAGATAGTCAAAAAATTTAATTCTAATACTAACTTTTTCTACATGCTGTAAAAGTCAATCAAATGTCAGAAAGCATTTATTTGAATTGTTTATTTCAGGTTTGTTATGATCTAGATCCACCTTCGCAGCTACCATTTAGAAAATGCACATTGCATATTTTTTATTTTTTTGTGAATTTGATTTTTCCATCAGACTTGTGTGTGAATGTTTTGCCAGTTCAGAAATCAGCATTACAAATTTTCATCACACATATGAAGGCATAAAAAGTAATTGCTGTTGCTTTGAACCTGCACATAAGAAAAGAAAAAGAAATGGGGCCGTTGCTGCTCATTAGGATGCAACGTTTGATGTGTAATGGATGATGTTGCAGAACAGGAAGATAATCATCAATGACAGTCACCACAGAGCCGGCAGCACAAGAAAGTGAGCATCACTGCCACACATCATGCAGCTGCCAGGAGGAGCGGCGATCATGTCACATCACATGATCTGTATTAATCCCCAAACACCTGTACTTTTTATCAGATTGTTGTTAATGTTTTGTTAATTACAAAATCACTCGGACCCCTGTCCTGTCTCTTTCTCACTGTCGTGTCTGAAAATAATAAAGGGTCTAACCCACCATAAAAGTAATTCAGACAAAATATAAATCACTCTTGCACAGTATCAGTAAAGGCAAATGTAAATGAAAAAATAAAAACACATGTATATACTTCATAAAACACTTGGGTATTGCTAATGGGTATTGCTAATATCAAGGTCAATAACACAATATTAATAAATACATAAAATGTCTGCTTTCAAAGAAACCTCCAAAAGCCCAATATTTTATTTAACAAATGACAATATTTTTTCATTTAACAACAAAGTACATTACCAGATTAGTGTAATCCTTAACTTGAGAAAGGAGAAAAGGGAAAATAACAACAATAGGCAAGATGAGTTTAGAGAAATGGTTGAAATAACAAAGACCATCCAAAGGATTAGAGGAGAAAAGAGGAGAGGGGGTCTAGGAATAACAAAGACCACTCTAGAGGAGGAGGGGGGTGAAGGAGATGAAGAGCATCCACTCTCCATCCAGTACCTTGCTTTTGTATCTCTGCTCTCCCAGTTTGAAGCGAACAAAGAATTGACCTCCCTGAGTGTCCAGAGGCAGCTCCTGACCCTCGACCAGAGTCACTGACACGACAGACGTCCACAGCTGACTCTTCCTCAGTGTGTCTGACAGACGAATGCTCTGAGAAGAACCCCCCGACTGCAGGAGAGGGATTTGAAACAGAGGAGAGAAGGGAATAAAAGGAGCCGGGGGGAAAGAGATAAAAAAAGAGATTTGGAATACAAAATCTTCCACGCAACATCAGCATATCTATTATTTCAAATCCAACTCAATGCAATTCCTTTTGCATATTTAACAATAATACTCTTTTCTAACAATGCACACATGAAATGTGCATGCACACATGCATTAAGCAGGAACAAGAAAGAATGGACACAAAACCAGGACAGTGAAACTGTCAGCTCTTAAGCTTAAATCAGATGGCAGCATGCTCCAGATCAGTGGTTTGTACAATAAAACAAGCACCCTTGGAAGACAGCTGAATGAGAATCCATTATATCTCTTCTCCAGTGAAAAGAGAATTAAATCATTCATTTCATTTCACTGAGAGATTAGGTAAATCCTGCAGCAGCCAAAATGCAGAGCAGCATCTCGCCTCCGTGTATAATAAGGAGCCATATTCTAAGATAATTAGCTGAGCTGAATGGACACGGCGCTGTGGGGAGATACATTAAACCAAGATTCAATTAATGCAGAATGGGCTGACACTGATGTCTTGTCCGTATATGCTCTGCCGCATGCATTGTGTGCAATGTGCAGTGTTTCAATTAGCAGGCCATACCAATGCACTCAGTGGAGTACACCGTGCACTCTGTGTTCGCTATATTAGGTATATATGTTCAATACTGAACAATCTACAAACATGCAGATAAGGTAAACTGTTTTTGGACTAGTCCAGGGGATCATGATGAGATCAGATCATCATGAAATCAGATGTGGTGTTTCAAGAATCTCACAAAGACTCGTCCCACTCAGACACATAGATTCATGCACTACAGAGGATGAAGAGTGCAGAAAATGCCACAAAAAGCAGAAAAAGCATGCATTCAGCAGATGCTCTGCAGGTGACAACACCTCATCAGGAGCGATCACCACGACGAGACTCACTTTATGGATAACACTGGCATTCACCCTGCCTGTGACATTGTGTGTGGCCCACTGTTTCGACTGACAACATAACCCTTTCTTAAAATAAATGCCACAAATATATTGTGCCATTTATTTAATGCAACACGATGTAACTTTTGAAAAAAGAAAAGAATCTTCTGTACTTGTGATCTTTATACACGATGTTTTATTTCTAACTATTATCTTATGAGTGGCAGCCTTTGGTAACAGATCTCTTTAAAGGGCAATATCATTTCCTACAAAAGTAATTGCATCAGCAGAGCAGTGTACTGTATGTTGGATCAATAAAGTACATGATTCACGGTGTTCAGAATTTGTAGACAACAGTGGCTTTGGTCTTTGGCACTGAGGAATAAAGTACTGTATATCAGCCTTTTAAATCAAAAATACCCATTGAATCAATTCACTGTTAAATGAATAGCGGAAGAACTTGGCACTGTTTTGAAATCAACAAGGTTCTACTGAGTTTTAGGAACTTAAACTTACACTATTGAATTACTTACTTAATGCCTTAGTGATCATTGACCGTTAAGAATTCTTCATGTTTAATTTTAGAAATATTCAAGACATTACATTTGTCCAAATTATTTCCCACTCAAAGAAACACGATTTTTTTTAACATGGGGATTTGCTGCCCTCTTGTGCAGAGAGACAAAATTGATTCAGGTCAACTTAGTAGTTATTTGGCAGTTATCTGTAACTAATTTTGTCAACAGGGTTTGCATGTTCTCCCTTTGGTTGCATGGGTTCTCTCTGGGTACTCCAGCTTCCTCCCACAATCCAAAGACATGCAGGGTAGGTTAATTGGTGACTCTAAATTGCCCCTAGGTGTGAATACTGTGTGAGCTCTGTGATTGACTGGCGACCAGTCCAGGGCGTACCCCGCCTCTTGCCCAGTGATAACTGGGATAGGCTCCAGCACCCTGTGATCCTGCGTGGCAGGAATAAGCGGGTATAGAAGGTGAATGAATTAATAACAAGGTCGGAGGCTCTGCTAGTTTGACTACCTTGAACTCTGAGTGAGGCCATACCCTGAGCATGAACTGATTCATCATTTCAGATCTGAGTGGGCACTCTGTTGTTCTTTTTAATAGTTCACTTCATTTTTTCATCTTGACTTAATGTTGCTTCTGTTTTATATTTGTATCTGTAAAATGAAGTACATGATACTCCATCCACCATCGTGCCTTACCCTAATACTTCGTTTTCGTTTTTGGGGCCACCTCTGCCAACAGGAACATGCATGTTAGGTGCAAAACAAAATGACACTGTGGTTAGTAGGAAATAGATAGAAATATCAAGGTTGAAACATAAATGTGTGATATAAATAGAGTGCATAACAATTGTCCCTAATGCATACACACACACACACATATATGTATATATATATATATATATATGTTGAGAGAGAGGCTGCCATACATGGCCTCTCTTGCTGTCTCCATCTCTGAGAGACAGACTCATGTCCAACAGCACGACCCCCATGTCCTCCTCCAGGCTGTTGGGGTCATCCAAGGGCAAAGACAGCTCATTGACCCTGAAAGAAAGGGAATTTCAGCTTCAGTTATGGTAATAAGCAGTCACGTGTTATGGAGGACACAATGCAGTCAGGCTTAAAAAAACCACACCGTGTGGTCACCACAGTCATAACAAGAGGAAGGAAGAAAATTCAAGTTTCTAAATGAGAATAAACATTCCAACTAACTATCGTGAAAACCTCTTATAGTGATCATGTCAGTCCAAACCATAGTGAACACTATAACTGGTAGTATTATAAACAAATCTTTTATCTGTATTTTTCACTCAGATTGCTATCTATGCTGTATACTTGGATATAAAGTAATGAAATGGACAGCTTCCCTATTTACTGGAATAAGCTATTTTGTATTAACTTGACAAGGGTGCTTCCCCTGTGTAGATTCATTTTCTGTCTCCATCACTAGCAGCTGTAGCTGTTTGTCATTGTTGTACTGAAAGGAAATTACTTTCCTATCATGATTTCAATGTGCACACCGCACCAGCTAATGTTTGATAATCAAACATTAAGTGTCACTGAGTACTGTGGTTCCTGATACCCCCACCTCTGCAAAGAGGTTGCAAGACACTGCTCATAGTTAAGGCATAAACTTTCCTCCACGCTATTAGTAATTTTTACCATATATTCTCCAGGTGGATAACATCACTTGAGCTCACGCAATAAGTCGGCTGATGACAGTTTACATCAGATATATAGTTGTTAGCATTAGCATGTCGGCCATTAGGTAACGACAGAAAAGTCAAAGATACTGTATGTTAACGGTCATTTTGATTGCTTAGTCCACCAGACAGCACCTGTTACCCTCAAGGTCACAGATTATCTTAAAAATACCTATAAAATATTGATATGAGCATTGGCCTCAAAATCTAGCATCAGTTCAGTGACACACACATATTAACACAAACTCAGTCAGAGTTTACCAGCACACTCTCACACTCACTTGTCAAGCTCCAGATCACTCAGGGTGAAACTGGCAGAGCCCATGAAGTCGTCAGTCGTCAGATCACGGTCGTATACCTGTGACATGTCAAACACCAAGAGAGAATCATGAATGCAATTACTGTAGCAGATAGTGGAAAATTGTACTATAATAATAACAACAATAATAACACTAAAAACATACAAACACATTTTTTATACTTCAGTTTACACTAAACAACAATTAATATAAAGTGTAGAACATCAGTCACAGACAGATAAATGTTCAAATTCACCAGCCACTCAATAAGTAAATCATTGTTTTGAGCTTGAAAATAAACCTGCAACTTTCTCCATTTTACCTGCCTTTGGCCTGTGGCTTCCCACACTGCCTGCACTGACATGTTGTGAGGTTTCAGATTGAGCTGTGGATGGCTGAAGCAAAAGTGCACCTAAGGTGAAGTGTTATGTTTGCTAAATTCTCAGAAAGAGCCATTGAATTAAACATTTAAGTCATGTTTTAACTTCTCCCACGCAGCTGTAATTCTCTCATCCCTCCCTGCTTCCCTCATGCACACCGCTGGGAGTTGCACCACCTGAAGTGCAATCACAGTAATTTTCCTAAGAGCAAAGTGAACTGCAAAAAAAAAGTACAGATGACTGAAACACAGAGCCCTATAAAGAAGCCCTGTGTGTCCACATGACAAATCTAACATATTCAACACCTTTACTGCAGTGCTCTTCCTGCGTCTGAGTAACACAGCAACATGGTAAAATTATCATCCTCAGAGTAACATATTAAACTCACAAAAACTGACAGTAAGTTACCTTGATGTACAGTTTCTGGTTTAGATCCTTCACAGGAAGGGAGAAGGACTCATTCCACGTTGGGTTGAGGTCCTTATAAACAACTTTACTTTTGTAGAACGTTTTTCCATCCAACTTAAATTTCACATAAGGATCACTGGTACCTGGAAAACAATGCAATTTGGATTATTTAATGATACTTTCTGCTGACACTCTTTACATTGATTAGACTGGTGCAGGGGGACCTGGTGCCTTTCTAAACAACACCTCATAGGACACAGTTATTGATGGTGGGGATAAAAGATCAACAAACAGACCACGTGCAGCTGTTTATTTACACTGAAAATAAATGTTTAAGGACTGTAAACTAATCAACCTAAAGTCTTGCTTTTAATGTAAAGGACACAAAATATTTCTTCTGAGCTGTGGAAGGACGTTTGTTTGCTTTCTGAAATTCAAAGTGTGACATAATTGACAATGCCACTCAACTTGTGATCGTGACTGACCATAATAAACTATTAAACAACCCTGCATCTGTATTTCCTCTGGTTTCTTAACTTTTAGGGCAAAGTGAACTTTTTTTTATTCACTGCCCAAATAGCTAGTGTATGCACAAATATAACCAGCCACTTAATAGGTCACCATTGTTTTTTTGGGTAGTGAGCAGAGTAAGTCACCGTCATATTTCACCAGTATGTGAATGGTGGCCACTGCCAATTTCATGCTCTGTTCTAGGGAAATGTATTGGTTTCCAGTAACAGGGAGGCACACTCATAGTGTTATCACTCGTGTTTCTGCATGGGGGATGTGGGTTTTTCTTCCACCCCGGCCGATAGAACCACAACTTCCTGAATCAAAAGCCAATCAGATTTGAGCTTCCACAGTGAAAAGTGACAGCAGCTATGAACTTTATCAATATGCGTGCTGTGATGCATCACATGCAGATATGAAAACATGTACCAATAATCCAGAATGCAGCATTCCCTCTTGATTATCATTAGCTTTCATGAAAGTGTTTTCATGCTTTCATATCTCCCTTTTGTTTCACATCTCACCACAAAGTAAAGTTCAGTCTGTGACCAGCTGAGGGCAGCAACACAGTGTGTGTGAAGCATCAGCTTACCCTCCCCTGCAGCCACATCCTGCATGATCACGCTGTGCATGGTTTTGCTGTGACATTATAAGCATTAAATTACAAACCTATCGCACAGCAAACCTGCGTTAGCAACTAACAATCAGCTGTGAGCACGAGCTACGCATGCAGCTCTGCACAATAACGCAATGCATAATTTGATCAAACAGAAAAAATAAAAAAAAAAGATTGTTCAGGCACAGCTTTTAAAGGACCATATGCTCTTAACAATAATGTGGTGAAACCAAATACCCCTGCCCCTTGAATCCCCATCCTTCATTCTGTGCATTAACTTCATTCATGCATATCCTTGTTGTGTAAATATGGCACAACGCGAGAAGAGAAAAAGTCATCCAAATACAAGCCCAGTGTGAAAGGCCCGGTGTAATGAATGCTGGGTGTGGCTCAGACAGGTTGTAATTTGCTGTGTGGAATCCAGTCACGGCTGTTACGGGAGCTTCATGGCTCACCTGACACTCAGCTGTCTTTGGTGTCCCTGGAGTCAATAGTGATGAATGTGTAATCAAACAAGACACTCCTGGCTATCGTTCACGCATCAAGGCTAAACACACAAACTGAGGCCAGTGCAGGCGTAAACACACACCGGCAGAGGACACAGGCTTCCTGGTAGGTTCAAATGTCAGAACTCTCATCTGGGCACAAATACACTCATAGAATTTTGTAAGTTCAGGAAACTAAACCGAGATATGGGGAGATGAGATTTGACTTGACCTCATGGCTGCTCTGTTCTTTAAGAGGAAGCACACACAAAAAAATGAAAAGGACCATTTTACATTTAAGTGCTTGCATGAGAACACGACAGGAAGGATAAATGAAAACCATACAACACTCAGACGTGTGATAGTTGATGGCATAAGGGACAAACTGCAAGAATGTGCAACAAAGTGGATGGAAACAGGGGATGCATGACAAGGCGGAGAGCTCATGAGTCCAGGTGGAGGAATCATATGGACAAAAAAAGCAAGGAAGTTGAAAGTTCAAATTTGAAAATTTGGGACAGCCGGGTAAAATGATAACCACAGCCGAACGTCTCACTTGCTGTTGTGTTTCCTAATATGCTAAATTTTTAATCGCTCGTGCATCTACTCAGTTTCCTGTCCTGACCATGAAGAAATTGCTTGACCTCACCATTGCTGAAGGTCCAGTTGATTAAGTGTTTTGTTTGCACAATATCAGACTCTGAACATGTCCCGGGTTTCTTAGCATAATGCCACTTTGTCTGAACTAAGTTGGTCTGAGCTACAATGCAGCTGCCACCTTCTGCACACAACTCTGTAATACATGAGCACACAAAGAGAGCTCCTCTGTAAACAGCCTATTGTTCATATGTAAAACGATCCGTTGCACTTCCCAGCCTGTGGAACATCATCATCATGCACACAGATGGTAAAACCTATGTAATGGCACATACAATATAAGTTAATGCTGGTGCAGCAACAGTGCTGAGACATGGTTCTTACCACAGCGGTCCCTGATGACCAGGTTGCGCCCTTCCTTCAGGTTGATGGTGAGCAGGAAGGACCTGAGAGCACTTCTGATGTTCTCCGACACACTCAAGGTCTCGTTGCCCATCTCGCTCTGAACACACACACCAAGTACATTGTTATTATTTATTTCATAAGTACTGGCAGTGCATCTGCTTATAAGGACGTCTAAAGTTGTGTGTAAATGTGAACATATATAATAAACACAGCAGAGTTTATACCTGAGGTGCAGCACATCCAACAAACCATCCTTTTTTAGATAGCCCATTATACCTATACCTTATGCCTACAATACCCATTTTATTATTACATGAGAATCAAAATCTCTCATATCAAAATGAGAATTTTAATTTGAATCAGGAACTCTCTCCAAAAAAATATGTGTGACATGTGATACTATCTTACTGCCCTTGACAACATTTAATAGTTACAGGTGTATATTTAAAATATATTTAGATGGATCCAAGCCAGTGGAAAAAGGTCATTCACGTTGTATCATATTTTGCAGATAGTTTTAATCATGTGTTCATTATTTGTTATGAAGTCGTGGGCTTTTTTCACATTGTGACCTTTCATTTCAAAACCACAGAATGGAAAATACCAGATCTTTATTACTCCATATTTTCTCTTTTAGTCTTACTTTTTTGACTATGACTTAAATATCGTTTCTGATGCAATACAAAAGTCTGCTTCATGGGAGGCTTTATGCAGTGGTATATCATCTATGCTTCCTGTCCATGCAATGGATTATTTAATCACTATTAAGCCTCTCCACCAAACTGAGCATCTTTCAGAGAATAAACCCCGGTCGCCTGGAATCACCCGGCTCAGCGCCCCAACCCTGACCGGCCACAAAAGCCAGGATGGCACACACTGAACGTTGAAGCACACACACCGACTTACTGTTCCATCCTGTCCTGAACACAACACAATAATCTGGAATTAAACTTTGACATCAGTGTTTGTCAGCGAAAGCACAATGCTGCTGTCTGCACGATACTTAACAAAAGACATGATCACAGCCGCTTGATGGACACATTCCACTGCCAAGTCATTTAAACCACAGAGATGTAGCTCAGGATAAAACCACCTGCACTCCAATTTTCTGCGCGTTATTACTCATAACATGAATCCCTAGCAGTAAACACTCGAATAATATCAAAATCATATCAGTTTAACAATACATTATCCCCATAAAAAAGAGCAAATGCCTAAATTGGATTGCAACACTTACATTTTGGTCGTCCTCGTCTTTTAACATGCGACTGCTGAAATCATGATTATCACGAGACAAAGATAAACAGACTTCAGAAATCTATCATGTGATGTTAGAAAACTCCCACATACAGATTTCAGTCTACTCATCAGTTAAAGTTTCAGGAACTGACCTCTCTTGGGCACAAATCCTCTGAGCATTTATTAAAAATTCCTGTATCCCGGGGACTGACCGGCATTAGAGCAAAGAACGCAATAATGAAAAAAAGTTCAAAGTACAATTCTGAGGTTTTACATCCCTGTCAACTTCAAACCACTAGCAACTTATTTTTTGTGAAAAAGTAATATGTATTTAAAAAGATACAGCTGTCCTATCATAGCTGTCTCTGTAAATTGTGAATATTACAGTACTTACAAATCCGGTGGGGACCTGATGTATGATATGGATCAGTAACTACTTGCATCTATCCATCCATTTATTTATTTATTTATTTGGCGGTGGTCTAAAAGAGAATTGCGTCTGCACACAGTGAGTGTTTTAGAAATGAAGACATCTCTGATGACAAAATCTCTGATGTAGTTTTAACCAAGTTTAAGGTTCAAGAGACTGCAGCTGGATGAACCTGTTGTGGGGCCGCCGGGAGCCCCCTCTCACACTTTTTAAAATTCACAGTCTTTCAAAAGAATTTTAATTTGATTTAACTTCTGTGCTGTTATGTTCCTACATCACTGGATGTGAACTGTTTAAACATGATGTACTTTAGGAATACACATGTAAGTACAGTATTAACCAAAAAAATGAGGGTCTTACAACCAGATTCTGACAAGACCGAGGAGACACAGTCTCCAGCTGTGCTAGCAGCTTTGTTGGTCTGTATAGTATAGTGTTGCCTCATGTTGTACATCAACAAGCTTGCACTGACTATGCCAAAATAATGATGTGTGGCAGGTATAATGTTCACCATATTTGCCATTTTAGGTTATTGTGTGGGCTTGCTAAATAGCACTAAAGAGAGAGTAGAGTTTATGCTAATAGGAGTTTTAAAATAATACTGCATAAAACAGGATGATGATACAAGATGATCAGTGGAAGAATCACCAAAGCGACTTTATTTATTCTGAGGGGAGGCATGAATGGCCGCATATTCACTATCAATGTAGCAGTTGTTGAGATATTTCACTAAAACCCAGCCCAATAAACACGTTGTAGATATTTCACCGGGTAAGAGACAACGTGTGAGGTCACTTTTTGGATTTTGTGAAAAAGGGTTCAAAAGGTGGAGAAAAAGATCATGTGTTGATATAACTCAAGGGCTTCGAGTACCGAATGCAATGTTATCACAGAAAGATGATTAAGGATGCGGTGCAAAGTCATCAGACAACATTCACTATTTGCTATGATTAGCAGCAGCACATTTGGTTCAGCCAGTCTCATGGAGAAGCAAGGATGGACATGTCATTCAGCACCTTACTGCACTCTGGTCACACCCACTCTCAATTAAACCTGTCCACGTGCAAACGAGGCAAAACATATACATGGAATTTTTTTAAGAGAGGAAAATAAAATATCCCAAAAATAAAAACTAATATTTTCATTAAAAAAATTAACTATTCATTCATAACAGTTAGTTTATCTATTTATCAAATCAAGGAAAGCATAAAAGGCACATGGCCATCTGGTTCCAGCACCTTTCAGCTAAAAGGAAAGTGATCCCTCTGTGAGCGAAAACATGGACGAGACCACACGGGTCATTGTAGGTTATCTGTAGTGACGTCCTCCGAGCAACCTATTTACTGAACTATGGGCCTTGATATTTTAAGTCATGTGTTCAGCCTGGGTGGCAACCAGGATTGTGAAAAGACAAGACTGTCAGGCTATGATTCCACATGTCTCTAGACTTTATGCTGTATGCAAACAAAGGCAATACTTCATCATAAAGGCTGAAAGGAACAAACTGCAGTGTGCAGTTTTGCTTGATGTTTCGGGAGACATAGGCATGCCGAACCATGTTATCAAGTACAGTTTACACGATGAGAGCGTACAGAGCGAGGCAGCAGAGAAGCCTGATGTTTCATGTTAATGGACTAGATCAGACTATACAGGTACTAAAGAGATAAAAAAAAAAAAGTAAAAATAACAAAATAACACATGGACTGGCACTGAGTCAATAAACTGGTGGCCACAAAAGGATGTTGTGCTTCAAGTCCTGTGTATGGAATGTGTTATAGCACAATATTCAGAGAAAGTTGATTTAAGATTTAATGAGAATATCTTGCACTAAAGGCATTTTCTGCCCCACATGTTCTGTATCTATTTAGCAATGTCTGTGTTTGAATCTGATGCAGTGTTATTTGTATGTGCTTGTCTTTTCTCAAGTCTCTTTTCACTGAGAACTTCAATGACATGACCTAAATGAATCAAAACTACATATGTCTGAGTGTGGTCAAAAGTCCATCTATGAGGCAAGAGCAACAGGAAAAAAAATCTGAGGAAATAGGTACTTTCTACTGTAAAACTGATAAGGACACAAAGCTAAGTCCTATAAAACACAGCACATCACTGTTAAAAATAAACGTAAACCCTCAATCAAATCCAAAACACTAATATTATAGGTATCTTAATATCTGTCCATATTAAAATATATTTTCAGCATCTAAGAATATATAAAATAATTGAAACCAAGCCATTCAAGGGGATCTTAAATTATCAAAATTAAAGATAAAGTCTTTTTTTCTTTCTTCTTTTTCTGACATTCATTTCTTTTCTTTCTTTGTTAAGTAAAACTTGCACTGCCTGCTAACTGCATAAAAATTGTACAATTGTTTAAAAACAGCAAAATGATGAAAATGTTTGAAAAGGTCTGTTGCCTGTTGATTTCTACTGATTTTACATCACCAGACGGTCAAGATAATAAATATTACATCACTTGTTGGTCATCTCAGCAGCTGAATGCTGTCAGATCACATACTTTACATATGCCCTCCTTAAATGTTTTCCTTTGGCCCAAAGTAGGGATCAACTCTAAGGTGTGTCAAATGCTAAATGTGCGCAGTCGATGCTGCTTGGCATTCGTGCTTAAATCCACATCCTTAAAACTTGATGGTGTTGGAGTTGCAGAGGCATGAGTCACTGAACCTCAAGCCTTGGCGGCATAAAAACACAGTTTGCCCAGTGCTGCTATGGACTATTGATTTTGGAAGGACCTCCAATTTCAACTTCATCCAGCTACTTCAAGTTAAACTTTGCACGTCCTGTGCAAACACACCTGATATCTCACACCCGCCAAAGTACAATAAACCAGCTCACTCACTTGTGTGTTACAAGGAAACAAAATACAGTTCTATAAAGGTGTACTGTACCGCCATGCTTACTGCTAATGATCCCACAAAAGCATTACACATGAAGTGGAAACATTAATCCATCATATTAAGTAAAATTTGGAAAATGCTAAGACTCAAGAACTTTAAAGTGTGTACCTGTGAGCAGTCCTGCGGAGTCTCCACAGGGGGGACGTCTGGGCTGTAGACGGTCATCATCTCCGGCAGAGCCAGCTCTTCAGGCTCCATGCCTCCAGAGGATCTGTAGTTGGTCTCGGGAGAGCTCTTCTCCTCCTCACCGAGACTGCTGAAAGACTCCTGGGAGGAAGCCCAGTCTGTGCAGTCTGTAGGCACACTTAGTCTGTGTTCACTCCTCTCAGCTCCTCCGATGTCTACTCCCATCCTCAGGCCACTCCCACCTCCTCCTGGGCCCCGAGCAGGTCTGACAAGCGGCGTGGACGGGTTGCTGTAGCTGGGAGAGTTGTACTGCGGGAGCTGCGGGCTGGAGGAGACGTGAGCGTACCCCTGCCTCATGACCCTCATGTCGGGAACGGAGGAGCTCATTCGATGGTCCATGGCGTGCTCCAGCTGGACCGCCGACTTGCTTGAGCTCGCCTTGTCCCGTCGAAGGTGTGGCAGCATCTTCTGGCGGAGGTGCCGCAGCATGCCTGGCTTCTTTGAGTCCATGACGGGAGGCAGGGTTAGTCTGTGCCTAAGATCTGGACATCACTGAAAGCTGTAAAGTAAAAATCAGAGAGGAGTCGGTCATTGTCACACATCTACAGCTGTGACTGGCATTAAGATACAGTTCATCAATGTCTGACTCACATTCTTACAATTTCTTAAGAACCTGCAATAATGCTCAATTATGTCTTGATCTGCCTGCATATTATTACACCCATTAAAAAAATGACTGCATTTTGTGGAAATAAAAGACATGTAGTCCTTGCTTTTATGTCCCCCTTACAAACACACTTCAGTGAGCTTTACTGGGCTGTCATAGTGTTCACAATGAAATGTTTGTTCTAAACTTTTATCACATTATCACACATATCATATGATCTGTTGTTGGTATAGGAACAAAAGATCAAAGGAGGAAGAAGAGACAGACGGAGGAGAGATACTGTGTCAAAAACGTCATTGTTAACAATGTTCTGCAGGTTGATGATTAAGTGAAGATAATCAGAAAAAGATGATTCTTCTGTGCCAAATGCAAATAACCAAAACAAATATTAGGAACTTTTACCTCTTCCAACTATGAGATAACATTCATTGAATGACCTGCAGGAGATTTCAGATGTGGAGAAAAGGTAGGAAAAGCTCAAGTGTTACTGGTAACATTAAGTGCGACAATGAGCCAGTCTGCACAATACAGTCTCTGATGCAGATAAATGAAATTCAAACACCAGTTGTATTATTTATCATTATCCCAATTTGATCACTGTTGACCCATTTCATGCTTTATTTTCCTGAGCTGATGCAGAATCCAATAGATCCAAAACGATTTCACTGTTTGATCCATTTAAGATATCCCGCCACCCCAATAACCATTTGCTTCTTTCATAAGGAACTCTAAATATGTTTTCATCTGGCTGTATGTAACCTCATGAAATATAAATCTGTCAGTGGTGTTGACTATAATCATTAACCAAGACGGTCATAATGCCCCAAACCATGAGTGGAACATGTGCTGGGTTTCAGGTGCACTTCTCATGCAGTTTAATTTTAACATGTTCTGAACTTGCTCAGAAACTGCAAGGACAGGTTCTTTCACACTTCCCCTACTTTCTAACTTTCATACGTTTACACTGGGAACACTAATAGCATGACAAAACATTTGGAGAAGAAATAAGAAATGATTCTATGACATTTTATATCTTATATGTCTCGTTTCTGTAACCTGCAAAGTTGTTATTATTACCACCACGACTTCAAGCTCTTCATTATACATTGTCAGCACAGTGCATAAAAAATATGAAACCGGGCAAAATACTTATTCTACCTTCTTCATATGACCACATGGTGTTAAACTCATCCCATAATTCAATTGGAGAGTCAAGTGTTAACATTACATTGTGAAGTGTTCCTGCAAGTTACATATGAGATATCGAACTATAAACAGGGGAAGTATTTAAGTGCAGAGCATGAAACTGTACAAGTATTCTGTCTGCCTCTTGCAGGCTCGCGTGATCATCAGTGAAAACATGGTGTGATTAAGATCTGCTGTAATTTTTTGGACTGCTGCCACCACAGTGTCATTCATGGCTCTCTGAATATGAGCGTGTGAGTGGCTGAGTCATCAATCATTCATTCACATACTTTAAAGTTACTTTCATTATGTAGATCTATTTCCAACAAGGCGAACAATCAGCAGAAAACAAAGCAGTCTGCGAATACTGTGTTGTGTCATTAAAGCTTTAAGCCAACGTCTCTCTGAATGAACTCTGCATTACAAACAGCATACCTGCCCAAAGCTGCTGCTGCT
>JAOXYL010000001.1:13930750-13956548 GCA_028564955.1 Terapon puta | reverse complement strand
AAAAATAGATCCGTAGAACTGTCCGTTAATGAAAAAAAAGTAGAAGTAGTAGAAGATGTTTAAAAGCAGCTCAGCCTCCACCCATACAGATGTTGGATGAATATAATATATAATATATAAGGAAGCGACAGGGAGCTGAGGGGGGAAACACTCACCTGTCCACCAGAGGAGACGTTTTCCGGGCGGGGAGGAGACTCACCTGAGCACCCCCCTCTCCACTCTCCCCCCCGACAGGTAACCTCACCGGAAAACTTCCCGCTCCCTTCACAAACCAGGAATGAACTTTTACCTTTATGTCGCCCGCTCTTCCGACGGCCGCCCGCCCATCACCTCATCGCTGCTGGACGCCGAGGACAGAAATAAAGGACGGCGGCGGCTCAGACTGTCGACAGCGGAGACACGCAGCTCAGACTTCCTCCTCTCAGGCCGTTAAGCTACACTCAACACACCCTGTAAGACGCCGCTTTCAAAATAAAACCGCTTCCGGCGAGCGCCTGCGACTGAGAGAGAAAAGAAGTAAGAGAATAAAATCAGCGGCGATTAAAACTTACATCGAAAGAAGCACTATAGCGTGAAATTTAAAGGTACAAAGTGTCTGTGGGTGTAATGTGCAGGATAAATGTTTGTCATGATTTATCAGTAATTATTCTAGTTAGTCACCCCTCGCCTGTCTAAAGTCGGTTATTTATTACCTGTAACTGTTTGTGATTAATTGTGTGTTTAATTTAAGTTTGGTCTAACCAATTAAAACAACTCTAGTCTATTTAAATAATAAAACAAGATATTTTCCGGTGACCTCACTCCCGCTAACTTGACAGAGATTAAATAGTCACTGGTGGTCCCTCCATCCCCCCGTTATGTTTTGACTCATTTGGTTCCTGTCACCTCTGGCAGGCCAATTAGCATTTCATGTAACCTCCACACAGACTCAGCTGACCTCACTGAAAGGTCCAGTGGAGGACGAAGCATAAGTGGTCACTTTAGGTAACCAAAATCTAGTCACATTTTGATCCACTAATACACTGAAGCAGATGTGTTCTTTGAGGTCATTTTCTAAGAAATGCTTTTGATTTGCTGGACCAGGGGCAGTCTTTTGTGCATCACAGAGACCTAATCCTTGTCTCAGACAGCTGTTTGCTCTGGTCTAAACCATTAACCTTGGTGCATTTAATCCCTCCATCCTCCAATTCTCCACCTCAGACCGCAGAGTGAGTGAGGCCTCTTCCTGTGTGGTTTTCTCTTTATCTGCACTTTTATTGCTCCTCTCTTTCCCACAAGCACACACGCTTTACATGTGACTAATCTGTCATTCAGTAGGTGCTCATTAAACTTCATAGGACTAATGAAGTTAATCAACAAAATAATGCTGTCATTAAATATTTTACCATTAAATGTAATATTTAAAGCACTGATCAACACTCCAAATGTATCAGACATTAGAGGATGTCAATAATACAGGACTATTTATTTTATCAGTGATGCTGCTTTATGAAAAAGAACCCACGTGACCTTCCGGCTCAGAAGTCTTTTCACACAACAGATCATTTACGTGGCACTCGAGGTGTTACACATTACATCTCTCACGTCAAACGTCCGTCTGTGCTGACTCTGTCACTCCATTCATATCTTACCTTCAGATGGGTCGTAGTAATTTAATTCTTGTTCCAGTTTCACCTCATGACACACATACTTACCCAGAACATCCTCAGTCACCTACATAGTTCCTGTCTGTTCACAGAAACTTATTGTGGTATACTCATAACTGTGCAGTCAGGCTGCTGCTAACAGACTTTTATGTATTATAAACCATCAGACTGGCTCCCAACAGACACCTTTTTTCTGATCTCTTGCTTGC
Organism: Terapon puta; assembly: GCA_028564955.1. Taxonomy (NCBI): domain Eukaryota; kingdom Metazoa; phylum Chordata; class Actinopteri; order Centrarchiformes; family Terapontidae; genus Terapon; species Terapon puta. Next base: position 13,954,693 of record JAOXYL010000001.1, on the reverse strand, counting down.
ATCCCAGTGAACGAAGCACAACGACCTCCTTTGCAGTTCTGATTTGCACAGTCATGTTTTCCAGTTATAGTAACCTCTGAATCAGGTTTTTTAAGGTGAGGAACAACTAAATGCAGCACTGCTTTTGCAGTCTCCCATACATACTGTATTTGTTTATAGGCCCAATATATTTTTAGAGGTACATCAGGAACGTGCTACGAGATGTTCTCTCAGCTTTTTGTCTCCACCTTTCTATTCATGCTCATGACTGACATGCTTCCCACGTTATCACTCAGAGGAGCCACTGTGGTTGTTCATGCAGCTTTTGCACTCATTGCCACACATGCTGCTTTGATATTAACCACACATTCAATTTTCTCAGCCTATCTATGTTACTGTGTAGTCATATCGCTTTCTGTAAATTCCCATCTCTAATTACCTTAGAAAACGTATTGCACCCATCCCTCACCTTAATTGTATGTTTATAGATTCGCTGCCTCACTGTCATACAAATGTACATCAAGAGTATCAGTGTCATGTGCATTTTTCTGTGGTTAATGTGACAGGAATAGATAGTTTTGTTAGTTTTTTTTTTGTTTGTTTATGAAAATGTACTCCCTTGAGTCATTTACCTTAAAATGTATTTTTAGAGACCTGGTTTTAGGTGTATCATGACATGCTTCACAAAACAGATTTATCCAGGAGACACTTGATGAGAAAAGTCAGGATGATGCCTTGCAATTATGGCAATTATTACCCACAAAGGAGGTGTCATATTTCACCCAGACACAACAGACAGATTAACAATATATAGTTACACCAAAAGTGATATATATTAAAGGTAGTATATACAAAACAATAACAACATACTGTATTTTGGTAGTACATACAGAACAAGTGTCCATGGCTTTCAGTTTGAAATCTTAATGAAACATTGTCTTATTCTGTGCACAAATATAAAAACACACACAAAGAACATAAGAACAGCATACTGCTTTGGCTGATATAAATAAGTGTTTTTATAAAGAGGAGTATCAGGTAAGATGTGGAGGGAGTATTGCTTTCATGTTGAACTCATTCAATGTTTCAAACCCTGAGAAGATCACATGTGAGTTGGGTGACGCCCAACGGGAGACATCCAGAAGCACTTCACTGCTTTACTACCCGAATCATGAAGACACAAGACTGAGAGACAACACCAAATCTCACCTTTTTGATTCTTCTGTGCACAGTGCTGCATCCCACTGGATAACGACATGACAGATTGTACTGCAATTGGACCCACATTATTAGCCACCGATGCTTAAATGATTTATATTTCATAAAGGATGTCTTATGATGTTCTAAGTACCACCAAATGTTTCTTATTCATACAGATGAAGGATTTTCAGGTTCAATTTAACCTTTGCAAAATCTGACCAACAGAAAAAAACAAAAAACAAAACAAAAACAAAGATAGCTTCATGTAAATGAACAAAACATATCAATAAAATCCACATTTCATTTGCATATCAGTGTCCTTCCTGTGTTTCCTGGTGCTGTTTCATCATGTGACCGTGGGGTTTATGTCACCCAGCTGTCCATCCGCATGCGTTTGACCGTCGGACTCTCTCCGCCCTCTGACCGACCCGCGGGGAGCAAGTGGAAGTCCAGCCGCTGCTGGTCCTCCCGGTCACTGCCACCCTCATGGGAGCTGCAGGAGGAGCTGATGCTGTCTGCAGGAGACCTCCCCATTTCTGTTCTGGTGGAGGAGTGAGGGTGAGGGGGGACGTGAGCCTGACTCATGTAGCCTGGTTGGTTGAGGTGGTCGCGGGGAGGGGAGATAGGCTCGGCTTTGATGTTAACGTTGTGGTTGGTGTTGATGGAGAGATTAGAGTTCCCTGACCTACAGGCAGAGGGACAGAGGAAGACTGTGTTTTAAGGTTGTGACTTTGGAGTGAAGGTGCCACCTGGTGGTGGAAGAAACAAACTTTTCTCTAGAATACTAAAACTTTTCCTGGAGTGGACCATGTGCTCAAATATAGTATTTGAACAACTGTACTACTGTACTATGAGCAGAGAGTATTTTCATATTCTACTTCCATATACTACTTTAGGCTTCCACTACAACTATGATTTAGAGGCTACCTTTTCTCCACTTCACTTCTTTAACAACAGGAGTATGTCAAAATAAAGGTTTCCCCCATATAAATAGGTCATAAAAGCTGATGTATTTTAATATACACATGCATCCAATTGGGGAAAAAAATCTTTTTACACTTTTAGACTGAATTAGTTCCATACATGCTATTCACACATACTTTAGGACATTTTGAATTCAGGATTTTAACGTAGTATTCAGAGATTTTACTGCTTAATTTTGCTTTATTGAGACTATTGAGATGCTATATAAAGGACACTGATGACTTTACACCTCTTTGCCATTTGTGCCACTGCTGCACTATGTTTAAGCATTTACTATCATTACCACAGATGTCAGAAGTGGCTACAGTGGTAACTGCTCAGCAGATGTTACATAGTCTTCCTCGGATGTGTGAGTATTTTTATGGAGTAATTTATAGTTATTTAAAGCTACCTCCAGTAGTCAGCTTACACACTTGTCAGGCTTATTACTTAAGTTATTAAACTAGCTCTTTGCCAAGGGATTTTGTCCACCGCTGAACACATTGTTCTACCTGGTTTGTACACTGTGTTGGGTGAGTTTTCTATTTAGTATAAATACCACCAACTGCGAATATTTTGTTATCAAACTGTGTGATGGTAAAACCTGTTACCAGTCATTGAGAAAGAAAGATGAACTGTTTCAGGCGCTTACCCCAGAGAGGCCAGCTGGTGTTGCTGCCATGCCGCCATGGAGCCCAAAGAGTGGCCTGCTGGGGAGCTGAACCCCGACAACTCCGCGCTGCTCAGGGAGTAGTCTGACAGAGACAGTGACACAATAACATGCAAAAGGCATAAGACTGATAGATTGGGTCTTTTAAAGATACTGATTATCTTTATACCTAACACACAGGTAGGTACTCTAACCTCAATAAAACAAGCCACTTTCCATGTGATGCTAGGAGTGTCTGAACCATCTGAAGTCACCGTCATGTAAGCACTTGTATAATGGATGTGTCATTATGGTTGTCCTGTTCTCCTATTTTAAATGTAATGATAATGATAATGAAACCTATTCATTAACTGACACAAAAAACTAAAGAAAGAAAAACAACAACACAACACAACACATTTCTTGTGGTATGTTGCTGACAGCAATACAACACTAATAATTATCAGGTACCGTTGTTATATGCAGAGCTGATGCCAGAGTAGACCTGACTCTGGTGAGGCAGACTGGGTGTGGTGATGGAGACCACTGGAGTGGAAAGAGGCTGGCTGGACTGACTGCTGCTCAGCCTCTGGTTACTCTGAAAATAAACAAGAACAGGTAAACGGTGACTTAGTTAATTTGTTTCTCATATGTGCTTTGACTGCACTTATACTGTATAGTGGAGAAAAACCACACCTGTGATTCTCCATTTCAACCACAAGGTGTCAGTATAACCTGATTTTCCCATACAGTCATTTTTACAGCAAAGGAGAACTGACTCCTTTTCAAGAAAAAAAAAACTCAGATCCTCTTTCACTGTATTCTAAGAATGAGACCAAATTTAACCTCTTAACCTCTACTTTTCATTAACATGTTGCTTCGATTCTTGCTATAGTTAAAAATTTCCTGTATTTCCCAGTGTGCCTAAACTTTGAGGTCCCTCTGTTGATGGATGATGAATGTTGTGTATTTCTAAAAGTCAACCAAAATAATCTCCATCCTGCCAATCAATAAATCTTAATCTTTAAAGTGACTTTTAAAATAAAGACCTGACAGTCATTCTCAGTGTTTCAAAAACACAGAGGGCTAGTTTGTAAAATAGTTCTTTAAAAAAATCAGTCTCATCCTCAAAATTGCTGGATTCAACTTTGATCTATTTTGCAAGATTACAGGTTTTGCATTTAAAGTGGGGGCATTCTCATGAAGGAGCTGTGAAGGCATATTGGTGCAAACTCAGTCCTAATTTAATGGACTGAGTGTTTAAACATTATTTTAGAAAATACAACAAATATCAGCTTCTTTCTCTATTGGTCACCATCTCAAATTAAGCTGGAAACCACGTTGGGTTGGCACACTTCGTGCCTGACAAGTTAATTTGCTGGTGGCTCTTGACTTTAACTTAACACATTTCTAACAGTAATTAGAAGTTTTGTGTTGTTCCTCTCTGGGTATTGGCATTCCAGCCTGATAATGTCAGTAATGACATCACCCTGAATGAGGTCACTCACTGCTACAACACACGCATGCAAACACATGCACATTTGCACATACACACACAACCACACAATGGGTTAACCAACCGATACATGCCTAGAGCGAACGTGTCCTTCCCCTTTTTCTGTGTTATCTGTGGTTTCTCTGTCAGCATGAGTGACAAATGCCATACTAGAGAGTTGGAGTTAACATAGTAATGATGATTAAAAGGCAGACCTGTCCAGTTCTTCTTAGATAAGAAGTTGTAAAACAACAATCCAAAAGTTGTTCTTGCCAGTTTAGCGCAAAACACACGTAGTACAGAAAGTGCACTGTACACACTTACACACACAGACACACATACACACAGCAGAGGAAGTGAAAGACAGTTTAACATTGATCAAACTGAAGAGTTGCTGTCTGAGCACAACTCAACATCTTTTACTGCAGTGAATAAAAAGCAGAAACAAATGCATGTCGTGATCTGCTTGCAACACAGTGGAAATATAATCTTACTACGGTTTATGCTTTTGTTTCATGATACAACTGCATGCCAGTGTCAAACCATAAAAGTTGCTATTTACTGTAAAGCTGTCAGACTATCCATCTCAGAACCATCACATCACAGACCGATGAGAAATAAAAAATATACAATCCAATTATGACACATTTCTGGAGAAGTGTTACTGCCACAGGTGGGATGAAAGGGTGTTTGTTAATTTTCCTTTCTGCACCAGAAAATTAGTCAAAGAGTATTTCTTTAATGCTGATGACTATCAAGGAATGGGTTTCTTCTTTTCTGTCTGTAAATTTTCCAAAAGGCAACGAAAATCTCTTCTCATTTTCACCAAAAAAATAGTAACTATGCTATCATTTTGATAGTTTTTATGTATATTATTAAAAATAATGACACTATATCTCCTTCACATTAATATTCATGACAGGAGAAATAAGAGATGCTTCCTTTTTCTGAAGGATAACGATACAACCCACTGCATCCTACAGCCACCAGAATAATGGAGCTGCCTGGACAACATAAAAAGACAACAAAACAGTCTCGGTTTCCATTGTTTGCTAATCGTTACATCATGTTTGAGCACAGTGTGGGAGGGAAGGGCTACAGTAAGGGAGTTAAGGGCAAATCAATAAATTCAGTAACCCAGCACAGTTGCTGAATGTGCAATCTGAAGGAAGACAGACAAGAAGCTCTGAAGATTCTACAGGGCAGAAAGTCACTTCTCCAAACCATGCACTCTTAAATGTATGCATCAAATCAAAGCTTCTTGTACTGTGAACTTGTAGTTTCACCACAGTTTGAGATGCAAGCATATCAGCATATCATGTCTGTGTTTAAATGGCCTTACTTTAGCTTCCACATAGAATCTGTGCTTTCTTCCTAACAAGGATTTGGCACTTGAAATATCATCAGCCATTTTGTGTGCAGCTTGTTTCTTTCTGAAAACTGATTTCACTGTAAATTACAGGATTTTCGCATCCTTCACTGAAATACATAATACATTTACTTAATGAGGTACTTAACGATAAAGACAAATTCAATCTGGCAAACATATTGTTTGAGCTGTACTAATGTGTAAAAGAAAAACTACAGACAATGAACACATGACTCATTCTTGTGGTCTTTCTACAGAGATGGTACTTTTAAGTGTTCCATGAAATAAGGACACCCTCAGTGGCAACCCCAACCTTTGGTCTCTATGAAACTATTTGATAATAGTATTGAAGAGTTATTTGGTCACTATCTTGAACAAAAGGCTGTTATTTATTACTGTCAAGCCACATAAGTCATTATTTGTAGGGTTACAAATGTTGTTATGTAAAATATTTACCTCAGGTAAATAGGTTTACCTCAAAACAAAAGTTAGATACTGAAATTAGGAGGTAAAACAGAATCATACATGTACAGATGAGAATGAAAATGACAGTCAGAGCAATGATTTCCAGGGGAGTTTCTGAACATTTGTGCCACCATGCTTTGGAGAACAGCCCATGGACTGTTTGGATCTTATCTTTTAACCCATAGGTAGTATCTTATGACACATATATTATCAGCTAGTGGTGGTAAAGTGATACAACGTGACTTCCAAAGAAGCTGTTTCATGAGGTATGAAATGCCCTCAGTCTTTTTGCAAAGTTTTAATGATGCAAACAATGTGTTGGGGTGGGAAACACTGAATGTAAACAAAGCCCCACACTGACAACAGGACATTTCACTGAAAGGTATTGTGGATCACAGAAAAAAAGAGGATTATTGATTATGGCACCGACCACTTGTGCCTTCAAGTCAAGTCTTTTTTTAAACAGGCAAGTGGTTCTTCTGCCAACACTGATGGGACCACTTTTGCAGTCCAAAAGAGAGAGAAAAAGAGAGATCTCCTCTTCCTTAAAGGAACAATGATTTCATTTGCAAACTCACCAACAATCTGGTCCAGATGGTGTCAGACCAATTGTTCTGAAAACTTGCTGACCAACTCTGTGGTAATCTACATCCTGTTCTTGCCTGCTTCCAACATCCCTCAGGCTTAAAAAACATAACGTACTGTTCTGGTCCATAACAGACTTCAGACTGTTTTTACAGAGTTGTCAATGAGAAAATAAGCAGTGCTGAAAATCACAAAAATTTTATAAGCTGGTTATAAGGTCGCGACTGTGTATCTGTCATGTTTTCATTGACACCCCCCTAGTGTTCAAATAATGTAGCTACAAGTATTCACTTACCAATAGAAAGATTCACACAGAGGATTCCCTTAAAAAGAGGTCTAAGAATACATGATAGTCTTCATTGTTCTGAACCATTATGTTGGTCCCAAAGCAACCATACTTACCAGTGCCTGCATCATTCCTTTGGATTGGGGGATGACCACTCGGAGGTCCGTCTTGCGGCTGGTAGGGACCAGGCTGTTTCCCCCAAGTGCAAGAGGAGGAGATTTGGGTGGTATGATCTTGCCCAAGCTGCTTCCACCAGGTGAGCCCACAAAACCGTTCACTAAACACAGAAATGTGAAATATAAGAACATCTGAAAGGGGATCCCAACTTTTCCATAAGACTTCACTGACAGTTTGAGTCAAGGTCCACTGGACCAGGAGCCCCGTATGTGCGTTTCTAAAAATAAAAAAATGTCAAGGATATTTTCAGACCCTCTAACAGTCTGTTCTTTTTTAATGAAAAGCACGACACACCTAAATTTGGAAATATCATAAGATTTTCAATGTGAACAAAAACAAATAGCAGTCCTACATGTTAAATCCCCTGAATCAACCTGTCCAACAGCAGGCTGAAGGGAGAGAGTGCTGCTATATATTATACAAGAGATAATAATGAATAATTCATCTTTTCGTGCTCTTGACGTTACATAATGGCAGTGTTCATATGAGACGTGATGTTCTGAGAGAGCGAGCACGAAGATATCTGAGAGGATACTCTGCAAGGAGGACAGTTTGTAGCCGACATAAAACAGGAAAGAAATTACACTGACGTGCAACCAGACTTCTGGAATAACACACATGCATCCAATTCAAGTGAATTATTTGATCTTTCATGTCCTTGAGCTTCTCACGTTAAAATGAAGGAGAAAACTAATCACAAAGAGTAAAAATGGCAAAGCCAGTGTTTTTTTTTCATGCAAAAACAAAAAAAATATGGAAACACTATGGCAGATGACTGAGATGATAAAAGACAAACTTCAATTACTTTGAACCTAAATTGTTTTCCTTCTTCAATTGAACATTATGACACATTAACATCCAGACTAAGATCCAGGAATTTAGTTTGTGAATATCTGGCTATTATCATATATGGAAAAATTGTTGTTGATTTTTTTAAATAAGTCATGTCTGCTTTTTTTCAGGTAATGAAAATTGAGAAATGTCCTAAACATCAAGAGTGACAGAACATTTTCAGTAACTATTTTCAGAAACATTTAGTCCCTACAAGGATACATATTATTTATAAAGTAATGTACCCTTCTGCTATATATTATAAATCATATCTATACATTTTCTATTTCTTCAACCAGCGGTTTAACCTTGATATTACTAAATTTCACAGAAAGACCGTTATTTACATTGTATTAGCAGTAAATGCAATGATATTTTTCTGTTATTAGAATTATTGTGATTCTTTTCTGTTAGATGTTCTCAGAGAACCTGTCCGCAAAACATGGCACTGCTACAACAACAAGTACAATATAAAACATAATATAATAACATGAATGTGAAACATTTACGTAACTTTCAGGCACACTACTAGGTTGTACTTTGTTATTAAAAAGCACATTTCCCAACGGTAACTGGCCTGATTTATTGGACACTGAACATGACTGCAGACTGGCAGTGAGAGACAGAGAGACAGAGAGAGAGAGAGAGAGAGAGAGAGAGAGAGAGAGGAGGGAGCAAGTTCATAGGAGGTAAACTCCCATCAGGGATGTCAAGTGCACAGTGACTGTAGTCCAGAGCAGAGAAGAGAGAGGAGAGAAGAGGGATGGAGCAAAGGAGAGGAGGAATTTTTAACGAAGATCAACAGATTGATGAATGAGACTTATTTTACTAGTTGAATTAAAATTTCTCTCAACTTCGTCAGAGTTTTGTTTTTGATACATACCAACTGATCCAGACCCATTTTGCAGAGCCAGATCAGAACTACCCTGCAGGCCACCTGAGGATAAACACACACACATACACTGATTGTTATTTGATTTCTTTTTCCACCAGTTTGTCTTCTGTCTCTGAGATATATTTACTAAAGAGCAAGGTAAAAACCTTTTGATCTGCCTTCCCTTGAAATAGTAACCACACATACCTGCATTCCCAGTACTGGGAGGTCTTTGTGGAGAGATTCTGTGGAGGTGTGTGTGAGGCGAGGAGAGGATCCCACTGTCAGCTAGAGCTGCAGTTGCTGCAGCTAGAGCTTGGGAGGTCGCTCCTCCACCTCCCCCTCCTCCTCCAGCACCGGGGCTGTACGACATGCTGCCTGGTGCCACATGCATGAAGTTCTGCTGTGGAAGGCCCGTGGACTTAAGAGGAAGAGGTGAATAAAGAAATGTCAAGATAAGCTACATCAGCACCAGAGTACAATACTTGTAATCAGTTACAATCAGTTGTTGTTTTATTTTTCCATCTTCTGTTCTAAATTTCTGTTTTTGTTTGAAGTGCCTCATCGAAACAGCCGAGCATGTGATCACTAGCTGACTGACATGTTCTACTGAATCCTAAAACAAATCTCAAAAACAATTAGACTTCAGAGCCAGTGTGGAAGATGCCAAAAAAGCAAGAAAGAAAGAAAAAGAGTGGGTGTACATAATATGCATAACTGGAGAAAAATGTCAATAAACCACAATACAACTTACAATTTTATGACTCTTCATCATGTTGTCAAACTCCTCATTAATCTTCTTGTATTTCTCCTCAGTATTGGGGGTAAGGACGTAGGAGGCGTCACCATCAGGGCTGTCACAGCCTCTGTGCTCCTTTTTGTTCAGGGCCTTTGGTTAACAGAGATAAATAAAAGAATATATAAATTGTTCTGGATGGGAACATCTGTCACTACAGACTACAATATAATATGATTTACAGAGCGTCTACAGCTTTGAAACACGAGTTCGTCAATTTCCTTTCGTTACAAAAATCTGAGTGAAACAAGGACAAAATAATGATAATAACCACAAATGTAAATAGAGTTAAGTTGAAATTGGTCACTTTAAACTGACAAGTCTCTAGTCTGCAATTGAAAGGGATGCTTTACAGTTGTTCTCAATCAGAAACAATATGACCCTGTGGTAAAACGTACTTTTAAAAAGTTGTCACTCTTTGGTTATTTAGACGTTATCTATTTTCTGTGACTCCCCTGCAAGATGTTCTACCAGCTGTCTCCATCTGACTGACAGTCTGACAACAGTTCACAGGAGGTTGTCTTTTACCTGTTCGAATGTCGGTTTCTGGGCCTTACTGATCTGAGGCCAATCATTTTGGTAATTTGTGAATCCCAATAATGCCTTCATGTTTTGCATATCCAGTAGCTGGGGAGCTACATTCATGCATTAGCCAAACATCACCTTTCTACAGAGAATGAACATTATCTTACTCCTGAGTATCTGAAAGTTTGTTTCCCTATATGAGCTTTGGAGCAGCGCTACAGACAAAGGCTGAGTGGTAGAGGCATTCACAGCAGTCTTCCTCCAGAGAGATGCTGCTCCACATTACAGACTTACTCATCTATATTCACGCCACACAAACACAATGGACTGGAGTACACAGATATATTTATAGCGAATCTGAAACAACTTTGGGTTTGGTTGGATGTTTATAGTGGATAGAAAGAGAAATAAAAAGGCGAAGAGTACCACAGAGATATAGCCATCAGATGAAATTCATTAGCGCATGTCTGTCTGTACACTATCATATTACTGTCAGCAGCACAACTGAGGCAAATCCACAGTGCTGCAGGAAGACAGTCCTGAAAAAGAAATGCTGTTTTGAGGATAGAAGAACCTGGTCTTAACATCAGCTGAGGTTGCAGTTACACCTATTGGTCATGAAGTTGTAATGGCAAAGTTAAGGTCATGGGGAAGCGTTGTCAGTGAAGGTCCATTACAGAGATGTGTAGGTATCATTAGTCACTATCGCAGTAATCATTTTCTTATTATTATTTCTTTATCTAAAAAAACAAAGTCAAATAACAGTAACCCTAACCCCGTATTAAGATTAGCATTTCAAGTAGTTTCAATCACTTTATTTAAAATCTAAGCACTTTTCAAACCTTCGAGATACTACATTAAAATTTAAGCACTTTGATGGATTTCCAGAACGTTTTGTTGTTTATGTACAAGTGAAACTTACAATATTAATGTTTTCAGAAACCGCTCGCTGTTCAGGATACCAGATTTATGTGGAAGCTAACACCACAAAGGGTGTACTATTGTGATAAATTATCATCAGAGAAATCAATCAATTATTTTCCAACGAGGAAGGTGAGGGTTGGGGATGCTGATGATCATTCAATAGTTTGTCATATTCTGTCACAACAACTGTACATCCTTGCATCAGTATGCCGCTTGTAGTTTCATGGAACCTTATAGTCAATGTGACAAACTGGGATCATATGAGCTTCTTGACATCGCATTACATCTTTAACATATCTGCCATTTGATAACCACATCATGTGCTCATAAGGCTGCAAGTTCTTTGGTTTTAAATCATGAAACCATCACAGCTTTGTTTTCCTGAAGTCTTTTGTGTTTTGTGTGTCCACCTGAAGAGTGTTATTCTAACATTCACTCCTCTTGTGGGATAATCATCTGTGGGTTCATCACTTCAAGCACCGCCTCTCATATTACACATAGTTATATGATCCATTGTTAATAAAAAAATATTGATCATGGCAGCGTTCAGTCCAATTTAGTGGAATGGACAAAAAACATAGGTTAAGAACATTTCACATATTTAAATTCACAATGTTGAATGTATCATGTTAAAAAACAGATGTAATTTCCACTCTAAATAAAAAGAAGCCAATCAAGAAATTGGCTTTGTTCAGGTGATTTAGAAAGATTATGTTTAGATAATTTGTTTAGAACATGGACAGATGAAATGATGGATGTTAATTTACAGCACCTGGACTTTTGTTGGTGGAGTCACTGTAAACAATCAAATCATGGCAACATCATGCGAGCCTGGACAATGACATCACTTCTCTGGTATCCATCATCTCATCACTGCTCCTCATTGCATTACACGTCATAGCGTGAAAAGGATGGACTGACAGACCGACGCAGCAGCCAGCTGACTGTCTGTCCACCACATGTCCTCTGCATTCTCAGACACTGGTAGTTAGTAGGCGCTTTAAACACACACTCATGAGTCTATTTTCACCGCAGGCCTGAAACTACTTTTTAACAACTGGTGACCACTTAAGAAGTCACACGCTCAACACTCCAGTAAAACATCAAGCTGCATCAAAGGACACACGCAGTATTTGGCTTTTCACGACAAGCTTTCCTTGAACCTGACAGTCAGTTTATTTGTTGGACCTGCTGTTGGACAATTATGCAATTATACAATGGTACATTATGTTCGTGACGGTCTAACAGTGCCAACAATTATCTGCTATTAGCATAAATGACAGGGGGCAAGGAAATTTTCCATTAGTGATTTAGATTGTATGACTCTGACATACATATTGACACACAGAGACAAGGTGGAAGAATATTTTTTATAGTGTGAAAAGGACTACAATGCTGGAGAAAGAACTTTCTTTTTCTCAGCAAAGGCACAAAAGTCTGATGTTCCTACATACTTGATTGTAACATACACTTCTTATTCATTACACTGAGAAGCACTGTATCAATATATCACATGCAAATACTGTGGCCATTCTGTAAGGGCTATAATTGTGTCATGTGATAAAAAACTCAAACACAGAGTCTTGAATTCCTGGTGCTGATGTCCAATTTTCTTTATCATAACCTGTGAAATACCTTCACATCAAGGTATATGTAAGTTATGAAATTCACTGTAACTATCAAAAGGCAGTGTTCCATCGACACAATGACGTTCAAAGTATAATGAATCATCAATAATTACTAATGATGTAAGGATAAATCAGCAATATCATGAGAGATGAAAAGTTTACTCAGCATCAGCTGTTTGTTACTGTACAATCGTTTTATGATTCAGGCACATTCTGCTTGACCTTATGGTCAAAGTGGTGGGAAGAGTCTTTTAGAAAACAGCTGTCACCAATCATTTGATCAGTCTTTACAGTAAGTGTTTCATGCCTTTGTCAAAGATGTTGTTTTCTTTAGAGAGTGGAGAGTATGAGGGCACAGATGGACACAGAGCTGGCCAAGGAGAGGAGGGTTTGTGGGATTTGGTCCAAGACCCACTGGGCTATATGTGGCTCCAGAATTGCTTGTTTAAACCACTACATCATGTCTGGGCACTGACGACTATCTTAAAGTGTCTGTTAGGGGATCTGAGGGTGTGCATCTCCTTATCATCTCAAATGTCAAAGGCAGCTTTAGAGGATCTCCAAAGGCATGTAGATCATTGCCACCATGAGGCACAAGCTGCAACGTTAAGCATCTTAACATGTGAGGGTGATGTCTTGTTGCTGTTGGGGCTGCATCAAAGACAAAATAAGGCCCCCTCTTTCCCTAGAGTGAGTCTTTTCCAGTTGGGTGATTGCCCTATAGGCTAAGAATAGGGCAGGCGAGGGGAGTGTTTGAGATGTGATTCGACACATCTCTGGCAGATAAGCTCAGCTCTCACACTTTCAAAGGCCACTCGACACACTTTCCACATATTGTTTTTTATTAAGCATCTATCATACTTTACTTGAACTAAACCAAATCAACCACTCTGCCACAGTGTCAGGTTTCAGTCTATTGTAGCTTTCACTTTCTGTTATGGTTCTCATCCATCTCTGGGCTCTGCAGGTCCAAACGACTGCACTGCATACCTTGGACAGCTGCTCTGTTGTTGCTGAAACTCAACTCTGCTGCACACTAACCTGTCTCATTATTATGACAAAAGTAATCTGTCAGTGAGATTAGCTGACCAGTTAGGACTTTGTAGTTGTTTTAGCTGGCAGACCATCATCATTTAAAAAAAACAGCTTTCCTGGCATCCGTGTACATCTCAGGTTGACATTACACTTTCACACATATGGAGATGGATCTGTAGAGAATATTTTAATAGACTTTTATTGTTTAAAGTCAAACCAAAATTGAAATGAAACTTACTTATGCTAAGGGGTCAATATATGTTTCCAGCCATACATTTTTGGCTTCAACTGACATTACTGGTACTAATAACTAGCAACTGTTTGGTGTTTTACTAGTGTATTACTCGTAGAACTCTGACTCTATACACTACTTTTTTCCACTGTAATTCCACTGTATGGAGTATACATGACTTTTCACTGCTCATTGTTTTCACAGTTTCAGTCATCTACAAGCACCACAACTGGATCAAAGAAAGAGAGACAGCGAAGGCTACGACTCTGTATAATACTGTGTGTGAGTAAACAAATGTGAATTAAAAAGTCTGGTTGAAATAAGAACCAAGAATGGTAAGCTATCAGTCATGCTGGCTTTGTTTTCCAAGTGGTAAACAACAGAACCATGTTCCAAATGATGAACACTGTAAAGAGACAGACAACAATAACTTTCTTCCCGAGACTGAGAAGATTGATAACTGTTGCTGGTTATTTCCTTTCCTTGACAAACAATGTGTGAACATTCACAGCTCATTCAAGTCTGGTGATGGTTGGTCAACTGATGGGGCTGCTGCTACACAATCAGTCTAGAAAACCACAACTACAAGAGAGAATATTCACTCAGAAATACAAGCAGCTCTACTCGAAAGAATAGTTGCTAGTGTTAATAAAAAAAAAGTTAAGTTGAGAGAAAAAAGAAAAAAAGACTAATGGAGGACTAAAGGTTGCCAGATTAACATTGAGATCAATATTACAAATCTGCTCTGTAAATATTACGTTAAAACTGTCAGCAGCCAATGAGCATAACTTGGCTTAAATTAAGACTGGAGACAGGGAAATAGCTGGCCTGGCTATGCCCTCATGGTTTGCCCTCCCACATCAATAAGCTCAATAACACATGGCATTTGGTTTGCTTTGTCTGTACAAAAAAACCTAAGAAACAGGATGAACTGTTTCACATGGTGTAAAGTGAGGGACTACTTTTTGGCCAGTTCCATATGGACATGAGAATGTTATTAATCTAATTTAACTCCCAGTAAGAAAGTAAATAAGATAATTTCCTTGACTGTCACATTTTTCCATTAGAACACCAACCCTTACTCTATGTGGGGTTGTTGAAAAAAAGAAAAACTTAACCTATGACACTTCCCTGGCTGGTACTGCCCCACAACAAACACATTTATACAAAAGCTATGCAACCAAGATAAGCAAGCATATCTGATTGCATTATTGTCCCTCAGGTATCAGTCAGCCATGGGAAAGGGCTAGCCATTGTTCCAACAAGTACACTGAAATATAAAAATGCATCCTCCTTGGAGAATGACCTTTAAAAGATTCTTAAACTGACAAACAAATTAAAGACCCGCAGTGTATGATAGGTGTGTAAATTTGTGTGTTTGTTCCAGAGAGATAATGATCAGTAAATATCATTTCATCAAAGAATCCACACAACTTTCTGTCAGTCCCTCATAGCATGGAAACCTCTTGTAGCCTGTGGAGTATTATTTTACACATAGTCAAATTTCATGCTTAAATGTTGCAAATGGACTCACCAATATGTAAAAGATCAACCTCTCACTTTCCAGGCTTTGTTTTAACCAGGTTGTCTGACTGCGTGACATTTGCGGGGAAAAAACAAATAAGGGCTCAAAGCAGGCAAATCAAGCTGCATTATGGCTCACAGAGCTGACACAGGTGTCTGTCTGTGGTTTGCAGCAGGCGAATAGACATGATAATCTGGAATCATCATGGACAATATCAGCGATGCATGTGAACAACCTCAACGACTACTGTTGTCACACTTTAGAGGATGAATGCAGCATTCAGTTGTGGTTTTACAGTTTCACATACATGTTCCTGTTCATCACTAAGACTATATTGGCTTTGGATCGTTTGTACAGTCTTATTCCCTTTGAGAAACAATGTTAGATTTACTTGGGAAGGTTAAGAGTCTGTGATTTTAGTAAGATAGAAAACAATGAGGGATGAAAGAAATCTGCTGAAACAAACTCAACACTGAAGCTCCTTTTTTTCAGGAGGGGCAAAGAAGCACTTTGAAAATAAACACAGTTAGCTTGGGAAGTCGAGCTTCCTTTAAAGTTGACAGTTTGCATTTAGTACAGCCCAGTTGTGTGTGTGCGCCTTGTGTGTTGTGTGTGTAGTGTGTGTGTGTGTGTGTGTGCGTGGGGAGCAGTAAATTCAGGCTCTCAACAAGGCAAACACACATTAGAAGATTTCATAAACAGCCTGAACGTGAGTCACGATGACCATTCATTTTTAATGGCAGTGGCAATGAGTACATGCTGTGAGAGACAGCAGAGTGCTGCTTAGGGACCATGATGCACCAGTACAAGCGTCACTACCCCAGTGACGCTGCAGGACCCCACAAAACGGGTCTGAATCTTATCTTATCACTAAAAACGTCTCCAGTAGGCCAGCTGTGACTGGTGTGTGTTAATACTTAGTAAATAGTCTCACACATGATTTGCATTATCCAAAGTTGGAAGACCAACCTGTTAGTCATCTTTTATCTATTTCCTGCAGTTCATGACAGGAAAATCTCAGTCAAGTCTATTTTGTTTCAGAACTGCAGAATCTGTGTGTCACTTCTTCAGTAAAGCGAACAAAATACACTGTTGCATGATTACAGTCATTTGTGTATTTTGACATTCATGACTTTTCATCCATTTATTAAAAAATCCTGTCATGTTTAATCATCAAATGAACAAATCATCACAAGTCATCAGTTGCTAAATTTTGCAAACAAATTTTTCGCATTTCTTAGCACTAATTGTTGCCATCATTATTTCAGAATTTCAAAAATCTTTAGGACTTAATTTCCCTTCAAGGTTTCAATCAGTGTCCTCATATTCAAGTTATAATATTGAAGATTTCCATTTTGTTCTCTTTTGTGGCACCTGTGGTGATAAACACTCATTGCAGGTGTGTTTTTAGTGATTTATATTTATATATGAATATTTTATATGAATATTAATTAGAACTTTACACTCTGATTGTCTCTTGTGGTCAAGAATAAAATGACTCTAATGCCTAAGTTCTTACAGGGCCAGTATTGCTTAAATGTATTCATTTGTAACACTATACCTGGCAAGTGAACTCATATAGGTAAAGTTTTCCATTGTTCATCTGTCTAATGTTATGCGTAGTCTTGACATGACTTTGTGTTTATATAAAGTTTAGCATTTATGGGCTACCTCGAATGACAAAAATGCTTAAAAAGTACTGAATGCAGCAACAGCTGGTCAACTCCTCTGCCATTGCGCTTTCTAGAAATTCATCTTTCTAAAACCAAACAGCAGTCATTTCCTTCCTTAATCCCCCAAATGGATGTAAACAGCCTAAGAGCCTTCCCAGAAGAGTCTGAGTGTAAATCCACCATAATATGTTACACAATGTGAACATTTTTTACACTCTCCTTATTCTGGTCCACTCTATTTCTCTGTCTCTGTCACCGTCTGTTTTCTCTCACTTCTCCTATCTCTGTATTGATTAACTGTTGAAGACATGTCAAAGGTCACCTATCAAATTCTCAGTACTAGTGTACTGTCCTGAACTTTCAAATGCCTTTCTACCATTTTGTGAGTGTTAATACAAAACAGGTTGTTGGAAGTGGCAAAAGACATTTCACATAAACAAGGCTGAACTGGGTGCCATATTTTATAAGGCCAAAGCTCTCCAATGACAACACTTGCACTGCTACTCACCTCTACAATGTCAGAGTTGGTTCTGCTCTCATGGGGTTCATTGTACTCAGTGTACTTCAGTAGAACTTTGTCCATGTCTGTGCTGGCGTACTGGAACAGCTTGTTGGAGCTGTTGAAGATGATGAGGGCGATTTCACAGTCACACAGGACACTCAGCTCATAGGCCTTCTTCATAAGACCAAACTTTCTCTTCATGAAAGTCACCTGGAATAACAGAAACCAAGAATCAACCAATTTTATTCAAACACCACATCCAATGGCCTAACATCAATGGATGATGGAAGAACGATGAGAGTAAGACAGGTTGAGGACATGGGAGTGTAACACAACTCAGTCTTTGCTCAGAAGCACATTTTGGATGAATAAACTAGCTTGTTTGCTTTTGGCCATGCAAAACGGTATTTTTTTATTATTTTGAAAACATAATCAGTCGCTCATATCTATACTCTTCTTTTCACTTTACTTTCTACTACCTAAACCACATCCAATCAAGCTATTAATTTAGCTACTGCACTCACACCGAACAACTGACAATGCACAATAAACACATCAGCAGCATGAGTTATGGAAACACAATCAAGAAGCACAGGTATTCACAGTGACAAAGAAGGTGATTCAAAATGTGTCTGTGTCACACAGGAGAGTGAGAACGTCCGTGTGAGATCTGACACTGAATTCCCAAAAGAGGGTGGCAATGACCTGTAAATTAGCTTCTACTTGAATTCCACTGATTAAGTGGGTGAGAAATGTGGGTGGGGAAAGAAACTAAGTAAAGTTTCCCCACCCTTTATTGTTACTATGAAGGTGTTCAACCTTGACTGGAATCATAGTAGATATGTAACCAAAACATATGTATAAGCACTATATTATAACAGCAATTTCTTAAACCTCCATGTTCCCCTAAACCATAAACAGCATCACTACCATGAAGCTAAAATGAAATATTTGAAGTGGACCAGCTCACATTCATCCCCCACACAACCCACAGATCACACACTGACCATACTCTGTCATTCCTTTTTTGGTGTGCCGCTAACTCCCTGCAGTGAATCATATGTATTTATCTGGGTATCTCTTCCGTCCATCGCAGTTGCTGGGATCCTGACTCATGTCACCACATATCTAGAAGCTGCCTTTGACCCTCACACCTTCTCACACCCTCTAAGATTTCCAGCAATGCTGAGTATCAGGTGATTCGGTCTCCCTGCTTCATGTTCTTATGTTTCCACACAGTCACAACTCTGCAGCTCAAACAGTTCTCTAGAGTGGGCTGTCGAACAGTTTCACTGTAGTCGTAACTACAGTATTAGTATTCATACTTGGTCAAAGGCAGACTCTATTTTACCAACATGAAGTATAAATAATACTACAGTTTCCTCTGAAAACAATCAAATTATAGAAAACATTGATATGAATACATGGAAGAGGAGCACAGTACACAGAACACATTTTTCATTCTCTCCATCATTGATGAAGACAATTCTTTCCAGTTTTGGATTTTGTGTTCTGGCAAAGGCTCACTGAGGTTAAGTTTAAATCATCCTAAAAGCATGACTTGGAAGAGGGTATTAGGAAGAGCAGATCTCCTGAGCTGGAACTGTTGCATCATGATCTCTGACGTTTTGAGGAAGGGTGTGTGCATTTCACAAAGATATCTACTTTAGGAGAAAACACCCACATCTCTCCCATTTGTTTCTATCCTTCTTGCTCTTACATTTTCCTGAATTAAGAAACCTCTTTGTTATCTCACATCTTTCCATCATACCTTCTCACGTCAGTGATCCCAGAAATGTAATCCTAAATCAACTTCTGAGCATTGACATCCTTGTAAAAGATAAAGCTTCCTTCTTTGTGAGTCTCACTGAATGTCTGATGACTGACATACACAGACTGGAAATACTTCATAAGCCAAAGTATGGTGGTTGTTGGGTTAGACATGTGGAACCTAGTGACTTACAGCCGCTCACCACTTCCAGCCCCACTTGGAGGCTTTTACCCAGGGAACTGCGGGAAGCACCATTATATGCATGATAGCACAGTGGCTTTTTTATATTTTATAGCACTGAAAGCCAGAAAGAGAAAGACGTGCTGTTAGCAAGTGATTTAGTCTCCTATATTTGGCCATAAAATCATATATTCTTAAAATGTTTTAATATTTCTCCAATAGGTTAGACATAATGTCATATTTTCTCTCTAGTGCAGATTAATTTGTTTTCAAAATGTCTGAGGAGCAAAGTGTCCTAAACCAAGACGCCGGAGCCCCTGCAACATCACATGTTCCAGTGAGGAAGCAAAGGCTGCAATAGACGGCCAACCAACTTCATGTTCAACCAAGCTGAACATTTTCACTAATGCCAGAAACATTTGGAACAGTAGTAGTCACTGAATAAATGTTGCATCTCATTACAGTAACTAGATTAGAGGATAGTGGTAAAATGGACGCCACAGTTCTGATTATGATTAAAAGGGCGGTTAACATGGCCCTGTAAATGATGTTTGAAATTACAGCCATTATTTCTTGAGTGTGACTTTTAAATATGTTTATGTGAAAAGAGGCAAAATAGAACTACCTTGTTCTGCTTTGGGAACGTTTGATATCTGATAGCTGGTGCACCTTTCCACTAATGTCATTAGCATATATTCTGCATGCGTTGTAATAGTGGGGTCATTTAAAAAGAGGAAAACCTGCTAAACACAGATGACAGACAAAATGAGAATACAACTTCCCAAAATAGAGCACAAGATCCTAAATATACAGCAGGCTCCAGGGATGCACAACCGACAGCTAAAGCAGTGTCTATCTAAAAATGCTCTGGCCAAGACAACCAAACATCAAATATAAACATCATCCCAGATATTTATTTTCCAGCCACATCCCTATTTCCAGAGTCTGCGCCTTCCTTCCAGACAGGCTGGTATTTGTTGTGCTGTTGGGGGTGATATATATAGAGGAGACAGACAGAGAGAGATTCCAGTGGGCAGTAGTGTGGCTGCGCACGGAGACGTGAGGAGAGAAGGCCACTGTGTGTCCCTAACACTGACCCACCCTGCTAATGACAGGGTGCCGTTCGGACCAAGCTAACCCCAAATTACTGCCCTCGCCACCAGCTGTGACCACTGCACTCTCAAAAGTAAAATGGCTTGGAGGATTCTTTTAGAGATTTTTAGACTCAAAGCACAGGGGACCCACGGACGGTTCCTGGAGGGACACCTCTGTGAGGTGTTCATGAACCCTTAAATGCCTCCACATAATATGTGGTCTTTATAAGAGATTCTATGAGATGACTTTTAAAATGTCAAATCTGTTTGTCACTCATTTTGATCTAGCAATAAACACCGTGAATCTTTAGTTGTTAGAGTGGGATCTTAAAGCAGGATTCACACATCAGCCACACATGAAAACATCAGATATCATGAAAACTAAACATAACAAACAAAAAGTTCCAAAATTGCCACTTGATGTTGATCACCACAGCAGAGAAACAGATTGTTTTTGTATGGATGCGTCCTGTGATATTTAAGATTGAATAGATATTCAACAGTGGTAGGGAGAAGCAGTTTATACTGCACAGAAGGATGCATGCACTGGAAGTCTTCTGCCAGATGGTTTTGTGTAGAAACCTTACAAGACATAGTTATTCTATTGTCAATGCGCCCTCATGACACTCATAACATAAAGGAGAGTTGACCCTGAAGGCTGTGGACACGATGCCCTGCAAAGTTTGACAACAACCACATGGGTCTAGCAAAGCAACAATACTGCATAAGTTGTCTTGCTATACATAAATGCAAAATGACAGAAGAAGTGAACTGACCTGACGGTTCCTCTCATCTACAATCCGGGTGATCTGGATCTTCTTCCTCCCCATTTCCAAAACAACTTCCTCCAACAGCCGTAGAAAAATATCAGTGGTCTCCAGGTAGTCAAGAGTTCAATTGACAATCCTTAAAACATAGTTCCACTGTCAGCTCTGTAACTCCAGTTTCAGTTTGGCATGGCTTGCTGAAAAAGAGTAAGATAGAGGCATTCATAGTATGATCAGTGGCACAATTAGTTATATTCAGCAAATGCATTAAAATACTTCCAAGAATCATACAATGCATATTCACCAGAGCACCACTTAAGAAAAGGTCATAGATCCCTTGTACCGAGACAATATCAAGAAGTCATTAAGTGGGTAGAACATCTTCCCATTCTGCTGCACTGAATCGTTGTCAATGCCAATTCCACTGTTTTCAAGGGTTGGGATAAAGACACCGGCTGCTGCTGTTGTAGAAAACAAGGAGCTTCACCAGGAGGGCACGAGTGCCTAAGATTCACTCTGCAACTGGCTGACCTTCCCAGTTTCCCACCACAATCACTTCAGATGGTGTGTCTTTAAACATACAATCAAGCTAAAAAAAACAAGGACAGAACCAGCAAATCTGCTATAGAGGAGTGGAGGTGTAGTATTCCCTTTTTCTTACAAAGTTAGCCTCAGAAGAATTGGCGGCCAATTCATTTACATTAAAAACAATAAGCTGAGAAAACCAAGATAGTTAATTCTAGTGCATCTACAACACCTTTTCTAGCTGGCTCTGAACTTTCCCACAGCAACGCTCTCTCATACCAACATGAACATTCAGCCCTGCAGTTTTGTGCGAACTCACCTCTGCTCTCATGCTCTCTTCTCCTGCAGGAGTGTCCACCTGCTTCACTGTGTCCCTCCTCTCCTCAGCCTCAGTGTTTCTGAGCCCTGCCTTCCCCCAGAGCTCCTTAGCTCTCTCCTAATCTCATCTGATCGGGGAGGAGGCAGAGAGTGAGGCGAAGCTAGGTTTTATCCTAACCCTCTCTGGATTACTGCAGCATGTGGATCTCAGAGCTGAGCCACCAAAACCCCCACTGCAGACCCAGTATACAGGGTAGGGAGATGGGGCAAATACATTTGTCATGCATCACTGATTGGTGATTATTTGCTGATTTAAAAGACCTCTATATTTGATCAAATACAATATCACTGAGTGCAAGTCACTTAGAAAGAATAAATTAAATTAAACAGAAAATCCTATGTTGATTTGAAATGCATTTAAAACTTCTCTTTTCGTGGTACTGTGATCTCCCTTTAAGCAATTGTTAAGGAGTTTTCCATTAAAAAAATGTACCTCCATATATAATATATACCAAATTTTACATTTAGCTTTTTTGTGATTTAAGACCTAAATTATAGATAATGGAAATTGATTTTCTGACTGCACGCTATCCTCGAACACCATCACTTCACCATCCAGCCCAGACCCTAGTTGACTCTGTCATTTCAGTTCAGGGAACACACCATAACAGACAAAGACTCCTTGTATATTTGGGATTTAAAGGTCATAAGGATTTATCTGTTTTACAGTCTGTATGATTTGATGGTAAGACACAAATATTTTGAAAGATAAAAAAATCTTTCCACCATTCCCGTGTACTGATATTTCCATGGGAAAATAGACAACAGACATTTCTTTCAGCATGTGTTCTTGAGTGCTGGTTGAGTTTAATTGCTATCTTATGATGAATCAGCCAAATCCTTGGATCAGTACAAAATCACTCTCTATTGGTCTGGTGTAGTTAAAAAGTGAATAGCAAGATGTTATTATGTTGCGAAAAATGGGGTCATTTGCTACAGACAAAGACATGATGTGCTGGCTTTAGCAATAATTGATGAGAAAAATATTTAATCACAATAACAGATTAAATTATGCCAGTATTGAACATTATAATCAGCACTGCTTTTTTTCAGTATAGAGGACATATCCCTAATCAGCCCTGTCAACTCTGTATACAAAACGAACTTGCTTTCTTGTATATGCTTTTTAAGGAAAAGGAACTGCTCCCTGGCTATGTTTTTTCAAGCATAGGATCATTTATCTATTTATCATTTATCTATATGGTATGGATTGGGGTCAATGGTGGAAGTGCAAAGTGCCAGACTCAATCCAGTGTGTGGTTAATTCTAGGCAACAAGATTCTTTTTAAAAGTCAGTAAGGTGTGGTTTCAGTCAAATATTAATTAACTGAACACCTTTGGTTTTTGCTTCAGGTAACAGGACAATATTAAACTGAGACCTACATGTTATAATGGTGATAATGTGCTCCATGATTAAATATGTGGAAAGGAAAACATTTTGCTCATACATTTAGTATCAATATTTTGTGACCTTGCAGAAATCTTAATTCACAATATTACCATCATCATCATTGT
>JAOXYL010000001.1:13906694-13924423 GCA_028564955.1 Terapon puta | reverse complement strand
ATTTTTCATGGTAAGCTTGAGGCTACTTTGTAGTTTTTGACACACAAAACAACCGTTTCTCCTGATCAACAGAGGGCGAAGAAGAGCGTGTAACAGATACACAATTCATCGCACACCCCTACTGGGCTTGAGAACTGAACTGAAAGTTGTGTATTTAGTTAAGAAAATAAATGCTGAGCATACAGATGGACTGATTAGTGCTCCTGGAATGGTTTGATTTGAAGTTTCTACCAATGTTTTTTTTAAGCACAGCTTCCGTTCTTCATAAAGGTGGAAAGTACAAACTTTTAAAAGCCACTCCTCGAGCTCACATTTGTTCAGTGTTTGGGTATCATTTAATGTATCTGTCCTGAACACAACCCAAATCAACCTTCATCGAAGACATTCAAGTTCTTGTAAATGCAGCCAACACATCTTTTCATATGATAAAAATTATATTATAAACTTTCTATCTATGACCATGTGATTTCTTTGATAATGTGATTTCAGAATTGGTTGTGTTAGCTTTGCTCACAGTTATTTTCTCATTCGCATGGTGTGTGTGGTGTGTAATTGCTGAAAGCCATGTGCGAGATCATACTGGGTGCTTCTATTGAAATTTACAGTACCTCAATCTGAGCAATGAGGAAACAGCAGGTCAAGCTGACTTCAGTTTGAAGTCATTATTGTTATTGTCAGCACTATGAATTCTCTCTAATATATATTTACTATACTGACACTCAAATTTTAAATAAACAAATCATCTAAGTCCCTCACAACCTCATTAAAACTGCTTCAACAAGCAATGACTAAAGTAATGATGCAATTATCATTCAGAAATGTTTCTCGAGAAAACAACACATCTTAAAATAATACCAGTAAACTAAAACTATGTGAAGCTGTATGAAATTATTATAATGTTAAAACTGAGCAAAACAAACCGCAGATTGGACAAAACCATGATTGTCTTTTGGCTATTATATTTGAGGATATTCAAGACACTCTGGTCTTGGGAAACACAAGACTGGGTATAAAGGCACATTCATTGTGATGAATGCCATTTAAACATTTGTAACGTTATTTGTCCTCATGGCCAGGAACTAAGTTAAACACAGTCTTGAACAGAGCCTGTGGAAGTTGCTGGTATAACCTAGTCCTCAACTCAGTAAGGAGTGAGAGTGTCTTCATGTACAGCCAGCATTAATGAAGTGTTGGCACCATTAAGAACAGTTTCAGGACTCTGAGCAGACCCAAACCACTCTCTGGTCTGGACCGTGTCTCTGCAAATCAACACTGAGTTTAATTAAGCCAAGCCACGCTGCCATTGACCCAGCATTACTGTTTAAGTTGGCAGGGCTGAGGGAAACGTATTTACTGTGAGTAACAAAGGCAGTTTTATATGACTGCAGGAAAGTAGATTGCAGGGTTAATATTTGGAAATTGTTTTATTTGATTTCTGTATTTATTGAGTGTAATTTCTGAGCTCCTCTGCAGCATTTTTAGCATCAAACGTGCGGGTGTGTGGCCCAGCGGTCAGACGACAGGCAGCCAGAGGTTTGGCTGGTTTGGAAGGACCAGCTCAGGCCTGATTACTGGGGTGACCCCGCAGGAACAGTTCTCAAGTCCAATAGATTAGGAGCTCCTCCAGAAACCACAAAAAGAGAAGAGTGAGCACTGCTAGAAGGTATTGCTCAACATAGTAAACAGGATTTCAATCTTACTTCCCTCTAAAGATACACATAAAACACACTTTATATTTCCCCTGACCCCTCAACACCGTCTGCAAGTGATTTGAATAAGGAGAACCAAAGTTGCATAATGCACTTCTTATCATTTTGGTAAATATCTGACCGATGGGGGCTCACTGCAGCTTATTTTAATTCAATTATATTATGGTTTTAGGACATAAAAATATGAACAGTTTTATAATGCCAAATAAATAGTTATGATTATATGTCACAGGCATCCCCAGATAGCCCAAATATTGCCAGAAAACCCATAAAATAAAATGAGTGGATGATAGACACTTTTAGCAGGAGCTGTTGTGAGAACTTAAAGAAAGGTATATATTGTTTCATAAAGAGGTACCAGATATTACCTGAAAGTCTTTGATATGTCCCTTGGCAGGAGGAGGAACTCCCCTTCAACTTTACACGAGGAGGACAGATTCAGGGGAGACAGCAATTCCTCTTCCTCTAGATTCTGAAAGGAACAGAAACAGAAAAAAGTCTCAGTATCTTACTTTTATTGATTTAAGTTGCTGGTGAAATCTGAAATTAAATTGTAGCTGCTGCTGAGGATGATTGAGATTATCCAGTTTTGTCTTTCTAGAGATTAAAGGGTTATGGTGAACAGACAGTGAAATTCACAGTTTTTCTCTTCAAATTAGTGATCACACGTGGACACAAGTGCATGAAGACCATCTGCAATGAATGAAGCCATATCACTGGATGTGATTAAGGCATCAGTTAAATTGCAAGAATTTTTCCACAACAGATATGATGTCTGTATAATCACATCAAACAGTGGAGGGAAGTTCCAGGTGGCTCACAGAGAGCCCAATGTGAAGGTCTAAGTGCAGTGGACAGAACTAAAATGAGCCTGCACTGTTCCATAATCACATCAGTCTGGACCTTCAGCATCAGCACAGACAGGCAACAAGCACACAACAAGACTCCACAGCAAAACAAGTCTGTTAGACCTCCAATCTTCTCTGCTGTGTGTGATACAGCATGTCATTGGTTTAGCCAGCCATAGCCACAGCTCATCAAAGTGGATAAGAAATGCATTAGTCCACATAGAAGCAGGCTGCATTAGCTTGGGCTTGCTGAAGGCGTCCATGTAATTGACAAGAAAAAAAAAAAAAAACAAGTCAGCCAGTCAGTCAGTCAGTCAGTCAGTCAGTCACGGAGGACTCAAAATAGCCTCTCAATAAAATGCACACACACACATACACACAGTGCAGGCTCTATTTCTTCAGCGTGTGGTGCAAAAAGAGAAGCCTGTCCTTCAGAAGTGTTGCTATTTCTGTTTACCACAAGGCCCCAGATATTCTATCATTAGGGAAACTAGGAGGGAAAGGAAATACCACTGGGGAACACATGGTCGCCATATAGCCACAAAAAGGAACAAAACTGACAGGGTCAAGACTGTCATGTTACTTCTAACAGGTTTCATTTCCGCAATGTCCATAGAGTGCACAATGGAGTACATAAACGTGATTTTTTTTTACTTACTATCACTAACTGATTCAACACTTGTCTAACCTATGTCCATTTCACAAAGGTTTTTATGGTTACTGTTATAACTATCAAGAATATCCTGTACATTTTATAGAAAAAATTCCAAAAGAGAAGGAACTAAATGGAGCATAATGTGTAGTGGAATATTGGATAATAACAGCAAATAGCACCATGATGGTTTAATTTAACAACTAGGTTTGAGGCTGCCACACCACTGTTGGCAGAATGCATATGAATATTTCCCCAAATAATTTGTGAAAATAAAGTCAATTTTACTTCAAAATGCAGTACCCCCTCAGTCTTGTCTTTAAGTTTGGTTGCGTGTTGCTAGACTAGCACATTTACCTTGGAGTGCCCTACTGCCTTTCTATGACAATATAATTGCTGTTTGTTCAAACCAGAGCCAATGCACTGGAGGTGATGCATTTTTTACCACAGCATAACACAGAAATTAATAGTGTACATATTTGGTCATTGCTTTGTGTTTTAAGTTGTGCAAGAGCCAACCGAAATACAATAATGCATCAACACAATTGTTTTAAAGATGAAGGTTCAGAAGGTTTTTTTAATGTTGTCAGGTTTTTAAGGTCAAGTTCTACATTTTTGTACTCTTAATTCTCTTCTTCTGTGATGTCTGTGTCTTCACTCTTTTCTGCTTATATACCTTGGATAAATCTGTAAGGAGAGTGATTTCAGGAACTCTCAGTCCAATCAGTAACCACAGTGCCAAAAAACTAAACTGACACACTCTTTAGCAACAAAATGGGACACGTCCAATCTATACTCAAGCAATCACGTTTCTCTTTCAGAAATACCAAGTGTATTTGATTAACTGGGCAGAGATCCCAGAAATGTTTCCAGACAGATTACATTAGGACACAGTGAAGTTATGATCATCCTTCTCATGAAACAAAATCAAATATCCAGCCAAATATTGCAGATTTCATTTTGGCAGGTAGATTAAAATGTCTGCTAATACAGGTTTAAAATATTTTTCACTATCTTGTTAATGGTTTTTATACGAAGAAACTAATATTCCTGTATATTTCAACTGAGGCAGAGACTGAGGGACCGAGGGTTGGGTCCCATGGTGCCACATCCTTCCGTTAACTGGCTGACGTAGCCATCAAGAGATTTTGTTATGTTCCTTTAAATGTAAACACTCGAAACATTCACCTTAATCAGATTTACAGTAATGAGAACATCCTGTGTATACCTACTATGCCCAGGATTGTGTAATGAAGAACAGTAATGTATGTTATGTACCTTAGAGAATTTAAAGTACCTCCAACAAAAAAAAAAACTAATTTGATCAAATACAAAGCTTGACCAAATGTAATGTTTAATGCATTTTCAAACCAGAACACAAGATTGTCTGGATTTTATTCTCTCAATTCTAAATTACTAAATTATATGGATGGTTATAAAATTATCCTGAAAATTTGATAAAGCTGTATCAAAAGACAGAACGGTCAATGGACATTTAGTCGTGGGGCTTAAAATGAGCCTTTTAAGACATTTACTGAAATATATATGTTATGAGGTCAGTCCTCCAATAACATTATCCACCACTCAGCAATAGGAGACACATATTAGTGACACCTCCAAACTATCACAGCAACATAAATATATTTTTATTACCATACCTTCAAATTCATCTGAAGTTATGTCTTTGGCCACCTGATGAACGCAAATTCAACATTAAATCTCCTTTGATGTTAATTTTGGGTCTCCACTAGGCACAGTAGCATTTGAGTCAAATGCTAATGTCTGCTAAGGTGCTCACACCAACAATGTACGGGTCATAATCAAGACTTGAAGACATCGTGTACTGCAAAATTAAGTGAATAATCTAAACCAAAGCATTTTACAGCTACATAGTTTAAGTGTGCATGAGCAACAATAAAGACACATACTGTTCTATATGTGCTGGCTCTGGTTCATTATAGAAACCCATTATACTTAATGCAATTCACATGACAACTGCACTTAACTGTAAAAGAAGAGAAACATCAACACATTACACCGTGCTTGCTGCGACCAAATCAAGTAGATCTGTTCCAGACTAGACAGTATCCAAGATATCTAGGCCTGGTCGGACATAAGTGACTGGAGATGGGAGATTTCCTTCGTTCCATATGCTCCCTGTGGTCTCAGCAGTCTGACAGGGTGACAGTGTAACCATGACCTGATTACCTGTCCCCTGAAGCCTGTAATCACTAAAGCCAGCAGACAGGCACTGTCAGTCTGCTGACAGGGAGGATAATTGAAGGTGATGGTACATGCTGCTAGCCCCGCTAATGAAATATGAAAACAAAGAGCAGGGACAAGGCAGCAGGACACCAAAGAGGCCTGAACTCCACATGAGGATGCTTTGTGTCGATTCACCAGCCACCCTTTCATTTTATCTGCCAATCAGACCCAATGACACTCTGTTGATTAGACTCCCTCACAAGCCCACTCGAGAGCTTTTTCAGCTACTGGTCTTTTCCATAAACATTCCTGTC
Organism: Terapon puta; assembly: GCA_028564955.1. NCBI lineage: Eukaryota > Metazoa > Chordata > Actinopteri > Centrarchiformes > Terapontidae > Terapon > Terapon puta. The sequence goes on along the minus strand of JAOXYL010000001.1, from coordinate 13,918,695 downwards.
AAGCCATTTCTCATATTCGTCAAAGACAAAAGGGTGTTGTAATAATAGTTTGGTGATAACATGCATGTGGACTTTTTAAAACTTCTATAGTTTATTCTATAAACTTCGATTTGGTTTTACCAGCTAAGACACCACCGCAGAGCAAACAGATATTTGCACATGATTGTGTTCTTAAGAATTTTATATTGAGAACAACCTCATGTGAAAAAATTCATTCAAAGAAATTGGGGGATGTTTCCAAGCTACTGACTGAACAAAAGACCTGTGAGGCTCAGGAGGAGAGTAACTAGCAGAAAAAACAGCAGGAAAAGGTGATGGGGGAATAAAAAAAAAAAGCTATTCAGTCCAAAAAGAAAAAAACTGCTATTGACTTTTTGAGAAAGCCCGCTGGGCTCTGCCAAGTTCAGTGAGGAAGTTAGAACATCTTCAGCTCTGTGACAGAGGGAGAAGCTCTGTGGGAGCCTGAGCAAACCTATCTACTTCTTCTAGAGGATAAAATTAAGATTCTGAGATAAAACTATATTTGCCTCAAGTGCACTGGAACTTCTTCTTGCTCAACCACCCATCAGTCTAGTTCCCACCATAGTGTTTATCATTTATCTTAATGAGATGAGCTGTAGATGAGCTGTCTGCTTTAGGGAAGAACGTTCATAAAACCACAACATACACTTATAAAGAAACCATGGCAAGTCTAGCACAAAAAAAACACATTGCTTTTGGTGATGTAATTTTCCTGTACCTGCCAAAAAGCTCCAATCACCACTGAAAAGGGCCAATTTGGAGCAAGCGCGAGACACGTGGGAATGTACCCGCAGACTTATAAAGTGTCCTGATTCATTCGCTACTGTGAAGAAACTCAAAAGCTTTTTTCATTGGAAAATATTTTTTTCTCCTCCAGCACTGTCACAACACAAATGTATCATTCAATAACTCATGTTTTTACGAAAATGACACATACATAAACACCAAAATCAGCAGCAGTCTTGCATATGTCCCAAACAGTTTGAATTATTTCAGATCTCTCTTTGAAACCACACTGACAAAAACAACAACTAACAAAAAACGAAACACGCACATGAAAGCTTTAAACATGAGCCAACTTGGGGAGGGGCATCGAGGCATCTCACATGTCCATGTGTACTTTGAAAGCATTATTGGTCAAAGTAAGTGGTCCTTCTGTCCATTTTAGCCAGGAAAACATTTTTTTAGGTGGAGGACAATGGTTTGGAAGTGTAGCTGAAGACTAGATGGGGCTTCAGTACTCTGACTTGACAAATTAAGTGGCTACCAATAAAGTTACAGTCTTTTTTATGGCTCTCAGTGAAACACTGAGGCACAGACAGGAGACACTGAAAGGCTGAAACTTTGGAGGAGAACCACCTGATCTGTCAGCGTGACTGTGCTGCTGAGTGAACCTACTTAATGATGCTGTACTTCTTGTTGTTAGCTGTTCCCTCTACAATAGCAGCCCCCTGCGCTCCTGATTGGGAGACGACCACGAACATACAACAACACATATGACTGTATTACCCGTTACAGTCACAGGCAGTAGTGGGAGTAGCAGGAGAATCCCACGGAGAAAACAGTTGACACCAGCTGGTCGCGGAGTTAATCAAAGTTTCAGAAAGCGACGCCAACATGTACAGCACGTTTACTGTACTCACATAAGACAGCCAGAACAAAAAAACGACATTTAGCGGTCCCTGAATACAGTAAGCACGCACGTACACCCAGCTGAGGACCCACGGCCTCAGTATTATCTGAGGTTCTTGAGGAAACACTGTAACGGACCGAGTTAATATGGCAACATTTGATGAAGCGCAGCGGGCCCCCTCCCTCACTGCACACGGACAGACAGAGGACAGACAGACAGACAGACAAATACGGGCGAACTTACAGCTCTGTCCTCGGACTGTCTGTAAACACGCAGAGTTTCTCTCAAAGTGTCTCCGGCAGGACACACACACACACATACACACACTCACTCACTCTCCCACTCGGTCAGGTCCTCGTCCGCTATATTTAGGAAACTGACAAACTCAGAGCCCAGGACGCTTTGGCTCCTCCCACCGGAGCGCGTGGGCAGCGACGTCTGCGCGCGCGCGTTTTGGCTCATCCCACTTGTGCGTGTGTGTGATGTGTTTGCAGCTATGTATGTTTTTATGTACTGGAGTTTCAAGTAACTGTGTGTCTGTGGTTTATCATGCTTTGAATTATTCAGATGAACACTCTTACACTGTAAATACACATGGTGTATTGATACCAACATGTAATAATCATGGAGTCGTCATATTAAAAAAGTGTTGATGCCAGACTTCTCAGCTCGCAGCACGGCATGACAACCCAAACACAAGCCCAGTGTAATAACCGCTCCATTGATGTTTTATTTAGCTGTGGCCTGGAGGCAGCAGAAGGGGAGAGCTTGTGACTGAGTGGCCACATGTTCAAGTTTCTGAACCAGCTGAGAAGATGTGCTTGGAGTATCAGTGCTGTGTCACTTTTCCTCCACCAACAACACTTCTGGTGGAGCTTTGAATCAAGTCCCAGCCAGCACCAGTGTTTTCCAGGAGTTGTCTTACAAAACATTTTACATCTGCTTATTAATAGGAGGTTTAGATTCAACAGAGCTTCATTGTAATTTGAGCTATCAGTCACATAAGGCTTGGTGTTATGTCTGAGCACAGCATGTCACTTTGAATCAAATCTTAAAGAGGAAACATTTATCTTTTACTTTGGACTGCTCTGGAGCACAACGATTAGGAAGCTGATGAATCCTCACATGAGATAACTCATGTGATTATTGTTCACCGGCACCGGCCTTTCTTAATATTTAATTTCCCCATCATACACTTCTTGCTCACACACAGTGATGTGTATTATTTTGCACTGTGGTGGTAGAAGAATCCTTTACTTTTCGTAAAAGTAATAAAACCACACTGTGATAATACTGTGTTAAAAATAAAAGTACTTTATTAAAAATCCTACTTAAGTTAGAGTATTTAAGATTATTAAGTTACAGGAAAATTCAGGAAAGCATACTTGTGTTGCACAAGTGGTGTTATTTTATATCTGGGTTGTTTACAACATAAAGGTGTAAAATGTTTTTCCAGTGATGATAAATCTTGCGGTTCTACAGAAAATGTAAGCTGCTGGATGACATGTTTTTCTTTGGTGAGGGAACAGAAAATGAGATGGGGTAGGGTGTATTGTCCTTCACACAATTTTCTCCTGTGGCTCCTCCGCCAAAGGACTGAACATCATTATCAACCAAACAACAGAAGTAAACAAAACAAAGAATTTTTTACCCTCTGTATTGTTCAGTAAGTAACAACCCTTTCATCTTATTTGGTATTGCAATTGGATGTGAAGTGTTCTTATAGTATTAAAATGTAACAACAGTTCCACTCTGTGTTTATGTAACAGTTTTCTACAACAGAAGGTTTATTCCCTTAACTTTGAACTGGAAATTAAATAATATATCTTAATACTTATAATGTCATTATCTCCAGCATATACATGACAAAAATGTATATTATGACTCATAATAACTGATGTCAGGAATACATTTTTGCCATATGTAAACTGTAATCTTCGACTCTCTTCTTTTAACTTAACATAAAGCCTAACACATATATTTTGCTTTCAACTGTGCCCGGGGAGAACATTTCAGGTATCATATATGTGACATTACATAAGGGATGACACTTTACTAAACATTAAGTGTTTAAAAAGTAATGCATCCCAACTAACACATTAGTAGTCATTCCAGTTTTAAAGCAAAGAAGCTCTCCTGCCATCATGTGTCCTTGAGGCAGATGACAGCTGCTCAAAAACATAAGAAACTGAGCATTTGTTGCAACTGCTGATAGTGTTATTTTCACTTCAATTTTCTTGTTTTTGCTTTTTTCACAGACTAGACTGCAATTTGATAAATCATATGGTTTGACTCAGTGTTGTTTTTTTATGTGTTTTGGTGTGTTTGACTCTGTCTCCCTCCACAGGCTGGTAGCAGAATGGTGATCCGTCCTCATCATCACCTGCTCTATTTTCATTGGAATTGTGGATTAACAGGGAATTGTGTCAGTGCCAATTTGGTTTGACTTGGATGTGGTGCATTACATAATGCAGAAAATTACACACTAATTGTAGTTAGTTGGTTAGCTGTAGTTAGTTGGCACTGAAAAGATCTATAGATCATGCTGTGCTGTAATGAGCAAAAATGCTTGGCCAGAGGTGGTTTGTCATCCTCTGTTGAGTTTTAGATTCACAGCTTCAGTTTCATAAGATTAGCTGAGGACTTCAAACAACTTTTCATGGGTAAACAATTCTTTAACCCAAATTACTTCCAGATATAGGAGTCTCTGTGACAATGCTGTGGGGGATGCAGATCAGTTGGGCAGACTATCAGGGACAAATCTTCCCTCCAGTACAGATCAGAGAATTTGTTTGAATTTATAATAATTACATTTTTTTCTATTGAGACTGTTGCATTGAAAACTTCTGTAAACTTTAAAAACAAAACCTAAAATAACATAGCAAAAAGAAAGATATATACATTTACATTTGCTACATTTATACTTGCCTTTATAGATGAGTCTCTGAGATGGCCTTTGGTCCCTTCATGTAACTGTCTAATTTAAATTAATGGGGTGTGTACCTGAAGGTATCTTTAAAATGTGCTTAGATTGTAAGGCCAAAAGAGCCTCTGAATAAGCACCTGAGATTATAAATATACTCACATGACCTAATCATGTGTATGATCAAGTATTTATTTTAATTTAATTCACTGAAACATATTGAACATTACAGTGCATACTTTAGGCCTGCTCTGAAAGCTAGACTATAGAGCAGATGTCATATGTGGTGACAGGAAACAACATTACAAACAAAATAATTTTTATGAACTTCATAAAATGTTGTTAATCAGTGTGATAATCTATGTAAACACATAAAATGAAGCCATAAATTAAAATATAAGGCAGGTTATTTTTAATATTCTTCCTTGGATATCCATGCAACAAGAGCCAGGCTTGAGTGTGAAGTACTCATTAACTTAGCCCTTAACATGCTTTAAAAAAAAAAAAAATCATCCCTTTATAGTTTCATGTGTAAAGATTATATATGCTAATATGTATATTGTGTATTCGCATAGTTTTCTTCACGAGTGGAGGTTTGGAGGATCGAGTGTGGAGAGATAAAGGATGGATTGAAAGAGCATGTTGGGGACAAGACCTCAGCACTAAAACACAATAACCATAGCTGAAAGGAAAGTCATGCTTTAATTGGATTTTCACAGCAGAAAACCCCCACCCACATAAGACACTGGCTGGATTTGATGCCAATGTGTGTGAAATTGTCTTTTAACAAAGCCAAAACTGTAGTAGAAAACTTTCTTTGCATTATTGTATTAACCTCCCTTTCAGTCAGCATTTTCTGATGCTTTCAGAGAAGTGGGGAGGGTGAAACAAATCAACTATGCAAAATATGTATGCAAAATAGAGAGCCTCATAGTCTTTAAAAATAAGAAATGTAGAATATTAAAATAATTGATGAAGACTTTTCTAATGCAAATTACAGGAGATGACTAGAAAAAGAAAATATGTGATTATAGCAAACAGCACACTGTGAAATGTACAAATTTCCATAATTTATTCAGTTAATAGCATGTGGTCACAGTTCTTCAGTATCATAAAAAGCAATGGTCATTTCAAATTATATTGCCTATTCAGTGCACTTCCACATGTAGGTCTGCACAGTGATAGCAGACAAAGATAAAAAAATCTATAAATAATATATTTTAAATACCCATGACAGAGCATATCCAAAAATATGAAAGAATATTGTTCACGTTTAGTAGTTCACCGGAGTGATAAATACATCACTATTTACAAAAGAACATTTATTTCTCCACTACATTAAACTGCATCTATTACTTATACATGATGCAAGCACATCCATTCAGATTACAATGTAAGGTTACAGATGAAAATATGGTTGTGTAAGTGAATCAATTACAGTTACTGGTGATAGTAGTGCTGAGGTGTGACAGGACCTCTGTGGATCAGGTGTTCACAGTGTTAGCAGCTGTCAGGAGTGAGGAGAACAAAGAGTCTGGTCTGTCCTTCAGCACATCTGGATGTTCTAACTCTGCTGCCTGTTGGACAGAGCACTCACTGTGAGTCAAGGTTAAAGATCATGCAAACTTTATCTTTGTGCATTTGTGCTGGTTAGTTACCTCTCCATTGTCCATGACCAGAATACGATCTGCGTGCATCACAGTGTTAATACGATGGGCGATGGTGAGCATGGTGCAGTCCTGGAAGGCTTCTTTGATGGTGTTCTGTATCAAAGCATCTGTCTCTGCATCGATGGATGCTGTTGCCTCATCCAAAAGAATGATCTATTGGACAACATGAAGGAGCAGTTAGGTTAGGATGGAAACTGCACAGTCCAAAACAACTATGAATAGTGATGATATGATAAGTGAATGACGTTCAGTAGAGTAATTGATGCAAATATCAGTAGAGAAATCAGTAACAAGTACTTGGTTTGACAACACATAGATATGTGCAGTAGTAATCAAGTGGGTGTTCAGCTGCAGTAAAAATGTAAAGTGTTCAAATAAAACAAAAATAGAACCGGATACATGTGCAAACCTTTGAGTTGCGGAGTAGTGCTCTCGCCATACACATCAGTTGTCTTTCTCCTACAGAGAAGTTCTCCCCGTTCTCGAGCACCGGTGCCTGTAGCTGCCCCTCCAGTCTGGAGATCTGAAGGAACAGCACAATATACATAGTATTCATTTTCCTACCACAAGACAGTGCTTAAATGCAGGGCTTCTACTTCTGTCAGGGAGCATTATTACAAGGTGTTATTGTTACTTTTACTCATGTAAAGGATCTGAATGTTGTTTGTGTCTACAAGCCAAACAGCAGTACAGAGTACCCAGCCTTCTTGGAATCCCTTCCAGGAGTCCATAACAAACACCATGTTTGAGCATAAGGGTATCCACCAGTGCTCATGGCACCAGGACATCCTAGGCCAGAGGTCAATGATTGACTTTGTTGTTGTTTCGTCTGATCTCTGGCAGTATGTCTCGGCCACTCAGGTAAATAGAGGGATGGAGCTGTTAACTGATCACCACCTGGTGGTGAGTTGGAGGAACTGGGGCAGACCCAGCATACCCAAACATATTGTGAGGGTCTGTTGGGAATGTCTGGCTGAGCCCTCTGTCTGGGAGGTCTTCAACTCCCAAAGACCTTCTCAGGGATTCCAAGGGAGGCTGGGGACATCGAGTCCAAGTTGACCATGTTCTCTGCCTCCATTATCAATGCAGCCGTTCAAAGCTGTGGACACATGGTCTCTGGTGCTTGTTGTGGTGGCAACCCCTAATCCTGGAGGTGGACACTGGAAGTAAGGGATGCTGTCAAGCTGAGGAAGGATTCCTATAGGGCCATCTTGGCCTGTGGGACTCGTGACTGTCATTGTCAGATGGTGGAAGGAGTACTTTGAGAATTTCCTCAATCCCACCGACATGCCTTCCACTAAGGAGGCAGAGGCTGGGGACTCAACCAGAGCCCAGCGGGAGTCCAGTTTGGGAACCACAGGATTTCAACTCTGCTTTTTGCAGATGATGCTGTCCTGTTGGCTTCATCAAACGAGGATTTTCAGTGTGTACTGAATTAGCACCTCCAAATACAAGGCCATGTTTCTCGACTGGAAAAGGGTTAGGGTTGGCGTGCCCTCTCTGAGGTGGTCAAGAGGGTCCTGCCTCAAGTGGAAATCAAGTATCTCAGGGTCTTGTTCTTGGGTAAGGGAAAGATGAAGTGTGAGATTGGCAGGAGGATTGGTGCAGCATCCACAGTTATGTGGTCGGCGTACCGGACCATCGAGGTGAAGAAGGAGCTATGTCAAAAGATGAAGCTCACAATTTACCAATTAGTCTACTCTCACCTATGGTCAGGAACTTTGTGTAATGACTGAAAGGACAAGATCATGAATACAAGCCCAGAGTAGAGCCGCTGCTCCTTCATATCGAGAGGCGTCAGCTGAGGTGGCTCGGGCATCTGTTCTGGTTGCCCCCTGGATGCTTCCCTAGGGAGGTGTTCCAGGCATGTCCCACAAGAAGGAGGCCCTGGGGAAGACCCAGGACATGCTGGATCACTCAGCTGACCTGGGAATTCATCAGAGTACCCCCGGAAGAGCTGGGGAAAGTGTCTGGGGTGAGGGATGTCTGGGCATCTCTGCTTGGACTGCTGCCTCCGCGACCCGGTCCCGGATAATAATAAAATGGGAGATGGATGGATGGACAATGTGTGCTGGCTGACAACATCTGGTCTGGATAAATGACCACATGTTGTAGTAAACTGTGTTTTGTGCTGCATGGCATACCGAGTCCTTCATATAGGTCTTCTCCAGGGCAGCCCAGATCTCCACATCAGTGTAGTTATTGAAGGGGTCTAGATTGTACCTGTAGGCAAACAGGAGTTATTTTAAAGCAGAGCTTATTTTCACACATGCTATGTGTGATCATAAAGCTCTGTGGTATGACCAGTTTTCTGAGGTTACCTGACTGTGCCAATAAATAGCACCGGATCTTGTGGAATGATAGACAGTTTACTGCGTAGATCCTGCAGACCGATGTCCATGATGTTCACTCCATCTATCATGATGGTTCCTGCTGCTGGTTCCACCAGTCTGAACAGAGCCACACCTAAAGAGGACTTCCCTACAGACACAAGCATCCCAATACTTCCTTCAGTGGAATCCTGATAAATGCATTAAACTGACATCTTCTCAGTTGCTGATTGACATTATATGAACATCATTGGACTTACCAGAACCTGTCCTTCCCACAATGCCCAGCTTCTCTCCAGGTCGGATGACAAAATTGAGCCTGTTTAGGACAATGGGTGTATTCTCTCTGTACCTCATCTTGTAGTCTTGGAAAGTAATGGAGCCATTCTTTGGCCAGTCCTTTGGGATCTGAGCTCCCTTTACATGCCTCGGTGCCTCAGACTTACAATCCTGTACACGATAAATCACAGCTACTTTGAGGAAGGGGAGAGGAGGGCTGTCAGATAATAATCAACTGTGTAGAGGAAATCTATGGCTTCTTTAGCAAAACACACAAACAGCATTAGCAAAAGCTCTTCATGAGAAACTTAAAGACCCATCTCAAGAAGACTAGCACAGAGAAATGGTGTAGTAGTCAGATAACAAGTGTAAAAAAAAGTCTAAAGTCTGACCGTGATGTATTCCTGCAGCCGCTCCACTGAGTTGAACCTTGCCTCCACCTCTGTTGACTGCCTCACTACATATTGAAGCATGCCTGTCAACTAAACAACACATAAACACAGCCTGTAAACACACATGTTGCATTTGTTTACATTGTTTGTTCAGTAATATAATAATATAACTAAATGTTCATTCATTTGCAGTCTAAAGCTACCTGTATGGTGTAAGACATGGCCAGGCCTTTCAAAGATGGACTGATAACGTCATCACTGCTGAGCACTACAAACAGAGCCACCAACAAGGTCATAGCTGAAGCCATAAAGTCCAGCCAGAAAGACAGCCATCGTGTCCCAGAGTGGAAAAGTAAAAAGTGATTGGAGTTGCAGTCATTCAGTGACTTGAACCTACAACAAAGGACAGGCCACAGTTTGAGAACATACTGCCTTCCTCCAGGGATTAATGAAACAGATTTTGTCATGCAGACCAGGATCAGAGACATTGTGAATAAAACATTAGTTGCTGCTTTTGCTACTCGCACAAAAGTAAAGTTATAAAGTAATCAATGTAAAGCAACTCGTGTTTCTTACATTTTAATGTGGCTGTCTCTTATGTTGTAGGCATGGATGGTGCTGAGGCCCTGCAGAGTAGAGGTGGTAAGGGAGATGCAGGGAGAGCGGCTGATGTTCTCCATCCTCTTCATCTGACGAATACTCCTCTGGAAAATACTGCAGAGAAATCACAAGTGATATTCAGTACAGTTCTGTACCATCCATTGTTGTACTCAGTATATCAACAAAACATTTGGCAGATTATATGCATGTAACTTAACACTCGAACTACCAAGGTGGTCATTTTGAAATTTTGCATTGTAACAACTTTGTTGAAATGAAACTCATGTAACTATACTTTTCCCAAATGTGTGTATATTTTATTCTTTAAGTATTTCTACCTAGAACTCCCATAACAGTCATATTGACCCATACCTTACATTATGACATTATAGACAGTGGCAAATTGTAGTGTTTGGTACATTTCCCTCTCTTTTCCCCGTCTCTTTCACTGTTGCCTAGCAATTCTTTTTTCTAGTTGATTTGAAGACAATAAAGAGTAGAGTAGAGTAGTAGAGTAGACACTGGCTGATACTGGCTCTGATGGCGATTCAGAGTTAACTCTGAATATACATCTGCTGTCATTCCATCTGTTCATTGTTTAAGCTGTTGTTAATATTTATTTTTACCTATCCTAACATTAAATCTAATTTACTCTTAGATTTTATATCGATTATTGAAATTATATGGAAATAATCAATGTCTGCTATGGCAATTCTAGTAATTAAAGAATTCCAGTAGTTGGAGTGTTAACACACTTCATTCTTAATAAACACCATGAAGAACATTATGTGGTTTTGAATTGCAACAATTTCACCCTCAAGATCTATTTTATTACATGCAGACTAAACTGGTGTTAACTCACAAGAGAATGAGGGTGAACAGAGCTCCCATAACGATCACAGCCACCAACATGGCGGGGAAGACAGCTGAGATGATGACAATCGTGAAGGTGACCATCAGACAAAACTGCAAGAAAGGGTCCATGTGGAGGGGAAGCACAGTGTCCACCTCCTCTTGATCTTTGGAGAAACGGTTGAGGATGCGGCCTGTTGGTGTCGTGTCGAAGAAATGCATGGGGCTGGCGATAATCTGAGAGAGGAACATTGACTCATGATGAGTGAGCACAGCTATCTGTGATTCACAGTCTTTGAATGTTTGAAATCATGCATAAGGCTGTGGGTTCAGCCATTACACATTACATTTTTGAACATGGTGTCGTGGAATTTGCAAGCGGCCTTCAGGGTGACCCAAGTGTAGAAGAAGAGTTTGATGAGGGCAAGTATCACCATGATAACAACCACCACACCATAAATGATTTGGTAGAATTGCAGGTCAGGATTTTCTGAGATGTCGCCCTGTTCTGAGGTCTTGTTGGGTGAGCAGGAAAAAAGCAGATAAAATACATAATATTAATTAGAGATAACACAACATATGTTTTTATCTACAAGACTGATTTTTATGCAATGAATATAGTCACTGTATAGTGTGGAAAGAATGCATATTTCATGATATTAGATCTGATCATGTGTGATCAGTCAGTATACTGCTGTAGTTCACAGTATAAGTCAATGTATAATGGCTGTGTTTAAGGACTTTTTTGACACATCATAATGACTAAAACTGATATCCCAGAGTAAACAGAAATGTGTTATCATCCATTAATACCTCATTATCTATACAAAAAATAGTACACAAATAAACCCCTGTGCAATGATGTTCAGCTGAGTTGAGCTGTGTGAATGAGGAATGATATAAAGGTACAGTGTAGGTATCGTGAGTGTCTGCTCTGTCTGTTCTCACATCACCTCCAGCACAGAAGAAATTGGTATAGTCCAGTAGTAAATGTGGATAGTGTGTCTGTGTTTGTGTCTGTGTGTGTGTGTGTGTGTGTGTGTGTGTGTGTCTGTGTGCATGTGTGAAAGAGACAGAGAGATGATTCTTACCCCATTACCCCGCCCCAGCCAGTAGCTGAGCCACCAGTTGCTGAAGGCAGTGGATCCAATCATCACAACAATGTTCAGGATAGTGAGGAAGATGATGAAGTAGCCTGCAGCATCAGAGTCAAAGCAGGTTGAGTAGGTATGAATTGCCCATAGTTGTATAGAATTGTGCCGTGTGTGTGTGTGTGTGTGTGTGTGTGTGTGTGTGTGTGT
>JAOXYL010000001.1:13885451-13906594 GCA_028564955.1 Terapon puta | reverse complement strand
GTGTGTGTGTGTGTGTGTGTGTGTGTGTGTGTGTGTGTGTATGTACTGTTTCAGACCTCCTGCTGCCTGGCAGTATTGATGGTAGACTCTCCAGGAAACAGCACCTTCTGTGGAGGACTCTTGACTGACCAGCTGATCTTCGACAGGAGCTTCGGGGTATAGAAAAGGACTTGATTTTTATAACTTTAAATAATCATAACATGATTAAAATTACCTCTATTTGTATCTGCCTGTCTCCTGACTAACTGGCTTGTGATCCCATTAAACAGGAATTTGAAATAAACATAGATACACTAGTAGTGCACTTTATCTAAACAGATACTTCTATTCACAACAGTCTTAATTTAACGTGTTTTAAATTCACATAACTACAGACATGCCATCATAAATATGTCTTTTATTTTTATTTTAAATTATGTGCCATATTTTTATTCAAGTTTAGATCCTTACAGCTTAGTATCAAAGAGAATATAGTCTATGTGATGCATGAGAGGGCAGAAGCAGTTCAGAAAGTCCACCATGTGTGGGAAAACTGTGAGATTTGATGTTTTCTTAAAGCAGCTCAATTGAACATTTCACTTTGTGCTGATTTTGATTATCCCTGTGGAAAAGGCAGTAGTGTTTCATGACACAGCAGGTTATATGTTGCCTCTGCCTGAAGGATACTACTTCACTGGGAGGAGAGCAGGCAGTTTTGGAGACCATTTAGTGACTGAAGCAACTCAAATTCACAGAGTAAGCAAACCACAACACTATTTAGTCTGATGCACCAGAAAAATCCAACCCAGCGGCAGGCATTAAGAATAACTACGAAACTAGTTATATGTATGTATGTATGTATGTTACATCTGAACTGCTTGATCCTGCACCAACAATAGAATAAAAAAATAATTCCATTTGTAGACTTACATTTTTGGTCAGCTGTCACTCCTTCGCCCTTTTCATCTGACATGTCAAAAGCTGAAAGGAAACACAGATGTTGGCGGTAGACTTTAATCAAGGCATAAAAAATTCCTAAATATTACAATAATGACAGTGTTTTAACATTTCAATGGCAGATTTGCTGCCCCGTCTGGTATTCTTTCACACTGCTTAGTGCTCACTACCTTCTTTTCGTCATCCACTATTGGACAGCTGGGACTACCTTTTACCTCCTCCTGGTTATTTATTGGCTGCTTTTACAGCACAGTTTTCAGATGACTGCACAGATAACTGTACCAAAGTAAAGCAGCACACCCTTCAATATTACTGTGTCTGTGCTCTGATTACCTTTGTTCTCCAAACAGTTTTTAGAGGCAGTTACTACAAGAAGTGCTATGCTTCTAACAAACTCCATCCTTATTTGTACTTCTCCACAGGCTATCCCATATAATTTACTTTTACAAACGTTCATTTTTTACGTACCTGGGTTCACTATCCCACTGTCTGCACGATCTCTAAGCTCAACCTCCTTTAGCTGGGCAGCATCTTGGGGTGACACGTCATCCTCCTCTTTCTGAGTCTGTAAAAAAAAAAACAGCAGAAACTGTGATACTGGACAAATTGAAAACAGTTTACTTTCACCCTTAATTAGGTAGTAAACCATTAACTTGCATAGCATATAGCATATATTGTTTTTTAACGAGTAAAGCAGTATAGATACTGGTTTTAAAAGCTTTTACAGCTACACTAGTAAAATGATAAGGACACATGTTGAGAAAAGCATAGCTACAGTACATCTGAATTATGCAGTGTTGCATTTTTTTTATACTTTGGCCTGCTCCATCTGGTAGTTTCTGATGAGCTGAGCATAGCGTCCGTTGGCCTTCACCAGAGCCTGATGGTCTCCGACCTCCCGTACCTCTCCATCCTCCAGAACCAAAATGTTATCACAGAACTCGAGATACTGTCAGACACAAGGAACGAAGACAACCATGTAAAAAAAAACAACAACATCCCAGCACTGTGGCCAGAGGTCTTTCCAACACCATCACTTGCACATTTTACACATTTATGACATTTGGCAGACAGTGTCCTCTGAGTGACTTGCAGTAGTGTTCACAATTCATGATCAAGATCGTAGTAGCAACAGCAATCAAACACCACTTCATGGTGTATGGTTAACTTTTATTTTGGGGTCTAATTGAATTGCATGGTACACATCTTCTAATCTAAAGGGATACATGGTGTTGCAGATAAAGACTGATAAACGTTATGGCTGATAAAAAGACATTTAGGATTCCCTGCCCGCTTGAGAACGCAACTGAGTCTATCTTCCCACCTGCAGCTGGTGTGTGACCAGTATAATGGATTTTCCCTGGAGCTCCTTCTTAATGCATTCTTCAAAAATGTGTTTCCCCACATGGGCATCAACAGCAGACAAGGGATCGTCAAGGAGGAAGATGTCTTTATTGGCGTAAACAGCTCTGGCCAAGCTGATCCTTTGCTTCTGCCCCCCTGACAGATTCAGCCCTCGCTCTCCAATCTGCCAAAAAAAAAACCATCAGCTCGGAACACTGGCCGCAGGGGCTGGTTCATCTCAAAATCCACTTTTACAACATTACTTATTCACAGAAATGTAGAATAAACAAATGCAGAACACATACTTGAAGAAAAAAGAGAAGGGAAGTGTATTTTTGGAAATAAAAGTGCTATTCAAAGCAATTTGGGAATCAAAGGTAATGCTGTGACTGACAAACATGCCATGTAAAATGGGCTTTTTTAAATAGCTTGTATGTATTCTATTAAGGCAGCTACTGTTAATGAGTAGCTATGCCATTACACACTTGACTGTATGAGTTAACCAATATGGTGAGTCATTTGGTTAAAAATCTGATCACTGAATTCAGCACAATAACCACACACACACAGCAAAGTCATGTCATGCCAAGTCATCTTTAGGACATTAAGCTAATGCTCAAGACTTGTGACTCAACCTAATCCACATAACATTCAACGTGACTTTTGACTTAACTGTAAAAGTGGGAGACACTTATGACCTCATAAATCTTTAACTTGAGTACGTTATATATTTGTATAATTCAATTGCAGCATCCAGTTATTAGCAGTATCGCAACAAATTTTTACTCAAGCATTGCCTCATATTAGTTTCTCCCAGAACTCAATATGCTCAGGTAATATCTGCAGAAAAATTCAAGATAGACACCAGAATGTTAAAAAGTCTTTTTCAGCAATTTATTGTTTAGATTTAAGTAAAATAAAAGTCCCTGTACACTTTTAAGAAACCATTAAAAAGCACTGAATAAAAGTGCAAGTTTGAAGAGTTAGAAGAGCAGCAGTGAGCTCCTACCTCAGTCTGATCACCAAATGGGAGGATTTTCAGGTCAGCTCTGAGGCTACAGACATCAACGACTCTGTCGTATCTGTGAAGTGAGACAGCGAATTGGATGAAAGTCAGGAAGAAGCCAAGGAACGTGTATTCACAGACATGACTTTGTTTTCTAATTCAGTTTACTTAATAAAAAACTAAAATGGGTTCTATCATTTTGTAAAATCATCAAGAGATGTTTGAGAACTTATTCTCTTCTTCTTCAAAAAAGTCACATGGTAGCAGTCACTGAGTTTCCTCAATGTAGTCTTGGGAAACACTGAGTGACTCATCAAATACTGTGCATAAGTCAGCAGTCTCAATTCTTGCCAACTCTGTAAGCAAGAAATAGTTTCCCAAGGACTATCATGTCAGGTTAGAGACTGACCTCTGCTTTTGTTTGGCTACCTCTCCATACACCTTGCCAGATGTGAACTTGCAGAGATAAGAAGAACTCAGTGATCATTGTCTTACTACATCAACCCTAACCTCAGAGAGAGGATGTTTTATTTTAACAACCAGCATCTCTGGCGTAATGAGGAACAGTGGTAACTTATTAACAGCCTTCAGTTAATACTGTAGTACCTCCATTTGTGTCTATATTCTAGGCTCTCATTCTTTAGAACTGGTGAAAATTAAATATGTGAGTTAAGTAGAAAGTAATTCATACTTGGCCTGGTTTAAAGGCTCTCCCATCAGGATGTTGTCCTGAACAGTTCCATGAAATATCCAAGCCTGCTGGGAAACGTAGGCAAATGTCCCATCGGCTGTGAGGGAGCCTTGGAGAAGGTGCATCTAAAATAGGAAAGGACAACAATTTTACATTGCATGGGTTGAATCTGAATAGAGATAACAGAAGGGGTGCAACAGATGAGTGGCAGACATTAAAATGAAGAGCTAATAAAAATTCCCAAAGTTCTGTCAGACTTTCAGGGATGTTGAAAGAGGGGCAAAAAGGTCAAAGTAGGCACCAACCTGTTCCAAAATGCTGGAAATAAGTGATGTCTTTCCACTCCCCACATTCCCACAGACACCAAGCAGGTTGCCCTTCAGGTAAAAACACAGAGAGTAAGCTTAACTTTCACCTAATCTAGTTAATTTAATCTATTCTTATCAGTGGTTGAGCCCACCTTAGGCAGAGTGAAAGAGATGTTCCTCAGGGTCGGCAAGATCTCAGGCTTCCCATTCTCTTGTACCTCCTCCACTTTGTGGCCCATCACCCCAGTGGCTGAGCTGGGTGGGGAGTCTGGCTTTCTGTCTTGCTTGGTCCAGGAAAAAGTGGCGTTTTTCATCACTAAGGCGGAGTCACTGTTTTTCGTCTGAATCAGGTATGACTCTGGATTCTGAACCAGCAATATTTTCTGAAACAGTCCCACATCGCCACATTTATAAGCTTTTTCGGGTTATAAAATGTTAAATATTTGAGAGTGGGAAAGGGGAAAATGAGATCCGAAATGGAGATAAATACAATGAATGCTGGCATTTTATGTTATAGTGACAAAGACCAAACGCAGACACAGAGAGAGAAGAAAGTGACACAGGGAAGTATAATGTAACATGTCTTTAACTGGTGGTTAATATTTTTTTACACAAATGTAAAAACTTAAAAGAATTACATATGCAGACAATCTCAATCAAAAGTTTTTTAGGACATCCATATTAACATATCATCACTTTTAACTAAGATGTAGTGTCTTTGTCTCTGAATGTCAGATGAGAGTAGTACTGCTGCTACTACTACTACCAACGATGACAATAATAACAATTACCATAACTGCTGAACAATACACAAAAAGAAGAGTTTACCCTCAGTCGCGTTAATGACACGGCAGCCTCAGCCATGGCCTTCACACACAGGGGCAACAGAGCCAGGCAGAACCTCATGGAGTTGAAGATGGCGATGGTGGTAAAGGCCTGGTAATAACAAAAGGTGATGCTGAAACATTATTTCATAGCACAGCACATAAAAGGTCATAGATTTGTTTGAAATGCACCACAGCGCCCTTGTGTCCAGCACCCATGTGTAGGCTGCTCTGGTTTAGTGCATCTAAACTTTATATTGTGAATGCTATAACTGGACAAGGGATCTTATTCTGTACAGCTATTTACAGACGTTTCTATATCTCCTTTCTATAATACACATCTATCAGTCACTTAAATCTCACATTGTGCATGTTGGCAAAGGTTGTTGGACAGCATGTGCATGTGGTACTCACATCAGACGAGCTGAGCTTTAAGCCCAACGCAGTGTGTACAACGAAGGTGAGAACAGTGGCGAGGGTGGGGATGATGCTGGTGATGCTGGTATTGGCATTCTGAACGTAACTGACTCTCTGCATTTCTTTCCTCTCCTTTTTCCTTAAGCCTAGAAGAGAGACGACATCCCATATATGAACATGAGTTTTTGTTTTTTTTTACCAGGTAAATTTGCTCATCCCAAGCAAATAATGCTGTTCCTGAAATGTAAACAAAGTGTAAGCAAAGAAACCCATTACCCTACAGGGTGAACTGACTGGCGGGGAAAAGTGCATGCCCAAACTCACCCTTTGATATTTGTTTTGCATCTATATTGGGAAACCATTCTCTGTGTGTAAGGTGGCAAAAAAGGTGGGGAATGTGTGGCAGCCGCAGCCTTGTGCGAAACATGACAACTCAGAGACATGAGGCTGTCTCGCATACAAAGTCATCTGACTCAAGGACAACATGCAGCGGCCTGACTTCATACCTGCGACCTTCTCCTCAAAGGAATCTTCCCAGGCGTACATCTTGATAAGTTTGATGCTACTGAGAATCTCATTCATTGTGCGAACACGGCTGTCTGTTATCAATATGGCTTTCCATCTGAATGCATTGATGAGTTTTGCTAAGAAAAACTGAGAGCAGAGAGAAAAATATCTATCAGTGACAGAAAAGAGACAGCAAAGGAACAAATACAGTCAGGCTTATGCTTGTGGTTGAAGTACTCATAGAATTAGCGTATGTAGCATGGAAAAGATAGATAGATAGACAACTTTATTGATCCCAGGGAAATTCAGTAGCATGAACAGGGGTATATTTATGAACGACATGTGCATCCTTTTGTGTACCTGTATGGGGACGAAGATTAGGTAGGTGCAGACTCCAGTCAGTGCAGTGTAGCCCAAAATGTAGCAGGCATAGACAATACATGCAATGAACAGTACTGGGGTGGACAGCAAGAAGCTCCCAAACAATACTGCCTCAAACAACCTGTGACCATCGCTGGTCAGAACATTGATCATCTGGATGGGAGACAGAACAAAGGAAACACTGTGAAGACAGCAAGGCCAGGGCAAGCTCTACTATTTTCTACTGGTAACCAAGAGCAAGATGCTATTTACTGATTTTGATTGAGGAATGTACATGTTACATGTTACGCTGTATTTTTAACCCTTGTGTATGCAACCCTACCTCTCCCATTGAAATGCCACTGTGCACCCGCAGAGAGATGACTTTCTGAAAGGCCATTGAAGAGAAGGCCCCTTTGAGTCTGACTGCAGTACGCAGGTTTATGGCCCAAAGCAGGGATATTAGGAAAGCTTTGAAAAACTCTGAAGTGAACAAAGCGAAGGCGAGACCAACGCCATGGACCACTGACGACTTTTCTGGGTCATCAACATAGTTCAGGATTGCGTTCACCAGAACGGCCTGAAAGACAGACAGACAGATTTGTGACACTTTAATATTAAACAGCAGTTCCTGATAAACAGCATTTACACAAAAACTACATATACAAAACTTTGAAAGGCTTTACATGAAGTTATTTCATATAGTTGTTATTTTACTAAAGTATAACATCTGATGTTGATATTTAAATTCAAATAAAACATTACCGGGCCCATAAATGCTGCCACCATGGCGAGGACACCAATAAGGACAGACATAATCAGCCGAGTTCTCTGAAAGCGAAGTACCACCCGAACCAAAGAGGCCTTTTCCAGGCCCACCTTCGCTACTTCTGCGTCCCAGAGTCTCCAGAGCCTGCAGTCACAGTCAGTGCTGTCAGCCTTAGTCATTTAACACATTCCCTGCTCTTGTTAGCATTGTTCCTGTTCTGTCATGATTAATTTTCCAGATGTGAAGTTCATCAACCAGGCTTGTCATGTGTCATGTCTATAAATACACTATACTGTTATCGCATTAACAGGGGAGAAAGGTGGAGGTCATATATCAGCAAGGTAAGTGAAAGACCTTTCTCCGCTGGTGTCAGCCACATCAAAAGGAGACAGGTTCATAGAGCTCATGTCCAGCTTGTTCCTGAACATGGCCCACATCATGGGGGTCATCCAGGCAAAGGTTGTAAAGGACAGGAAACCTGCATTGTCCACGGGATGGGACCTAGACGTGGACACATCAGTCAATGTTTACTCTGTAAATGGCCACAGCCAATAAGCTGTGCTTGACTGTAAACATGTTTCATTAATATGATTTCTTAAATTATATTTAATTGCATCAAATTGGCTGAGTACATCATCACTGACACTGACCCTGATGAGGACC
Organism: Terapon puta; assembly: GCA_028564955.1. Lineage (NCBI taxonomy): Eukaryota > Metazoa > Chordata > Actinopteri > Centrarchiformes > Terapontidae > Terapon > Terapon puta. The sequence goes on along the minus strand of JAOXYL010000001.1, from coordinate 13,898,769 downwards.
AGCGGATGGGTTTGAGGGCTTGAAGGCTCTGGTGGTATTTTCTGAATGAGGAATGGCCCTTAGTATGTTCTATGGAGGAGTCAGATCCAGTTCTCCATCGGAACCCATCATCTGCCTTAAGAGTCATGAATACAAAGAGTAAATTAATCAGACCGAAAGGCAGAGTTGACCAGAATGAGAAACAGAGAGAGGAGGCAGAAAGAGAAGAGAGCTCATAATTTGAGCTAAGGAGCCCCAAAAAAGTGGATCAAAGACATTTTTTAACAAAAGCACAGGATGCAGGAGAAACAATAGGAGAGGAAAACATCTCATGCAGTGAAAGCAACATGTGAAAAGGTCAGGGGAGTTAAGAGGGAAGCTGCTGTTTGTTTTGTACTTACAATAGACACCCTTCTCGTACTGTTCACCTCAAAAGTATTGCGTGTCTTCATTTTGTCCTGTTCTGTGGACAGCAAGCATACAAAGTCACTGCTTTATCTGTCAACATTATATTTTAAGTGCAAACGTTGCTTGAAGTCCAATTTACCCGACTTTTAACGACATCTAACTGGAGTAAGAATAAGCCTTTACAATGTGTTACAGCATATGCTATGTCAATATGGCATTAAAAGTGTGATCAAAATGTACTTATATTGCAAGAAAGGTTTTCAATTCCACTCCCAAAAAGAGTTAAAAGAGTGTATTCATTTCAGGGAAATATGCAATAAGGCTCAAGCGGAGACAGAATACTGATATCAAACTTTGAGGGTTGGAAGTCTTTAAAAAAAATCTGTATCTGAGCAAAGGAACAAAAACCCAGGCTTAGAATACAACCTGAGATCCATACTGGATCGATGGGAGCTGTTGGTTTCATGCCTCATAAATAACATCAGTGTTAAGAAAGTCTGCCTTTCACTTGCATTCACACTGTGTCAGAGGTCCTACATCCAAAATTGCATATTCATGTTGGTGAGTCCATGTGACCTTTATTGCTGCAGCAAAATACTTTACAACCTTTCATACTTGTAAAAGTAATTCTGATCAGTCATAATACCTGTATGTGTTATAATGTATTATGAAGATATATATGAGTGATGTAATAATAGATATACAGCAGATATGAAGGAAAGACTTGGTGTATCCTCTACAACAGAGACCACCAACTGCTTAAACCAACACAAAACCAGGCAGTGCAAAGAACAGCACGGCGATGACACAGCTCCTTTACCATGAATCCTGAGATGAGAGCTTAACCTCTAACAATGATCACCTGAAGACTTAAAGAGTCAGGTGGGGGCTTCACAACCAGCTTCACGTGTATGCAGCACAGTGAGGAATAGCAACAAAAAACATTTAAAATTGAGACTCTATCACTTAAATGAGTTAAATTAGAAATAGATTCTAAAAAAATCTTTGGATGTAACAAATTACAAATTGCATCTCAGTCACACCAAAACATTTACCATTCAGACAAAATATGCTGACTAAAGAAACCTGCACTATATTTGAAACACAAGTTAAACCTACATTAGATTCAATCAATTACATTTGAGCTGATTATAAATCGAATACACCATGCTTATGTTAATAAAAATATGTTTAATAGAACCAGATTAAAATAAAATGAAACTAAACTACGACAGGCATTAAACTGAAAGCAATACAACCACATACTCCATGGATATACCTGAATTAAAATACACTTTAAAAAAGATTACAACAACAAGATAAACAGCAAAAACAGATCACAACCACTTTAACCTGAACTGAGTGACTCTCTTGTTGTAAAGTGGCTAAATGAAACAATACCTGTGCACGGAGGACGAGGAAGCCTCACCGCAGCTGTCAACACTGGATCTGAAGCTGAAGCTGCAGCAACACTTGACTCTGTTACACAACTGGCTTTTATAGAGATCAAAGGTTTCCCTGGTCAGAGGTAAACGTCTCTCCTCAGTCTTTGGGAGGACAATGTGACCAGGCCAAACCAATTAAACTCAGTTAGATGAGACTGAATGGTAAAGGCACATTACTTATTAGTTTCGAATGAGCAGTTTAAACAAATAGAAGTGTTCGGAAAATTCACTTGATGCAGTTTTGCGAGGCCAGTCCGTGGTTCATTTCCTTATTTTTGTTCAGTTTTCAGAATATTTAAAGAAATTACTAAGAATAGATTCAACATAGAGGAAGGACACTTCCACTTCATTTAATCGAAAGCATTTTATTCTGTAGATACAGGAAGAGCAATTAAGTCTAGAATAAGAAGGGCTAGGATGAAGAATACAGGAATGCAGGACAACAAAAAAAAATTGGGCATCATCTTTAAACCTCCCAGTCCCCCTGCTGGGATGCTTTTGATGGGTCAATAATCAAATGAAAAACTGCAAACCTCTCTCACATCTTTAAATGACACGTGTCTTTGTTACAATAAACAAATCAAAATCTATGGACTTTCTTACTTTCAGATTTTCCGTGCTTCATATTCTCTTCAATGAAAAAATATTAAAAAGTCATGAACTGACTATGGACAGGTAGGTAGTCAATGTAAGAATATAAACTTTATCGAATTCATTAAGGTCTGTTTTTATGTCATGTCAACAAATATTCACTATATTTATATTCATTTCATTATTAAATGATCAAAATTATCCAATTAGTTTAATGATTCATTGATTAATCATTTGGTGAATAACAAAAAATTCTAAATGCCTATCCTGGGGCACATACTGATGTCTTAAATATTTTGTTTTCTCCAACCAATAGAGACAAAAATCCAAATGTATTCAGTTTTCTATCAACAGAGGGTAATAAATACAGAAAGTTATTCATATTTAAGCAACTGGAACCATTTAAGAAAGATAAAGAGAAAAGACAAAGCCTTTTGTCTGTTCAGTATCAACACAAGCTGTCCTGCCCTCTAGTGGATTAAATACTACACATCACTTAATGAACTACAGTACATACACGCACAACTGAAATTGTGCATGAGCAATCAGAGTTGAGATTAATCTCTAGCAACAACTACGTAACTGCTTTGTTTGGTTGTTTTTTTTCTTTTTTCAATGCAAGCCATGTTGTTCATTAGTAAATAAAACAAAAATGTAGGAGCCTGCATTAACTGTTTGTTTTAGCTGTTGTAGCCCCAGACATGTGAGGCACTCTAGTCCCATAATCTGCATTAATTCTACAGAGAACAGCAATGGTGCCTTTATAAGTCGCAGGCCACTTGGAAATGTGCTCACATGGATCATCATCATATCCCCACCCTCCAAATGCACACGTTCAACCATAAATGGTCCATGAAAAGAAAATTTTGCAAGCCCCCAGAGAGAAACAGCGTATAGCCTGTGAGGAGGGACTCTTCTAAAAAGTAGTGGCCAGTTACCAGATCATAAGCACATGAGGCCACCAGAGACACGTGTAGTTTGAAGTGATAGGGAGCAACCAGTTTTGATTGTTTTACCTCTGACTCACTCCTGCTTACTGTGTTATTATCACACAGGTTGACTGCTCAAAACAACCCTCAGGCCAGCAGGAAATTAGTCATTTACCTCCTGTGATTTTTATCCTGACGGGTAAGATATTATATGCAGATTCTTTAATCACTTACTTCTCGGGATAAGTATTACCTAATATATCAACTCAGAGTGATGGTTCTAGTATATTGTGTACACTCAAATCAAGGCTTGAAAGGTGTTTGCTGAAAGTTCATAGGTGTCATTAGCGGTGGCTCCAAAGTAACTTTCACCTGAGCAAACCCTTTGTGTAGGGTAAAGGTATTACATGCAAAGCTGAACTGCAATGAATGAAGTTACCACAACTCAATTGCTCTCACTGAGCACTGGAATGAATTTGAACCGCTCTTTAAATCTGTGAGTACAGTGTAGAAAATGAAAACCTTGTGATGTCGTGATGATGAAGTTAAGTCAAGATTTACATCCCAAAAACGGTTGGTTAGTTAGTGGTTTGTTCATCCACATTCATGATTCATCCGCACTGCATTAATCAAGATGTGTCTCCGTTATTCAGCCTACCTAATATAAATGGGGTGAATGCTTAAAGGGAACTGGATCTCATGTTCGGGGAACTGTAATCATCAGACACATCATGTTGATCAAAGCCTTGAGCTCAAAGTTCACATAGAACTTAATGGCTATAAATGTGATCAAACACTGGGTCATTTTGCAAAGCTTGTGACATATTTTACAGCTGTCTCTGTTGTCACGCTTGTGGAAGTGGGAAGTCCCAGCACAGCCTGGAAAGACTTTAGAGCTTTAAAGAGGAAGGGGGCTTTTTCTGTGGCTGCTTCTACAGATATGGTAGAATTAGATCCTCTGTGGACTGGTCAGCAGAGAGTTAATTATTATTGACACTGACAACAGCTCAGTAACCAGGATTATTTGCTGTACTTTGAATACAAATACTGTGATTCAAAGTCCTTGAACTAATAGAATTTTTTTGTTTGAATGTTCGCCTCTATATTCTTAGGGGACAGAGTTTTCAAATTGAAAGATGTGGCTCACACCATAAAGGATGGGGTTATTGTTCCTCATGCTGGTTTGTACTGCATGTTTCACTTCTCACCTATTTCAGGAGACAGAGACGATATTTAGACCCAATATCTGTTTAATTTTACCTGATGAGTGCAAATTCCTGTGTTCTGTGAGTCTGCATGAATGTGTGTTTGTGAGAAAGGGAAGCGTTGCTCTCAGTGAAGCTACCCTCTATAAATAAAGGTTAAAACTTATCTAACTTATCTGTGGTCTGTTTTGTTAAGATGCAGTCACTTTTACCTGGAGCAAGACTCACAATGAATTAAAAAAGGTACCTTTAACATGGACTGGATCTGAGTATTTCTGTTAGTTTGTGTTAATATTTAGTTTACATGTATGGAAGACAGGTTGAAAATATGAAGTTACTGTTGCTGGTTGGTAGAGCACATATGTGTGTCTGTTTCTTGGCGATGACAACGGCTGACAGGCTCAGTGCCATAAATTAAACGTTTTGGTTTGTGCAAGCTGCATGTTCCATCATTACACCAGGTCATTAGGAGTATCCCTCATCCATCAACAACTCTCATGCGTGTTCGAGCCACCATGCTGCCGTCATGCTGGTCTATGTTCGTCAGCAGAGATTTGTGGTACGTCTCTATGCAAACAGGACTCTGCCTTGTGGATTCAGCCTAATGTAGCAGAGTCGTATCAGAGGGGTGATGTTATGGTGTCTCTGTTATGTGTCACGGCAGGTTCTTGGTCTATGGTTAGTGTTACATATGTATTTGATACTTTGTACTTGGTACTTTTCGGAGAACGTTTTATGAGACTGTGGTGGCATCTGTGGTCTCCCGTGCTGTGGTCTGTTGAGGAGGAGGGTGTACTTAGCGGGACGAGGAGAGGCTCAAGAGTCTGTGGCAGCCCCCTGGACTCCATCGATGTGATTGGGGAAAGTCGACTATCATGGATAACACCTCCTAGCCTCTGCATCAGACTGTGGAGGCCTTCAGCAGCTCCTTCAGTAAAAGATTCAGACACCTGAGGTGTAGGAAGGAATCCATATATACACGTGCAATAAAACCTCTCCACTGTGCCTGTAAATACTGTTTCTTCTTATTATTATTATTACTATTTATTGTACATGATGATTTTGTCTTTATGTTGTCTCTATATTGTCTCTATTAATTAATCTCTATCTCAGTCTTTAATTGTTGTTTTTGAGCTGCTGTAACAGTAACATTTGCCCACTGTGGGATCAATAAAAGATTATCTTATCTTATCTTATCTTATCATGTCTTTGTTTTATTGTTATAAACTATTCCAAACACTTTTTGAGAAAGTGAAAAAACAAAATAAATGTGTCTTATTACCAAGGAAAAATCTGCTTTATTATTTATACAATAGCCAACCACAGTTACAAAATCATATTTAACTGCAAGTCAAAATGAATCAAGAAATTCAGCTATACCAGCCATGTCCAAAGTTATAATCTTATAGTTAACAAAGCAATATGAAAATAGAGCTGAGCATGTATAAATAATGTGCATTACTTCTGAACACTCATTCTTATTGTGCGCTGATTTCCTGTACCTGTAGTTTTTCCATTTGTGCCTGTTCTTTACCATCTTACATGTCTACTGTGACAATGATAAGACCATTATCATATATGTCCAGTAGGGGGCAACATTAGCAATGTTCTTTGAGAAGAAACACCCATAAACAAGCTAAGTAGTGCAATTTAAATATCCAATAGTTAATATAGCTTGTATATTTGGTATGGTCTAGAAAACCCTGAGATGCATTTAAAAAGACAAATGGGCTTTTTTTAAAAAAAATCTTCTGCTTATAAAATGTAAGTCTTTATGAACACTCATTTGGCCACACTGTGCAATTTGAGTTTTTTTGCTTTGTAGATTTTTTTTTTGTTTACATGTTTAACTGCAATCCTTGTGCCTAAATCAAATCGTGAAGTGTGCAGTGAGCAAGAAATTACTATTCTAACTCTTTTGCTGCTATGAATGAACACACCAGCGTTTTGTGGCATATTATAGCTCCAGGAGTTTTAGCAATAGAAATCCAGCCCATGCTTCTGCTTCTCATCCAAGGAGTTGATTTGGTGATCTTTGTCGGATTTGAATGTTGACTTTCTCTGGAGCCCAGCACTTTGTTGAGAGGTGAAGGGGGGAAGCCCAGGGCAGGGTGCTTGATGCTGGGTGGATGCAGCGGCCTCATCTGGAGTGAGAGAGGGCCAGCCAGGAGACGAACTTCCAGGAGCAGCCAGTCTATGGAGGTCTGCAGTGAACTTTGAGTCTAAGAGATTTTCCCTAATCTGCTGGTTCTCCCTGGTTGCTGCCTGCCACACCACCTCCAACTCCTCTTCTATTTCCCTGGTGGAGAAAAGAGAGCAAATAAGGAAGTCGGCCATTCAAATAATACTGATACCCTATAGCCTGATGAGATGAACAGAACCCAAAGGATTGGTAAGGTAATGAAGAAGTTAAGTACAGACTGAGGTAGTACTAATACACTGAAGGTAAGTGTGACTTTACGACGAATAACAAGTGACATGCAGCGTCTTTGTGGTCATGAAGCTCATTCATACGTCACTGTGGCTGCACTAAGTGATCAGGCGGACCACAGGATTACTTTAAGCCATATCTTCACTTTCTTATGCAGTGGAAATCCTGAGGCATCTTCATCACTAATGGCTGATTCATTTGCAGTGTGTCATGTCCTGTAAACCATCACAGCCACGGCAGACAACGACGACATCCCATCGACACATTGGCACCAGTAGCTCGCAGCACACAGAGTCTCTAGATTGTCTCCCTCAGGACTGCGAGTTCTCACTCTTTCTTGTCCAAAAACACTGGGCTGGTGGGAGTACAATTACATCCATCATTTTATTTCTCAGTTATTTCTAAAATAATGCCTGAAGCATTATATTTTGTCACTGAAACAGAGATAGGCCAATCGCAGAAACAGACATCTGAATGTGATACAGCAGAATCATGGTTGTAGCTGGTGTGGTTTATTTCAAGGTGCTGGGACAACAAAATGAAGAATTTGGGCAAAAGATTAAAGTAGACTTAGTTTTAAAACTGTCTTAAAATACTTTCACAAAGATGTGCCAAAAATCTGCCCTTCATTGCTGGAAAATGGGCCTAAATATACTAAAAATACCTCTCATTGTATTGCAGTGCCCTTCAAAAGCACCATGATCTATGGCTCCCAACTTGATCGTAAAATTGTACAGAATAACCTCTGTGGCAGGAGGATTTATTACAGGACAGCTGTATTAAATCACTTTAGCTTGATGTATTTTATACACTGGTGGCCATGTGTAGTTTCACTCTTGTTTTACCTTCCCACCTTAATGCAAAGACATGCTTACCATCATAAGTTATAATCTTATGATGGCATAACCCATTTTATGACACTCTGATCCTGTGAGGTCATTGGCAACTTTTGAAAACGTGTTGAAACCTCTGTCTACCTGTTCACTTAACTGTACTGTGTGTAGGAACTAATGGTAGAGAGTTACATGTTTTGAAGTTATAATCTAAAGACAAAAAACAAACAAACAAACAAAAAAAACAGGTGAGTGCAGTTGATTTTTTTAAATGATTGTTTTACCTTTAGCTAGTTACATATAAATCTAAGTATGGTCCATAAGACTCACTGAATCTGCAGGTTATATTTTTAAATAATGGTCATACATAATAGTATATCAGATGTATAAAAAAAAGTAAAAGATCAATTACAGCATTCACATGAGCAAGTGTAAAACATTCTGCTCGTCCCAGCAGGAAGTAAGAAGCTTAGATACAGTCACCTGTTATTGGCCAAACAAACACTAAATCAAATGTTTTAGTATCATGTAGCAGACGTAAGAGTGCTGTTAGTCGTACCAATCGAGGCCAGAATTCTTAAGCTTGTGCTCCTTAAGCTTAAATTTATGATCTGTGCTATGCCTAGTTGTCCATCTCCTCCTGTCCACATGTCGGAGTGTCTTGGGAAAGACAATTAACCTCTGTAGTCATGTCAGGTAGAACAGTGCTGTAAAAGTGCAGTCCATTTACCATTTATCCATCTGTGATCACATGTCTGTCATGGGAGTTTCCATGACAACAACCCGTAAACTACAAGATGATTACATGAATAATGGGAGTGCATGTGGCAGAACGAGACTTCATGGATATACTAAAGATAAAAAAGAAGTGTCAGTTTTACAAAGACTTCCCTCCCTACTGAAGCATATGTGCAATGATATTATGTTTAGTTATGGTAGGAAGATCAAAGTAATTTCTCTGTTTCTACACAGGTATGACACACTAACCAGAGCAAACACTTTGCAAATGCTTAATGCTGCTGCATCACTCAGTGACAGTGCAGGCAGTTTACACTTTGGCACCAGCAAGAAAGCTTGTTGTTGTCAAGGTTTGTATATCAACAGCTTGGAACCAGATTTGGCTGAAAGTTGCTGAATAAACAGCCTTCGGCTCAACATATCAGTTAGTGCGATTCTACTGGAGGTTTTCACCAACACAACATTAGTGCTCAATGTTGATGACACACACTAATAATGAAGCAGGCATGCACAATTATTTTGATTGACTGTGTTCAAACCTGGTAAAGTAAACTACACTTAGGATTGGATTAAATCTCATACATCTCTCACTCTCTCTCTCACACACACAGACACACAAATGAGACCGTTTACAGTTTATAAATAAAACATCCAGCTTTTTTAAAATCAGTGTGCCTGATGGTTCTAAATCCCACTGGCCACAACACTCACCTTCATGTTAGAAAGGACCTTTTACCTTGAGCGCTTTTTCATCAAATGAACTCACCAGGCACAATGCAGGACAAAGAGTGTTTCTAAATAAAGAAGCAATCATAGCCATATGGGAATAACTGTCAGAGCAGCATGATGGTTAAAGGCTCTGACTTGTTCACACAACGAGGCCATTTCAGCTTAATCAACTAACCAAGAGATGTGATGAGTCCTGTTGCACTGTGCTTATAAAATGATCAAAATGTCTCAAAATGTCTGCGCTAACAAAAGAAAAGAAATATATGTTCAGATCCCAACCAAATATGATAGAGAATTTCAACCATGCAAAATGTGATTTGTTTCCTGGATCCAGATAACTAACTCTACACAGGGAGGTTAAGAAGACCCTCAAAATCATTCAAACAACTTGAAATTTTATTTCTCAGTACATAATTGTAATATTAACCTAATACCCTGTATGATTCTGTGCCTGTGAATAATAACTATAAGTTACCTTACTTATAGATCTTTTTAGTTCTAGGTTAAACCCTAAAAAGATGTTTTATATGACACTACTTGATACAAAGATCACAATCCAAAAAATCCAAATAGAAGAACAAATTATGACCAAGGATCTTAACAACAGTTAAATTACTTTTATTAAACGTATTTTGTCCATCACATTTATATACAATGTACTAATTATTTGCCACCAGTTTTAATGTAATGAAAGGTGTAAGAAGAAGAAGTTTTTGCCACAGATCCTGATAAGGTTGTTCTGATGCATTTGCAAACCAAGCAGTCTGAATCATAAACCACAGCCATGGTACTCATGCTGGAAAATTGTGTTACTGTGTTGTAATTTGGCCAACTGAGAAAAGTCAATTTAGTGATTAGAACAATGAGACAGGATGTAAATCTTTAGGAAGAAACTTATTTGGTAAAATGTATTGCCTGCAAATGACCATCAATGCTGATAGAAACTCTGGACAACATGAAAAGGAAGAGCAGAGTGGCACTGAAACCAGATTCTGTCACAGCTTACAACATATAAAATATATAGCTATTTTTACCGAGCCACTTTTTCCCCCTCCCCCGCACATATCCAGCAGCGTGCACATACACATACACACTTGCACTCATGTATGACTGAGGCAGAGCTGTGTGTATAATTAATGCTCAATTCGATGTGTTTTCTATGTACCTTTAAAGTTTGATTTGATGTTCGGTCTTTCTCAAGGTTATCACTGCTTGTACAGTACATTACCATTTCTAACACCATGATGCAGCTTATGTGCCAACCATCATTATATCTGAGCTTGTTGGTTTCTTTTTCAAACTTGAAAAAAAATGCGACAAGTACATGCATGTTGGAGGAATAAGCCAACAGCTCACTATTTGAAACAGGGAAGGGAAGATGGAGGGATAGTAATAATTGGAAATTGCTCCACACATAATTACCTGTGTGTGCGCTGTAATTGTTATAGTGGTTGATGCATGAAAGCTCCTCTGTTGTACGTTGTTCACACGTCAGAAACTAGCAGCTGCCCTGTCTGATGTCAGTCAGCCAGTATTTTTAATGGAGGGGCAATCAGTGTAACTGTGCAAATGTTGTGCATGTATGTTTGTAGTATTTATGCATTTTACAAGAAAGCCTCAGTTTCAATTCATGAAACCTGTGGGAGACCACAAATTCATTTTGAGAACACCGACTTGATTGACTGATGTGGTGAAAAAACAAAAATGCTCTCATTTTTATTAAAGTGGGGATTAATTAATGGTGTTGCTTTGAGTGATAAACTAAAAACACTTTGTCCCTTGTCATCCTTGAGTAAAGACCCTGACAAACTCCACCGTCTGCTAATTACCTCCAACCCAAACAGCATGCGCACATGCGTTACCCATGGCAACCACACTCATCATTGCTTCCTATGAAGCTACTCGGACAGAATACAAAGACAAATCTTGCTGCTACAAGAGATGGAAAATTCAACAGCAGGATGTCTGCTTGTGTTTGTGTGGTTCAGTGGAATAGCTTTGACCAGCAGCTCCACTTGCCCACTACATCTACATTACAATTAAAGCTTCAGCAACCTGAGGCCATCTCAGGATTTGCTCTATTACCCTCTTCATAATCCTTGCTCTGTCAACCCAAACACAAACATTATTCAGTGTTAATTCTGAGTGGTGTGGTTTATATAGGCAAATGTCTGGCTGTGAGACAGCAATGGGGAAGAACACCGGTACAAGCATCAGACCATCAGTCTTTAATTACCACTTCAGAAAAACCTTTGTCCATAAGTGAAGAGATCTGTGTCACTTCAGTGCAAATACAAATGGAAAATTGAAAAGCTCTAGATCCAAACAGATACTACCAAGGCTGTGTAATACTCAGCTGTTTGTACATAATCAGCTTTTCTAAATTGAATCTGACTATTCTTAGATCTTTATCTTGGTAGAGGGTCCCAGAGCAAGTTTTTAATTTGATGTCCAGCATGCTCTGGGCAATACTCACACGCCATATATGTCATTTTGTAAATAGAAGTGTTCTGTCCTGGTTTGATTCTCCATACAATATGTATAAATATGGCTTTCGTTTTATGAAAAAAAGTATCCTGTTATTGAATGGCAAGGTAAGTGATACTGCAAAACTATAAGCAATGGGTATGTCCACTGTCGTTTATTTTAGCAGATTTGAGAAATTATATGTTAGTGCTGGTTGCAGCTCTACAAACGGATTATAGATTACCTATGTGACTGCTATTAGCAAAGTACTCCTGCTGTGCGTTAATGCCAGGCTTCACCCTTTACTTACGTAAAGCAAATGTTCAAGAGAAACTGCAGAGCAACAGGCACAAAAAGCATCAGGGGGCAAAGGTCCACATAATCACACATTATGGATTTCTGCGCCTTTTTTATACTTTTTCAAAGATGCTTTCTTGAAACCAGATTACAGGGATGTATGAACTGTAAAAGAATTGGTTACTGATGAACATTTGACTCCAGTCAGGAACAATCCCTGATTCATTAACACCCATTTACATAATTTCTAAACAATAAAAATATATATTATGTACACACTGTATATTCTGTACATAAGATATCTATTTTTAAGCCATAAAACATGCATCATTGCACTCCATAGTCCACACTTATGTGCATGTTTATGTTATGTCTGTAATGTTTATACTATGTTGTTATGTTTATGTTATGTTTATGTAAGTTATGTCATGTATTTATTTTTATTCTATTCTTTGCCCTTAAGTACGAGATGGTGTCAAATTCCTTGTATGTGCACACATACCTGGCCAATAAATCAGATTCTGATTCTGATACTGCATGATCTTCACAGCGCACAGAGTATCTGTGCATATCTCACAACCTATGATGTTAGGAGGAACAGAGAATCAGCCATGATCCTCTCTGCACCTCTGCGCTCTGCTGAATGCGGCAGAGTCAGAACCACTCTTGAACCTGATGGGAAACCAAGGGATAATTAAGTACTACTAAAATGTGTTTATCTGCATTCATGGCCTTTAGCATTAATTATGCATGAGGTTCCAAGTGTGTACGCCATTAACATAAAATAATGTCAGCAATTTACACTGCTTATTTTCCAGTTTGGGAAAACAGCAGAGATTAAGACTGCAGCAACCACAAGCTCCAACGGGCTTGAAGGAAAAAAGACTAAAGTTAGATCAGGTTTAGTACTCGACTGAATCAATGTTTCACCAAGCTAAGACAATTTCTAAATAAACACATTTTACCTTATACTCAATGGCCTAGCGCTAATCCCTTAGACTTTCTAAACCGTTACACCACACATTCTGTTTCAAATAAATGAAATCTACAAATATTTTATTTTCAATATCATATTTTAAGAATGCATAAAACAAAGATGACTCTTTCCTCATATGAAGCAGATCTTTCTATGTTTTTGGGGCTGTGTACGGGAAAGACAGGACTGCTTTTTGAGTGGAAAAAAAGAGATCTGAATGCTCAATCCCCTCCTGAGCTCCTGGAAGTCTCAGGCAGTGCTGGTTCTCTGGAGGCTAGGCAGAACTCAGCA
>JAOXYL010000001.1:13862327-13872691 GCA_028564955.1 Terapon puta | reverse complement strand
TGGCTTTCTGATGTGACAACAGTTAGTTATGGTTTGGTCAAAACTAGGCATAAAAACAAAAGGAAGGTTGAGGTTTGGGTTAAAATTAAAACTTCCTTAAGGATAATGGAGTTTTTTGCTCTGTAATGATACTACAATGGCTACTGAGGCCCTCATTTTGGTGCACTTGCTGAAACCGCTCGTGCTGTCAATCATCTTGGAAAGAGCGTCTTGCTCTAACTGCAAGTCTGAAATGAGCATCTGATTTAATAAGGAAACAGACAATTATGCAGTAAAACCATGATGGAGGGGGAGACTGACATACGGAGTAACTGGTCCAACAGATGCTCAAATGGGATGTTAATGGAAACAACTGATGTGCCCTAAAGTACCTGTGGGCCCTTTTGTGTCTGTGCAAAGGCTGTAATATGTAACATTTATGTATTTGCAGGTAATTTCTGGTATTTTTCATGGCCCTGGAAGCTTGATAAAATCTCCCCACAGAAAGACTCTGTTCTTACTTTGTTCTGGATTTGTTGTTCCTCTGAAGTTTTCTCCTTTTACACAGGATACATTTTTTGTTTCTCCACGTGCAGTCTTGCCATTTGTTGATGTAACTTGTACTTGGGTTTCTTTGAAAAGCTGACCTTTTCAAATGTCAGCTTCAGTCCACCTCCTCCCCTGTGCTATTCCTCCTCCATCGTGGAGCAACATAGCCATTTTCAAATCAATGTTATTCAACTTGTTTAATTCAAAAAAACAACTAATCAGTCAGTGCATCTGTGAATGAAACCAGACAGTTAACTAGTCTGTCAAACGGTGTAATCATAAATACACAATGCAACACTAGAATGGTGTTTGCCCAAATTTCTTTGTGATTTATTTATCGCAGTACTACTAGACAAAGAGTGATTGATTTGATATTCCAGTCACAGTATCACATTATTGACATCCTTGTGACTTCTCTCTGTCCCCTCAACACCTGTAGCTGCCCAGCCTTAATTAGCCACATATATCCTCTATTGTACCTTGCTACCATCTCAACCAGGAATGACTAGGAATGCAGTAAGTACTCTGCTAATAATGTCAATAAAATTAGGCTACAGCTTGCATTTTGTCTGTATCTGACCACAAGACTGCCAGGGTACGTCTATTGTTTGGGTGATTCTGTGTAGTTATATACCTTCCAACGTTGACCAGAAAACCACTTCAAGGTTGATAAATGGAGAATGGCAGCTGATGAGGAATGAAAACACCTGTGAAAGTAGTTGAACCAGAGTGGAAATGTGTGTTCTCCCAGATGACAACAAAGCTGTGCTGTATAGAACAAGGTGTGGTTCTATACAGAGTGATGCACAGAGTGATGTTTCCCCTCGTTGACCACAATGGCACACACTGCAATGTAATTACTCAAGTCAAACCACAAAATATACATCAAACTTAACTTTGAAATACATAAAACCTGGCTTTTAGATAGCCTCTATATCACATCATCCTGGCTCATTTACAGCTGTGGACCTTTGTTGTATGTCCTAATCTTCTGTCTGTCTTGTTTCCGCCAATTGCAGAGCGCTAATGCAAACAGTTGGTTGAGGTAAGATAGCTATGAGGCAATTAAAAAGCAGAAAAAGATAAGCTGATGTAAACAATATTAATGATGTTTCAGTACATTTGCAGGTGCTTTAGAGATTTTGATAAAAAAAAAAGACATTATTAGGCCTGAAGGACACATTTCGATCTCTCTGGTAAAAAAGCTGAATGATTGTTTACGGTGTAAATGCCACAGGATAGCTTGATGAACAGTAGTAACCTTCATGTTCAAGTTCATGTTGCATTCTGCATAACAATGAGCTGGAATTCCTCTTCAATCCCAGTGCCATGCTCTTTCTTTACAATATTTATACATCTAGGACAATTTGCTTGCGGGATTGATGCAGCAGGAGCTGCTTCTTTCTGACGTCTGTCTGATATGTTTCAGAAGGCTTTTTAACGTAACAGACTGTTGGCTGAAATATTTAACAGTCAGCAAGTCACAGAGAGGCCTGCTGGGCAATTGCCAGTGCAACATCCACCTATTCAATCTATATTTCATGGTCATGAATGAATGAATGACCAGCTTTTCTTTATATAGCATCTTCCTGGTGGGAGGGGGATTAGTTAATGACAGAATATAGAGGTAAAGTAAGAAGTAAAAACAGTGATGTAACTGCAACTATAGCTTATAAAGCACTCTCTGATTGCTTTCAGGTTTTACTGAACCTTTTATTATGTTTTTAACCTTTATTGTTATTTTTACCTCCTATTGAATTGAACTAAAAAAAAAAGTACAGTGCAGCCTTTCCTGTTTGGATGTGTGATCGGTGCCACTTATATCTGGCTGTTGCACATTACGTCAGTCCCTGTGAGGAGGAGGCCAGGCACACACCTGGGCCTTAGAAACCACACAACAGGGTTATGTTTGCTCCTGGCTAAAGGCTGAAAACTATAACACCATGATATTACACGTAGGTCACAGCTGCCGTGCTATCTGTCTTTCATATGACACAACATGGTGAGCCAAGCAGCCCATTAGAGAGACATCTAGACTGGAAGGTATACACTTCCTAGTTGCAGTCCCAATACCAAACCCACATGGAGCTGTTCCAATAGGATACATACGTGAAGCTTTAATGGCTTCACATGTTACTAGGCATACTGCCACAAACTAAGAATCCAAGAATGTTTCCGGCTACTGCGTCTGTTAACTCAGCAGCAGGTTAAGTATTTGCTCATTAACCTATTTTCTCTAAATTGGTTTTGGCACAATTGACAGTGAAATCCATCAACACCATGTGGGTTTTTTGGCACATGCAGGTATGGTGGCAGTGTTCCAGGGCACAAATACCTAATCACATACTGGCATACTGACATAACAAGAAAAACAAGAAAATTAGGCACTCAGTCAAGAAACTACTGTATATTTCCTCACCTTTGAAATTGAAATTTATATTTCACCTTCTGCTGTCAGCTATTTCACAAGAGGGGGACATAAAAATAAAACTGTTCTCTTTAATCTGCAGATGCAAGTGGAACTTTAGTGTACCCATGACATTGTGTTTCCTAGCTCATTCATCAAGCAGTTTACACACAAAGCACATAACTATATGATAAACAGTAACAAGAGGATTCAAAACTGTTGATGATGCACATACATCCGTGAGGCTTGGCCCACCTGACCGTTCTATAAGAATCAGTCTGCACCACACAACCTGCAAAAATGTGTGTTAATGAACTGCCTGAACCTGTCTTAATTCATCATATAGACTGTCAACATAACTCTTGATGGATTATTTTTTACCTGAAGAGGAGAAATTGGATTTATTTATAAGAATGACTTAATGAGATTATTAATATGAGTTTAAATTAAATTCTATATAGTGTATAGAACAATGGATGTAATGGATGTCATTTTTGAGATAGTTCTTAAATGTTCCCAAGCATAATGTTATTAGTTATCGCCAGTAGGCTGATTGCTGGTAGGTTACCTCTTTGACCCAGTACACCAGCACACTTATAAAACCACCGCAAAGCTTCATATCAGTGGAAGTGGAGAGTGTTTCATATTCAGTCCTCTGTCCGATATTATCCGAGTTGATCTGTGGATCTGAAGTATCAGTGCAAAAATGACAGACCTGCTGCTAAGCATTCAGTCCCTTTTGTGAAATCACACCTATTTCACACCCTTATTGACATTCTAAGAAATGCACAGTGTGGTAGCTTTGCTTAGTTTCTGAATTGCTTCGTCATATTTCCTGTTAAAGGCTATTTAAGTTGTCTTCCTCATTGGGATGTGTAAGGGCTGAATCTGACTAATGACGGTAACTAATGTTAAGCCCATGCTAATTGGTGGTATTTCTAGCAGGAAGAAACAGTGCTGTTAAAAATCAGTACTGGCATGGCAGGGTAGCAGGTGACACAGATGTTTTAGCAGGTGCTGCAACACAAGAATTGTAGTCCAAGCCCACAGTAAACCAACCAGCAACAAGCCACTGCCTATTTACCACCTTGTTTATATTCAACATATTATATTCTATATTAGTTACCTCCTCATTAACACAGTATCACAATATCAGCATGTAACTATGACTGTTTGAGATGTTTTATCAAGTTGCATTTCACTTTCACTCAACAATTGTTATCCATCATCTGTGTTTTTTTCTCTGCCTGCAATTTTGTAACAATGATGTCCATTTCCTGCATATGCACAGACTTATGCTAAACATTCATTTGATCAGTGACATTGGCCAGTATAATCCAAAAAAGATTGAGTGACTTTTAATTAAGAAATTAGATTGGTCTATAGTTCTGTTTCCTAACAGACAGCAAATACATAAAAAAGGAATCAACTTAAAATGTTGAAAGAGCAGCTGTCCCTACCAACTCGCCAAATATCAATAGCGTTACTGGCTCTTTCTTTTCCACAAAGGGCTCTGGGATGACACCCTGATCCAACTCCCAAACCATAAATCATTCATCACCAGCAGGTACAGAGAACAGAAGCAGCCAGACACCAAGGCAGAGCTCTGACCTTTCCCTGATGGGCAGCAGCACAGCAGTAGTACCAATAATCAGAAAAATCAGCTTGTTTCAGAGCAGTATCCAATATTCTGGACAAAATCACATTTCATTCTGGACTTGACAAATAAAATGATCCATTTAACCCTCTCTCTTTCTCAATGTGTCTCTGCCTCTATATTTATCTCCATCCAGAACATGACTTGAAGATGAGCTGTCCTCAGGCTGAGCTAGACAAGACGGACTGTGCCCCACCAGAGGAATTAGAGTGCAAAATCTGTTACCAACGCTACAATGTCCACAACCGCAAGCCTAAGATCCTGGACTGCCTGCATCGGGTCTGCGCCCGCTGCCTCATTAAGATCCTGGACATTGCAGACGGGGCAGGCTTCATCTCCTGCCCCTTTTGCCGCCACCAAACCGAGATCACAGAGTATGAGGTGTCTGCCCTGCCTGACGATGCAAATATTATGTCCCACTTGGCGATGCGGGACAAATCGTGGAGCTCTGACCACAATGGGGAGGTTGTCCTCACTCCAAAGAGTTTGTCCACCTCCAGCCCATCACATGACTCCTCCAACTGCCTGGTCATTACTATAATGGAAGTACAGAGGGACTCACAGCACTCCCCCAGCCGAAATGCCAGCTCTGACATCTACGCTGAGCAGAGCCTGGACTCAGTATCAATGGGTTCCCATGGTCCAACTGACCAGGACGCCATGTCCAAGTTCTGCAATCATGTCCCACGCATCCTGGTCTGGCTGTTGGGTTTCTTATACTTTGGCTCTCTGCCTCTAGGAATCTACTTGTTGGTGATACAGAGAGTGACACTGGGCATTGTATGTGTTAGCTTGGTGCCATCAAGCCTGACAGTTTGCCTGGTATATGGGTTCTGCCAGTGTTTGTGCCAGGGCATGTGTGACTGCTCCTCCAGGGGCTGATAGGCTGCCACTCAAGAACTGGTGTTCCCGAAGTAGGACGAAATGAAGTGAGCTGAAGGAAACAGGTATTTGATGTGTCTTGTGGACAGAAAGGGAGCCCAACTGCAAAGATCAGCTTGTTATCTTCATGGAGATAATGGGCCAGTTAAATGACCTAGAAGACCACCTTTGGTATTGATCAACACGCATGTTAGGTGGAAAGCTGTGGTTCAGAAACCAGTTTGGCCAACAGGGCTCCTCACAGGCTCTGTTATTTGGATCAGCACCTATACTGTACCTATATTTTTGTGATGTATTTCTGTAACCTTTACTTGTTCTGTGTTGTGTGTATGACCCAGTCAAACATAACATTTGAGAGCAAACCTTCAATCTTTGACTGGAGTCAGGAGCCCTCATTTATCAACACTGTGTACCAACAAAAGTCTAGCCATCGGTTTTCACTGAAAGGTGGGATTTAATTATTTGTAACTTTCCTTAAGTTAATCAACAATTGTATTTAACACAAGACTCTGGTCTGGCCACCATCATCAATAGCAATAGAGGAGAAAAACCTTGGGGTGCTGACATCCATGGGTCTAAACGTATTAACCTCTTAAACCTGTTGACTAAAGTCTACATCTCTATAAGATTGCTCCTCTAGGGGGGGTTTGATGGACAAATCATGAGTTAGCTACAGCGACAATTGCAACTTTCCAATTTCTTTGTATCGTTGAATAATGCAAGGGACATTACAGGACAAGACTGTCAATTTGGCTTTTGGCTTTTTCACTATAAAACTTCCGTGCTGTATTCAAGAGTTCCGAGCAGGGGCAAAAAAGTTTATTTGCATGCAATACACATTTCAGGAGAAAACTGTGAATTGGTCATAAGACTTTATTCATTGCCTATTTTACTGGGTATGTTATGAGCTTGTTAGAATTTGTTGCTTTTTTAAAAAATATTTTCCCAATGTTTACGAATGTGTTGCAGCTCCACTATTGTATTTTGTCACAGTGGTTTTAAAACGCTAATTTGAATCAAAGGTACAGGATATGACTATGAGTGGCCTCTGATACCCCACACTGCGGTGCACACTTCAAGGTTGCATGCATTATACATGTAGCATCTTGATTTTCAAGTCCCTACCATCCAGACATGTGGACTACTGAATCAAAGGTCAAAATAAACTATGGAGCTGAAAATTTAAACGTAAAATATAAAGGCTTGTATGCAGCAAAAGAATAATACAACTTTTGAGTCTCCTGCAGCTGTAGGCTTCTCCCCTGTGTTTTTTCTTGTAGATGTGACCAAAGCTACTTTTAGGAGTCAACTGTTTCTACACAATGTGGATAAATGAGGGCTCTGGGCTAATATCTGTTAGATAACTTCAATGATTAACGCCAGGTAATGATATTTTTAATCAAAATGGAAATGTAGCATTTTGAAAAAAATATTAATTTTGAGCTGAACCCTTCATGTATAATGCCAGTCTTGCTCATTCTTCGATGCTGGGGTTCCATTTATTATTCTCTTATCTTTCGTTTTGTCAGCCTCTACTCTTGTTTCACTATCTGTCTCTGTGTCCATGTTCGCCTGTGTTACTGTCTATGATCTACTGACTGCAGCTCTCAGCTTAGTGCCACACTGTTGATTACAGAAGCTACTAGACAATGAAATAAATGGACAATTATTTTCTATACGTGCTTGAGTGATTATTTTCATCGGTGCTGCCTGCTGATTCAGTCCACTTTTTGAATGTCAATGACGTACGTCGCTGCCATTACAAGTTAATATTGCAGTCTGTCTCATCAAGCTCAAAGAGACATTATTGTGTAATTAAAAGATTAAATCACTAAGGTGAGAGCTTTTTTTTTTTTTTTTAAATGCCCCTCTGTTTTTCTGTAAAATTACAATCTCCAAGCAACTGGATTTTTAAGTACTTTAACTGATTCTAAAAAGATTTTCTCCCAACATTCACAGCTTTGATAAGATGGAGGTCTGGCTGTACACGATTACCAGAGCGTGTCAATTTAATAGAGATTGCTCCAAAGAGATTGACAACAGAAGAATCACTTCTTTCACCATTAATGATACTAACTCAGGATTACAGTATTTCTAACTTGACAAAGAACAATCACCGTCTCATTTTTTGTGAGTATTATGATGGAAGACATGCAAAGAAAAAGCAAAGAAGTGAGTGATGACAGACAGCAGCTGTGGATAAGACAGCAGAAAGAGATTTTATTTTCTGCCTGAGTTGGCAGAGCTGTTGGACAGAGCGCCTGTCAGTGGAGCGTTTGTCCTGCTGGTTGTACTGTCTGACATCTACAGGACCCTGCATTTCATCTTTCTAGGCTGAGTGGCAGGTTACAGCAAGAAAAAAAGGACTCCTACATCTGAAAAAAAGTGACTGTATTGGCCCATAAATATGAGAGAATACCTGGTTACTCAGCACAATCCACAGGCCTCATTATCATTAGTTAAGGAATCGTTCTCTTTTTAAAAATGGTACTAACTGCTGACAACACATAGAGCTGGAAAGTGTGATCTGCCAAGGACAAGTTGTGGTGAAACAAAAACCTTGAGCATTCAATTCACCACCTGTTTTCAGCTTTCAATTCAGAGCCAGTAAGTGCCAGAAAGTAAAATATGCATGGTCTAACTGACTAAATTAACCAAAGTAATTCAATGAGATGAGCAGCCTATCATTCATCTTTTGTTTATTCACAAACACTGTAAGCTCTCAAGAAAGAAGATTAAATGTCAGAGGGGTCAACACCCCAACAACAGACAAAAAAAAATCCATGTTATCCTAGATGAGCACTGTTATTTTCAGGTTTTTTCATCAGAAATGCTGAAAATGTGAATGTGAAAAATAGTCAGTGCACTATGACGTCAAGCTGTGTGGGTCATCCAGACCTGTGACCTGGCTATATTTATACATGCTAAAATATTAATCAATCTCAGGTGTTGCACAGAAATGGAGGAGCATGAATTTTAATTACACATGAATAATGTAGTCACATTCTGCCCCCTCTTTATAGCACACATACACAATCTTTTCAACTCACAAGAACATGCAGTGTAGGTTGATAAGCATCAAATGAGAGATAAGAGTTAGATATAGAACTTTTAGTCAGTCACTGAGAAGAGGATAATTACTAGAATTTCAGATTTGTATGAAAAATGAGAGGCAGAACTCTGAATTTACATTGCCATCTCAGAATCAGTCATCTGCTGCTGTGAGTGAGCATCTCATGAGCAAAATACAAAAGGGACTGTGCTGTGGAAAATCTGATTGCAAATCTAACTTGCATTAACTGCGAAGTGAATCAGACACTGATAGATTTTGTTAGTATGTAAGACATTCACAGCCTTCACAACCAATGTGATTTATAGACAGTCCCACAAATGTGCATATGATCACCTTGTGAATTTATGGAAACGACAAAATATCGAAACTTTGAGACCAACGTGTGTTTGAAGAAGTTCTGTCTGTAAACCTGTCGAGATGTTTTTTTGTGTTTAAAGTAGTGCATCTGTAAGTGGTTAGCATTTTGAGATAATATATTATTTACGATGTCTAAATGGCCAGCATTACACCAAATGCTCTGTCTTTTCTCTTCTCTTGTTCTTAAATCAGTTTGCACACTGAATGATCTTTGAAAATCAGAGTTTCTTTCTACTGACATCTAGTATGCTGAAAAGAATGATAATACTCTGGCAGACAAAATGAACAAAATACAGACATCATCTGGAGCTCTCATATCTCATGATAGATATTGATAGGTAGCATTGTTTTTGTGGAATAAATGATAGACAGATGAATCAATAATGCATATAATTTGCAGGTAATTTGATACATGACCTCTTGCATTTAATGTGCTGTATCGGGTCTCTGACAGCAAATTGTGTTAAACCTATTTATGCAAACAATCCCTATACAACATACACTGTACCCACTGCAGCACGCCGAGGGAGAGGTATAATTCCACCTTTAAGTGTTCGCCTCAGTTAATATTAAGTTTAGTTGGTAGTGATGAGGGAGTGAACTTCTAAAGTATAAAAGGGAATAATATCCTTCTACTACCTACATCTCACATCTATAGCTTTTTTTTCATTGATCTGATTATCACCAACAGAACTCACATTTACACACACACAAACACACACATCATCTTTCTCTCTGGGCTGTTGCTATAGAGACACTAATAACTAATGTCAGACACACTGCGATCTTTTTTCCCCGCTGTGGTTTGAGTGACAAGAGCAGCTGACGGCTGGGACTCGCAGAGAGCACTGGACATACAGCAAGACACTGATACTGCCAGACTGTCTCGTTCACATTTGGCATTGCAAAGAAATAAATACAGAATGGCTATGTTAACTGGTGTTGTAGGAAAGCTGTTTGAAACCACAACCACCATGCAAGTAGATGTGGAGAAGGTTTCCATGGTGAGTTGCAAGAATTTTAGATTTTATCCCTGCAGAGATTGGTGATTGAGGAGGGGAAAAGACTTCTTTTCTACAATGTTTATTTTTTATGTTAAAGCTATGGCAAGTCTCTTTCATTTCATTCTCTCCAGAAGCTTGTAGCTGGTTGATGTCCAATCTTACTATAAAAGTCCCCTACAATGTTTTGGACCTTTAGACTGTACCATAATCAGTGAGACTGAACACACTAGAGAGTTAAATGTGAAACTAAGTAATAACCACAAGTGTGCTCAGTTGCTACAATGGCTGCTGCATCAGCTGATCACCCTTGAGACCTGCTAACTGTCCACATTGGGGTTCTTACTCTTTCTTGTACAATATCTACAAATCTGTTTATTAATGTGTTATATATATATATATATATATATATATATATATATATATATATATATATATATATATATATATATATATATA
>JAOXYL010000001.1:13844030-13862227 GCA_028564955.1 Terapon puta | reverse complement strand
TGTTTTATATATATATATATATATATATATATATATATATATATATATATATATATATATATATATATATATTCCATAAATTAAAACATTTCAGGTAGAAAAAAATGTGTTTACCAGGAGTTACTTGGGGTTATAATTTAGCAGCAGTAGTTAGCAGCAGAAATGCAGTACGCAGTGTGTGACTGTCTGTAAAGTCTCTCCATTGCTGCAGATATGATCAAGTCTGTCACAGGGACCAAGGTCAAAAAGACCAATATACATAGCAGCACTGTTATTTGATAACTGTCTTCATGCTGATGTTTTTCTCACATTCAACATTCAGACTTTGAGTGGTGTTGATTCTTTGTTAAAGTTGGTAAAATGAAGTCCAATCATATCAGCTTGAGAAGTCTGAGAGAAGCAAGTGTACATCAATTTATGCTGTCTAAGAAGTGGAGACCAATCGTAGATTGTTTATCAAGTCCGGCTGATCAATAGGTAGTAGACTGGATGGTTATCTTGGGGAAAATTAACTTAAGGAATAAAACAGCCTCACATGCTACCCTGGCATCAGGGTTGATGATCAAGTAAGACAATGTAGCAGGGTAGATTCAGTGTGACTCTTACCATCTATGGAAACAAATATACAGAGCTAAGGCTCCAAATCTCTATGCAGGCCATGAAAAGACAAACCTAACCTCGAGCCACACGCTGATACATAATTCTCTTGATGAAATGGAGTCGACTGTATAAAGGAAGGAACTTACTTTGACTTCTTCCTGTAGTTTTCCAAATCGAACGGTGCTGTTCAGAATCCTGCTGATGAATCCTTGCTTTTCCTTCTGAAGAACGGAAGCCTGGGGAGTTGGAGCGGGGAGATATGGGGTTACTGATCTAAGAGAGAAACGCAGGGGGTGGAGGAGTTAGAACACACAATTGGATGAAGGGAATGAGGGATTATGGGAGAGATGGATAAGGGAAAAGAACGAAAGACAGTTGAAACTGTTGCCATTTTACAGTCATCCTATGTGAGTTTACACTTTGCAACTGAAGCCAAAAGGTTCAACATGTAACTCTAAAAACAAGGATCAGCACGCTTCTCTGTCTTTTAAGAGTAGGTACAAATCTGCACTAGTGGGTTTACAAAAAGGTTGTGATGGAGGAGGAGAGAACTTTTAAACTGTACCCTAAGTAAATGTTTTGGAGTTTAATTTGATTTACTGGGCAGTCTCTACACTTTTATTTATGATCCTCAGCCTACAGATCTTGGCCAAATTCATCCAATAAATTGTGTCTTTTTGAAGCAGGTCCAGTCACTGATTGCATACTTAGCACAATCGTTAAAGACACTTTGATATTGACTGCAAAATTCATTTAAGAGAGACAGCAACCTTAAATCTACATTTAAACAAGGCTTTGTATTGTGTCTGGAAGCTAAGCAACAGCTAAGTGTCTTGGATATTAACATAAATAGTGTAGAGTTTTGAGCCAGACACTACAACTATAAATAATTGGTCTGACACACATACGCCACTGTGGGCACTCTGTCCTCATTCAGACAATTTGGTTCACGTTAGCTTTAGATCAGATAAATCTAATATGGCATCAGTCAGACCTTCTACACGTGATGGGATGCAGCTTTCGTAACGTCTGTGACCAGACTATGTGTTTCAGATTAGCTGTACTGTATTTTTTTGTTTGACATGCTACATCTTATATAGACTGAATATCAGGAGTTGGCAACATGTGGCTCCGGAGCCACACGTGGCTCTTTGAGCCCTCTGCCGTGGCTCCCTGTGGCTTGTGAAAGTGAAAGTATCCATTTCCACCTCTGGAAGTTGATTGGACAACCCAGGTGACTGACAAGTCAGTGCACGTCTCTGTGAAAGATGAGTGATACGCATAGTGCATTGTGCGCCCTCCTGAAGAACAGGTTGAAGAGGATAGTGATTTAAGCTTCATAGACCTGCACAATTTGCTCACCACCACCACCACTGACGATGATGGTCATAACATTCGTGACCTGCCTGCCCTCCATAGATGTGCAGCCCATACACTAAATCTAATTGCAAACAATGAAGATGACAAATGGCTGGCATCTAATCCAGATCGAAGGGCTGTGAAGAGCTGGACCTGGAAGAGGTCAGTGGAAAAAAAGCTAATCGTTCCCAAAGTAACTCGTTGGAACTCATTTTATGATGCCTATGCGCGTATCATTGGAAATTGTAATGGCCAGAACCTGCGCAGTTAAAAATGGCCTATCAAAGATGACTGATGAACTGCCTGACATCATTGTAAACGCAATCAAATGCCGGTTTGCAACGCATCTTGACTCAAGGGTGCATTGCTGGCTGCTGTCCCACTGCCAAAGTTTAGCTTCGCTGGGTAAGTAAGAAACCAAGAAAGGACTACATTAAGTTCCTGCTTACTAAAGTAAATGTACATTTCAGGGATAATAAAGGGTTCTCTTCTTCTTCTTCTCTTCTACTACAGAGTGCAGCTCCTTGTTAGATGAACCTCCAGCCCAGATGCCTGATCCTTATCCTGCTGCTGCCGCCCCCAGTGAGGATGACTTTTTTTCTTTTGATGCACAGCTAGATGACTCAAATGCACCCATGTCCATGAAAACAGAGCTAACAGGTTGACAGATTATATTAAATCTGCCCCTGTGATGGAAAGCCTGCACCGCTTTCTAAGAGTTAAAAAAGTGGCACTCTGGTATAACACAACACCATCCAGTGCACCAGTTGAAAGATTTTTCAGTGTAGGAGGACTAGTGCTCACCCCAAAGCGAAACCGTCTTGGTGATGAACACTTTCAGTGGCTTCTCCTGTTGTAACAAATACTTTAGTGGTATGGAGTAGTTCCATAGAGCCTTAGGGCTAAGGTCAAGGCTAAATGCCTTCAGTAGCTGTGTTCATTATTATCAGCTTTTGTTTGGCTGTATATTTTGTCTATCAAGACTTTGCTGTCTTGATAGACAAAAGCATATGTTCCTTGTAAAATTTACATGTGACTGAAATGACCCATATTTTGAAATGTTGAACGTGATTCATTATTTCTTTGCGTGGCCGCACTTTGCAACTCAGGAGCTATTAAATGAAGCATAGAAAAAGAGTAGTAGAATAGTGTCATGTCGTGTAAAGGTTTTGGTTGTTTAATTATTCTCATAGACCTCATTAGACTTTAATGTTACAAGGCAGTTTGTAGGGGTCATATTTCAGGTATCTGACTTTTTAACAGGTCAACCAAACAAATTATCCTCTAGACTTCTCACATAGTTTTATTTCATACATACTCAAATCATCTACAACATACCTAATACCTGTGCATCTGCGTGTGTGTACTTCTGTCTTAGTGAGGACTTAGTGAGTTTTGAATTCTTAAACCTTTTGGAGTGAGGGAAAATTTGGGAAAGTCATGACTTTTTTTAGGATCACAATTAGGTTAAAGGTATTAACACAGCTTGATACTTGTTTAATCAAGCTGTGTTATGGTTATGAATGAAGGTCCAGATAATGTCATCTGCTGTGATTCAAACATGTAATTTCAAAATTTCTTTTACTGTACACATGTATGCATTGATAGTTTTGAACTTTTGAGAATTGTTTTAAAGTGCTATATAAAGTTTATTCATCTGCACATAAAATATAAACTTTTACAGGATATTTGATTATTTATTGGCATCTATTTATTGTGTGTGTGTGCGGCATGTGTGTGTGTGTGTGTTTCCCTGTTGGTGTGTGTATCATAGGGAATAGAATGTTCTAAATGATTCTGATGCTGCATTCCGTTCTATAGTCACTTAATCAGATTTGCAGAAACAGAGTGACAGATCTACAAAGACCTTCGCAGCGAACACATCGGAAAACTGGATACAATTTTGTTCTTCAGAAAATACTTCATCTGATGACATGGAGTTTCACCCAGAGGCTGCATTCGTGATTGAGCTCTTCCATGAGGATCTAGAGTCAGACCTTGAGGCTGACATCGGAGAGGCTGATTCAATAATCAAGCAAAGGCCTGATGACAAGGGACAAGACTTGGAGCTGGATGATGATGAGTTCAACACAGAAGCTGAATTTGATGCAAGCCTGAAAGAGCAAGAAGAAGACCATGAGGCAGACATTAAAATGTCTGATTTCAACCCAAGCCCTACAAAGAAGGAACCAGATGAGGTGACTGAGGTCATGCAGTTACTCTTGGAGGATGCAGAAATAAACCACCCTGGCGCAGAACAGCAAGAACCAGATGAGGTGACCGAGGTCGTAGACCTTTTCTCAGAGGGAGCTGAATCGGTCGACCTGAGCTCAGAGAAGCGCTGCGCTGTGACCCAAAGAAAAAACAGCAGCTTACTCCACCATTTGAGGCGATTCTTCATTACGAGCAAACTAAACAAGCCAGTCACCAAGGTAACACCACCACCAAAGACACAACAGAAAGATTCTGCCATGAAGAAGCAGTTTTCCTTCATGGCCAGAATCATGCAGAAGCCGTCTCCACTCTCCAAGCTCACCCTCAAATCTAATTGCTGTCAGTCAGAAGGAGGAGAAAGCATGTGACACCACTGGTTTCTTCCAGCTATGACTGCAGTCTCTCCCTGCTCATAAGTAAGTAGTTTACCTTGCTTAAAATAAACCAAACCTCCATAGAGGTGGAAGATGAGAAAGTTCACACAAATAGATAGATGGATGGATAGATAGATAGATAGATAGATAGATAGATAGATAGATAGATAGATAGAAATCAAGTATAAAAAAAATACAGAGTGGGACAAGGCATTTAGAAAAAACACACAGGTTAAGTGAGCAAATAAAGTGCATGGCGACGTGATGGTATGATACTGATGGTATGATAGTAAATGCTACTTATAATAGCAATAACAGTATATAGTAATAAAAATTATATATAAATAGGATATTATTAACAGTTAATAGTAATAGCATACAGTTATAATAATAATTATAATAATAGAAATAATACAGTATATAATGATAACAGTAAAAATATATTTTTAAAGGTCGTTAGGATCATCTTCAAAAACACTACCCAATGTTATTGATTTGTGTGAGCATTTGCTGCCGGTTTCATTTTAGAAAGACTGGGAACACTTGTAGTGCAGGGGTCGGCAACCCGTGGCCATAAGGCGCACCAGATTATAAGGCGCAGTATCAATGAACGGGTTGGGAATGAGTCTGTTTTCACACTTGAGGTGCACCGGATTATAAGGCGCATTAAGTTAAAAAAAATGGTAGGTAGGTATTACTCCGCAAGGCTGCTGACTACGGAAGCCGTAATGGTCTGACAATCCATCAAGCGGTGCAGCGTCATAGTTTAATAAAGTCATACTAAAACATTTTGACAGATTTTTGAGTGACGTGTACCTCATGAAATCAGTTCGAGGTCAGTAAGCACAACAAGAATTAACACATAAACCACACCGGATTACAAGGCACAGTGCTGATTTATGAGGAAATTCAAGCATTTTAAGTACGCCTTATAGTCAGAAAAATACGATACTTGTTTTGTTTTTTAAATTTGCACTCCTGATCCTGAGTGTACTGAGAAGGCACAGTCTATGAAATGTAGGTGAGGAGATGTAGTTCAACACTTGGATTCTCACAGAGATTACCAAGTAAGACAAAAAATGTCATACCAGCTAACTGCAAAACATATATTCTACCCATGGTTAACTGCATCTATGGATGGATGGAAGGAATTTACTCACCAAAACAATAAAGTATAACTGTGCATTTCAGGCTATGATATGCCAACACGCTGGCCCGTGTGTTGCAGCCACCATAGTAAATTATGTATCATGCTTAATAAATCACACTATCTCCTTCTGTTATTTGCATCTGAATCTCCCTGTTGACATGAAGAGTGTGCCTCAGGTGAAAGGGAAACTGCACCTACTTGACTCATGGCATGAAAGCTAAAGGTTTGGAAAATCTGCCCTTGGAGCAGTCTGCTTCTGTGGGCCAACTGTCATCTGCCACATGCTGCACAGCTGCCCTTTATTACTCAGTAGCCCCTCAGTATACGTAGAGGGGAGCTTTATCGGGCATTTGCCAGATTGTCTGTGCTGCCTCGCCGCTGTAGCATTTGACTGATTCCTGCTTGCCAGTTTATGTTCTGGATGCCTGCCAGCTCCCCTCTGCTTGTTTTTCTAATCCTACCTGCCTTCACAGTGGTTACGAGCCTAACAAATCGCAGAGTGAACTGCTGTTAAAACCTAACTGTCAATAATTTCTTGCCAACCACGTAAGCTGGCTTCCAGCGACAGCCTAAAGGTCACATAAACACTGCAGTCCCCATTTTGTCCTGCTTGCTCAGTTTGCATTCAATTTAAAAAAATTGCTCAGTGCAAAAAGTGATAAACTTACTAATTAATCTGTTTTTATACAGAAGAATTATCTGTGTTGTTGTGTGAATGCTTATCAGTAGTACCATCTGTAATAGTTGGTCTCTCTCCTGAGAAATGTGCTCCGCCACAGAAATCACAGCTCCCATGTAGTGCCGAGTGTTTTCCTCTTTCAAGACACACTCTTCCTTCTGTCGCTTCAATACACTCATCCTCCTCTCAGCCTTCCTGGATGATGGAGAGACAAGAGAGAAGAGAATAGGTAAAGCAGGATAAAAGCAAGAGACAACAAAAAAGCAATAAGAAGAAAGGACAGTGAGACAGAAAGAAAAAGGAGGGTGGCAAAAAATAAGAGGGCAAATGAAGTGGAGAAAGAAAGAAACTTGGGTAAATTTATGTTGAAGGAAAAATGGATTGGTGGTTGATGGTAAGGCACGGGGCAGGTAGAAAGGTTGAAAACAAAGAATGCAAGAGAGACAAAGAGTTAAGGGGATGATATCTTAAGATTCCGCCATCTTGCTGCAAGCTGGGTGAAGGGTTGGTTAATCAAACACCTTCAGACAATCTTCACACTTCGAGATGAGAAAGTCCACATTAATCTCAGCTCAGGTCTACGGGGAGCAGGGGAAGCAACCAGAGACAAGAAGAGATTTTTGAACAGCAGTAAAAACAAAAAAAAAAAAAGCTCTGTTGGAAAACAAACTGATCTGATCCATGGTAAAATGTGTAATGATGTTGAAAAGTCACTCAACCTTTCGTACTAGGACTTTCATGATAAATTTAATCATATTTCTTTGGGTGAAGTGAGCATATTGGATTGGATTGGATAAAGTGCTGAAGAGGAGTTGTGGTCCCCACTGCCACTCTGTTGACCTTTCCTACAACCATCGAAGAACCAACGTGATTTGAATCAGTGGTTTGAGATTTCATTTAAGGCAGACTTCCTGTTTTTCCATTTAAATTCAATGAGAGTGACTAGGTACTACTTTCACTGAGTAATTACTAACCACATATTCACAACAATTAAAAGTCCCTGCACAACCACATTTTATTTCACTCTAGGCGATGGCATCTCTGTCTAGGTTAAAGTCGAGCAGAGATGCCAGTCAAACAGTTTGTTTGTTTCATGAAAAGTGAGTCAAACAGCATTTCTTATATTCCTCTGTATTTAACATCTCAACAATTTCAAAACATTTGACTGTTTGAAGCAATAGTGGACATAATGATAGTGTGAGGAGGGGGTTATCATGGATACTAGACCCAACAGTAACAAACACTTAATGCTGATCTAATTGTGGTCAACAAAGATGTCATAGACCTCATGTGTAAGATAATATCAGACAAAACAAACATTATATTTAGTACCTGCTGGCTTGTTTGGTGAGCTCCAGTTCAGCCTCCACTCTCTTTATATCAGCACTCAGGTTGGCTTTATCCAGAGCCAGACTCCTATTCTCCTCTTGCAAGCTGGACAATCTGACAAGTAATTGGTCCATGTCACTCTTATTATTACTTTCTTGTTGCTCCAATTGCCTGTGAACCAAGAACAGATTGTTCTGCACATTATAAGAAAACATCTGGTACTTGGTTAACACTTTTCAACAAACAGTGCATCCCATCAGGATATACGACACCAACTTTATATCTTTATACTACCAATTTTGATGAACAGTTTTCTGTTAAATTTCTCTGGCTTTATTCTCCACCTGTATCAAATGTAACTACAACATCACTATTGAAATTAAAAATGCAACATTTCATGTGCTACTCTTGTTTGTCCTTATCTTATCTTGCTCATGTTTTATCACCTATAAAGAAACTGTAAAATGGATTAATAATGAACTGAGCCTAACCTTAACTGTTGGCAGACCTCTTGAAGAAAAAATATTAGGAGCCTTTGCATTTTTGAATGGAATATGAGAACTGTACAGCAAGCCCTTAATATACAGCCAGTGAGACTGCGTCACTGCATTCAATGCTCTTCAAAGAATAAGATACTTGACAAAATAACAGACTGTAGCAGTACCGTCTGAGATTCCCAGCAATTTTGCAGTGTTCGTCCCAGGTGACAGCATCCTTCAGGTGGGCCTGCAGAACTTGTACCTCCCTCATATCTTTCTCTGCCTCTATCCTGGTCTTTGTCAGCTCCTCCTGCAAACGCTGCTTTTCCACCTCTAGCAACATCAGTTGCTTAGACACGTTGGAAACTACAGAGAGAGGGAAGAAAATCAGAGAGGTAAAATGTCTGAAATAAGCAGTCCATATGAAAGCAACAGAAAAAAAACGATTCAGGGACACACTGAAAGAGAAATATGCTAAAGGTTTCATTAAGTTTGGATTTCAAGACTCCCTTTTCATTTCATTTTCATACTTAGGGCCACAGCTGTGGCAGTGCTCTGATTGTTTGACGCAGGCGTTGTGCTGCGAATACTGATATGTCACAGAAGCACATCTATGTTTGTCACTGCACCCCTCAGCTGCCACTTTGAGGACTTTGTCAATAACAGCTTACTGAATACATGGAGAAAATGTGCAGCAATAACATAATAAGAATTTACCAAAATGAAATGAATCTAACTGAATGAAATACATCAGCAGGCAGATGGTTGGCAGATGCCATCAAAAATAATGTTTAATGTGAATAAGGCAAGAATGCTTGTAAATCAGTCTGCATGTATGAATGAAAGAAAATGAATCATTCTTAAAGCATCTGTTTTTGCATCCATCTTAAGATAACAGGACACATATGTTAAGAGATCTGCACCACCAGATAATAATAATAATAATGTGAGGTCACTATTTTTTATTTGCTTGTATCACCTTTGTACTAATTAATGCTTCAAACATCCCATACAATCCACATTTGGTTTCATATTTGTGCCCCTCTGCAAGATCTATCTGATTCTTTGTTTACTGAGCTTTATTGTTGTCTGGGTGATGAGGCCAGTGATGTGACTGGCTGTGAGTGTATTAATCACCAGAACCGTTAATCTATTTTCACTATCCACCAACAGGTTTGCACTTTGCGCCCCTGCATGTACTGCACATGAATAAAAATAGCAGGAGATGCCCATGTCATCTGGGTGTCTGAGACCGGCTGCTTAGGATAGTACCTTCAGAGGCGTGTCTGCTGTGACTCGCCTTGGCCTTAACATGCTGAGCCTCGAGCTGATCAATCAGAACCTGGTTCTCCTGCAAAACCAGGAATGCTTGTTGCTGTAGTTGATGACTGTAGGAACAAAAAAAAAATGAAGGGGGGGGGGTGAGATACTGTAAAACTGCAGATATTAGCAACATTACAAGCTACAATGATTATGAAAAGCTAAGCTAAAGCTTTTATTGACTGCTGTGCAGAAGAGAATAAAGCAGGTGATGGCTAAGCAAATTACTGGTCCAATACAGTATTTCCTCTTACCAGTCCTTCTGGCTGACCCCTCCAATGTTATGAATTTCATCATGGAGTCTCTCATTTTCTTTGATCACCTCCTCTACATGAACACGCAACCTCTTCACCTCCTCCTGCGGCAAGCAGATAAAGATGCTTCTTATTTCAAGGACACAAGACAAGAAATTTTAAATTGCAGACAGCAAAACAAAAACAAAAAAAAAATCTTCTACTCTACTGTCACCTCTGCCAAGGATTAAACACCCGCCTGCCCCACCAGAAAAACAAAATCCTTGACAGGAAATACAGCTGGGTGCAGCAGTTCTGCAAGGTCCTGTGCCATGAAGCGAGATTAGTAGGTTAGCCAGCTGTCTTTAGGCCTCATTCCAGGTTTTCAGTATCACAAAGCTGGCTTATCTTTAAACTAGGAAGATCACCATGGTAACCTATCCAACATGGCTAAACTGTTCAACGCAGGTCAGCATCAGAGGATCAGATGAAAATGTAATGTAAATGTAATTAGCTCACAGGAGAAAATGGAGTCATGATTCCTACAGAAGTCCAGAAAGGATAAAAGTACTGACTTAACAACGTACAAGTAATAAAGAGAAAGCCATATTTTTAGTCCGTTTGGCTGTTCCAGGCTACTTTCTGGCATAAAATAGGCTATATGATGATTAAAGCTGCATTTTATTGTGCCAACAACTTTTTGGTAACCAGCAATAAAAACTCCTATGTTGTATTTTACTAGAAAAACAATCTACACACAGTTAATAAGCCTCTGTAATTATAATTAGATCTCATCAGTTTCTTCTCGTCGCTTCTTTCTGCTTTGGAAGCAGAAAAAACAACATCATCATCAACAACATTTAAATTTATAATGCATCTCATAATGTGTCATTAAAAAAAGCCAAAAATACTTAATCTATATAAAACACACATATTATATAATAATTCCTATCACATCAGTTATTCATAACCTTAGCCATACTTTTTAATATATGGAAAGGATTTCTGGTGTTTCTACAGCTCCTCATTCTGTTGTACTTGAATACAGTGTTTACATTTCATCTCATTGAAAGTTAGTTAGTCATCAGTTGTTCAGGTTCACTGTAGTTAGGCCAGGTAAAACAAAGACTCACTCTTTCCATCAATGTGGAACTGGATTGTCACCAACCACTTAAGCCTGCTGATAAGAGCCTCATCAAAGGCAACTTAACTGTGTAGCGTGCAAACTTTTTCCACTGAGGGCGATTTTGATGACAATCTGTTTGATATCAGCATAAGACAGCAGTGGGAAAAATGACTAAACCTTTTTAGAGTGTACATATACAATTAGGTAAGGAGGTGAGGAGGTTACAAAGCATTTGCAGCCTTTGTCCATAAATGGAATAAGCATACTATAAGTAATACCAGATTCATCTGGAATCGCACAAAGAATACAAAACATATTAAACTGGTTTATTTTACATCACCATGCAAAAACCACCAATCAACTTCAAATGGTGTTATGATCCCCTGCATATGTTCAAGGCAGCACATAAGCAGTATATTGCTTATGTCCCTGATAACACAGCCCATGTAGTGTTGTTAAGAATGATCTGATGACTGTGGAAATGACAAGGGGAAACTCACACACACACATACACAAACCATCACTCACTCACTCACTCTTTACCTCGGTGGTTTGCAAAAGTGCGTCTTTCTCACTCAGTCTGTCTTCATAGGCCAGCAGCAGAGGAGATAAATATTTCATGTCCAGCTGCAAAAACAGGGAAGAGATAAATGATCCAAATGAGCTACAACATAAAACCCTGAAATCCATTCACACATACTGTAGCGCCAATTACATCATGAGAGTTTCTAAGAGTGGTTCACAAGCCCACCGTGGATACCGGGGCTTGGGTTGGGGGGCTTGTAGGCCAGCGCCTGGTGGCTGGGTCTCTGCCCAGTGCCCATGGTACCTGGTCTTGGTGAAGAGGGAGCTGGGGCAAAAGGCGAAGCTCTCGATTCACCAGGCAATCTATGCTCCCACCCTCACCTATGGTCATGAACTTTGGGTCATGACCGAAAGGACACGATCAAGGATACAAGCAGCTGAAATGAGGGTGACTGTGCGCTACCTTAGAGATAGGGTGAGAAGCTCAGTCATTCGGGAGGGGCTTGGAGTCAAGTCACTGCTTCTTCACATCGAGGGGAGTCAGCTGAGGTGGCTTGGGCATCTGTTCCGGATGCCACCTGGATGCCTCCAATGGGAGTTGTCCCACCAGGAGGAGGCCCCGGGGAAGACCCTTATCTCCCAGTGATATCACTATAGTTTACTACAGCTCTTAATTGCATTGTTAGATGGCATCAGCAGTGCTCTACTGCAGCTCTCTGTGACAGTGGGCTATAATTTCCTTATGTATTTTGCAGGTCTCCAGGCACCAACCTGGTATTCCGGAACAACCTACTTTTCTGATTTGGACATTACAGACATAAAGCACACTCTCTTCCGTGTGCAAATTTTTAGTGAGCTAGTCCTGGCTTCCAAACGATGAGATCATGTATATGTCAGCAGACTGAGCCTGTATAATTTCACATGATAACTCCATTTAATGAGGTGGAGGAGCAAAATTGGATCTGCTGACCAACCATTTTAACTTAATAGGTATGTTAAATTATCAGTCAGGTATGTAAAAATGACCAGTCTATTAAACTATCCAGCCATTTTTTCACACATTATTAACTATCTTTAAGGTCAGACAACTCTCTTGCTGTATTAAAGTAATATATTGTACAGTTATATGGATACTGACCAGCCAGGGAGGAGGAGACCCTGTTTTTGGTAAGCCACTGATTCTTGAAGTCTAAATGAAAGAAAAAAAGGAAATAAAGTTAGCCACAATGCCACCATAACCACAGTTAATATGTCATGTTTAAATGCTAAAAACAAAAATAAATACATATACAAATAATTATGTATAAAATATGTTGATCACAGGATTAAAATGTTATATAGTATGCCTACACCAGATCTAGAAAAATAGTTGTCCCTGAGAAAAGTGTTTTACATTTTACTGTTGCTTTTTTGTGAAGAGGTCCTTGTTGAATTTCACAGGGAAGCTAGTGCAACCTTTTAAATATCAGACATTTTAAACAGAAGAACTTTACAGTTTGATAGCAACAAAGAAAATAAGTAATCAGAGGTAAATATCAATGTTATGTGATTATGCAAGAAACCAGATATAAGTTATCTTGGTTAATTCAAATGGCAATAGGCCATAATAGTTAGAGCTCTGCTTGCTATAGCAAATAAAAATGCATTGAAATATAAGACAAAGACCACCGGAATGCTCTCTGTTTTCCTCAAATTTAAGCAACCAACAACAATACAGGACATACTATCAACTCCACTTAGGAAATAAGAGAGAAGAAAGAAATCATTTTCAGAGAAGAGGTTAAGTGAAACTATCATCATTTTATACTGAGTAATAATTGTTTGAGTATTGCTTCAAAAAAGAAGTCACTACAGCAAGAGTGGAGAAGAAGAAGACTAAGTTTATCTATTCATTTAGTCTTTCATTATCTGTTATACTATGTGTTAGAAGATGCAAACTGTGTTGGTATGTTCAACAAAAAAGATAACATATTTTCTGTCCATTGATTTTAAATCAATGGAGTAATAACTCAGTCAAGTCCAAACACATAGATGCAATACAAATATTTCAGGCAGCAAGCCCTCTAGGAATCAAAAGACAAGACTATTTAGAAAGTATGCTTAATGCAACTAAAGCATAACATACACAAATATAAGCAGGGAATAATTTTAATTGAAAGAGACTGGTGTGCTTCCCTTTTGTAAACTAATCCTTAATTTCCCCCAAATATCGGTGGCGGACAGAATTATCAAGTGCTTTTAGAGAACCAGTCTAAAGGCTGATGGTGTCAGTATTTTACAGTCATACAATGTGCATTTACTACATACTGATAATTGAAACTACTGGCTCTTTAAACCGATCAATCTCTTATCACAGCATTATTCTATACAAAACTACTGCCTAATATTCTCCTCTATTTCTCTTCCTTTCACAAACCACACTTCAGCTGTCAGTAATGAGAGGTGGCAGCTATAAAGGAAGTGAACTGCTAGTAATAAGAACAGGAGATGTCTTGGTGAGAAGACTTAGCATGAGGTAACAATGATCAAAACTGCAGGCCAGCTGCTGCAGTGTAAAACACACAACAACCCACAGGCAGCAACAAGAAAAACTTCTTCAGTGCAACAAATCAGATGGAAGGACGGACAAAAAGAAAACCTTTTTTCATTCAGTGGGGTTCCAGTTCAAAGGCAGATTTTTATCTCAGAAGCTTGGGTACAAAGATTTTTTCTCAGCGTTAAAGCTGTGAAAATAAAGTGATGTACTGCTTATAAATGCCATATAACATCTGTTTGAATTAGACCATGGGGAAAGATAATAAAAGGATTACAGCACACAATAAAACTGATTGAAATTTCTCTTGTTAGAGAACAGAGCACAACAGTAATCGACTGATAAGAGAAACGTTACTGGTGCAATCTCGTGATACGTTTTTTTTTCAGAAGTAGATGCAACATTTGCCTTCAAGCTAAATTCTCTTGAGCAAGGCATAGCACCATGACTATTTCACAAGGGCTGCAACAAGGTTACAGGGAGTCTCATTCATTAAAGCTGAAGTCTGTAAACTGTGTAGAATAATTCATAGTCATATTCTATAGGCCAGGCCAGTTGACAAGAAAACACCCTACATGTGCTAAAAACAAACAATCATAACAGAGTATCAGACAAAGTGTCAGTCACTGCTCCTGCACACACTGCAGGCAGCTCCCTGCCAACCCCCCAGACTACTAGTACATAGAAGGAATGAAGAAAGTGAAGAAAGGTCAGCCAAAAAGAAAGAATAGGATTAAGTGACACTATGTGGAGGAGCTTTTGAGATGGGCTGGAACACAGCTGAAAGAGACAGGGAGTCACCTGGAAGTTGTATTACATCAAATTTTCAAGCTAAACCTACTCTGACTCCTACTGACTGCAACTTTAACTGTCAGTTCAAGACAGAGATTCATGAGTTTCTGAAAAAAAATGCCCACAATATTCTGTACTGAAGGGAATCAAACAAAAGAACAACAGCAACATATGAGATGAGGGACTTCTGAGAGAGCAGAAGAATGTTCTTGTAAGTTGTCATACCTCCTGTTTGGACAATGGTCTGAAGCGGGTTTGGTAACGGCTCAGCTCCACATTCAGACGATGAACTGTCAATTTGAGAGCATC
This sequence comes from Terapon puta, assembly GCA_028564955.1. NCBI lineage: Eukaryota > Metazoa > Chordata > Actinopteri > Centrarchiformes > Terapontidae > Terapon > Terapon puta. The sequence goes on along the minus strand of JAOXYL010000001.1, from coordinate 13,847,205 downwards.
ATTTTCATCCACCAGCTCCTGAGCATGTTGCCTCAAATTCTGTAGCTCTGCCTGGCTGCCTATGAGGACAGTACACCAGGTTATAATTCATTATAACATTATAGTTAAGTAGAATTCACTAGCGTAGCTAATAAAACAGTAAATAACAAGCAAGAAGTGTCAGAGTATATATAATAGTAATACTCATAGGTTTACTACAAAGGAGCAGAGAGAACCGAGGAATATTATATATACACATTGCAGGGTTAGCCTAGTGAGGTCTTTCTTCAACATGTGTTGTGGTCTGCTGGCTGATCCTGAACCTCAACCTGAAGGAGGAAAAAGAATTTCACCCTTGGGGTATAATTAAGAGTACATAACCAATGCGTCACGAGCACAGAATGGCAGTAGTACTTTTCCATGCTGTTTCTTCCTGCCCAACAGGAGGTCAGAGTCTCTAACCACCAGGCCAACCTGCCTTCCATTTACACTGCCAATTTTCCATCTTCCTTTAAACTATTTTGGATTTTTCCTTTTTATGTTTCTTTTTCATTACACCCACACCCTCATATTCTCATCATGCTGAGGGGGAGTTGTGGAGCTCCAGAGTCACAACACCATATCCATCTCCCTCCTTTCACCCCAGCACACACATCTATCAGTTATGACTCATTTCTTCTTTCCCTCTCTCTTTTTCTAATTTCCTTCATCCCTGTTCCCCTGTTGCTCCTTCACTTTATTGATTCTCTTTCTCACCCCTCATTCTCTGCTATCTGTATCTATGAATACCTCCAGTGTCTTCTCCACTTTACCTGATGGCTTCAGGTTTGCAGCAGCTTGGCTGACCTCCTGTTCCAGCTGTTGCAGTCTCTCCTCCATTTGCCTCTGTTTAACCGCTGTCCTTGTATTGTTTTCTGGCACTAACTCCCTCTGAACCTTCCTTTGCATCTCACTGTGTGCCTGGCTAGGCTGCGGGCACAACTGGATGGGGTGTTGGGCTTGGGTGGGTTGGCTGGGGTGGTCGGTGGTTAGGATGTGTGGCGTGGCTGAAACAGGGAAGGTAAATACTTTTAATGGCAGTACATGTAGATACTCTAAATGGATAAAGGATAAATAGTCTCATTACACAATACTAATCTGTTCACGATCTCATTTCTGTTTTACCTTTTACATTAGAAAGATAATTTGACTATCAATAATTGAGCAATTCCTTTGACTATATTGAGTGAATAAAGCTAACAACTACATTAGAATACAACATGTGGTATGGTGCTGGGTGTTTTTTGTTATGGTAACAGAAAACACAAATACAAATGCAAAAACCCAAACAGCAACAAAATCATCACAAGAACAAAGTGAGAGGAAGACAGGAAAAGCTAAAGTTCAAACTTCAACAGTATGGTATGTTCAGTCAGCTGTTAAAATGTGGCGCAGGACATAAGTATTCTTTATTTCTATCAAGACATTCCTCAGTAGAAACAAAACGAGTGACACGCAGAGCGCCTCAGATATCACATTTACAAAAACAGGTTGGAATTTTGAAAACCACGTTGAGTTTCACTCTAAATGTTGTTATTCCAAAATGTACTCCTTTGGGACTTTATACTTGAGCAGCATGCTATGTAGATGGCCTCAGATGGACATATAATATAATTCAGGCTTTATTACTACAGTACATAGAACTGAATATACCTTTGCTCTCACTACAGGTTGTTTATGTAAACCTTAGTTAGGTAAAAAAGTGGCTGTAATGAAAACATGACAAAAGGTAAAGTACTGCAGTTACAGACTATAAGTCCCACCAGAGAGGGCAACTCGACCAGTTGCATGCCGCAGAGAGCAAGATAACCACTTGACAGTGGGAAGTAGTATGTAGCTTTAGTATGCATTACATTTATTTTACCTGATCTAAAGAAAGGCTTGTTTTTTGTTTTTAATAATCAAAAGCTGACTGACCTCCTCTTTCTGTGTAGGGAGAAATACAGGACAGGGAAGGGAGAGGCGATGTGGACTGACTCTTTTAAGTTCAATACACAGAGAGATTCAAGCAGACACACGGCAGGCTACTTTTGGTGCACCTACATGGTACATGTTCTTTCCGACCTCCAGGGCTCTTCCTGACAGACGCTTTCTTCTTGAAAGAATCGGTGCTGGCTTCAGGAGACTGGACACTGGTTTCCTCAGTGAAATCTGAGAGATGAGAAAAATCATGCCATCATTCAGTGAATACGATAAGAAGTACCTGGGACCTGTGTGCTTTATCGTGTAACACCATTTTACCATAAATTATGCTTTGTTCTGTAAAGGTGATTTGACCGTTGAATGCATTACATTACAACAGGGTCTGCGTGTATGCAGTATATAGAATTTAGTGATTGTTTTTTTTAGGGGTACATAAAATGTTTTAATTTAGCATCACCAAAAGCCTGAGGGCTGCTCTGGTAATAACAACTGTAATGAGACTTCCACTTCCACTAGCTCTAATGATGTAAGGCCACTCTATGGCTGTTATGAAACAACAATCTCTAAAAGCTGACATAAACTACATAAATAAAAGCTTCTTCCTACGCTAAAGACTGTGGAATCAAACGTGGTGCATCGGAGACTTGCACCACTCTTTCTATGTTATTATCAGTAAGGGGTTCATAGCTTTTGTCTGAATTTCAGATCACCCTCTCATTTGAAAATGCACCAATAGACTTACATTTGTTCTGCAGTATTTTGTCTGCGAGATCTTCACTGTGTATTTGCTACCTCATTAGAGTCATTTTGTCAGTTTCTGTATATGTTTAATCATACAAAGCATTAAAACTACTCCCACCAGCCTATATATTTACTGGTACTTTTAAGTGAGATTATTTTGCTACTCCTATAGGTAATGAGTCAGTTACTTCTGTGTTCAAACACTTGTGCACTATCTGCCAATACCAATGTCCACACATTGCCCATTAGTGTCAAGTCAGTTACCAGGAGAAGGACCTCTCCTGCCAGACATCTGCGTCAGCTGGGCTGTACTTTTCTAGAAGACAGGCAAAACAAACAAAACAGTCAGACAGACAGATAATGAGTAAGTCTTTTCAGTTTTCCAAAGCCCTGCTGTCTGGATCTTTTTGTGCATACATCCAGTCATATATATATATATATATATATATATATATATATATATATATATATATATATATATATATATATAAAA
>JAOXYL010000001.1:13830581-13843694 GCA_028564955.1 Terapon puta | reverse complement strand
TATATAAAATGCCAAAATAACAAAAACAGCTGTTTTTTAGCTAGGTATGCCTAAAAAGCTAATAATGGAGTACATTTGTCAACAACTGCTGTACAGTGAATTCCTCACACTAACTCACATCCCTGAATGATAAAGAGGCCAGCTGATTAATGTGGCTGTCTGTTTATGGCCCTGGAGATTTATGAAGGTACAGCCTGAGGTCTCTTATGGATCACATTTGTAGGGAGGGACATCATTCTGTTCAAGTACACAGCTACCATATAAGACGCTCACCTTAAACAATAACATCAATTCCTGTGTGTTGCTAAAATGTTTTCAGCTAACTTTACCTGGTGACTGTGAATAAAGCAGCAGACATAAATACTCTGATAGGTTGGAAAGATAACTGACAGGGGAAAATAGAGCCCATTGGGACAATTATAGGTTAGCAACCCAATGTAGCAGGATACAGGACAAGACAATAAATAGAACAAGATCCCAGGGGTCTGTGAGAGCAGACACTTGGGATATTGCTCTATATATCCCAGTCAGTGACTACTATTAATGGTTTAGAATGAGGCCAATTTGTCACCACCTGAACTGCTGGAGCATCAGAGGCAATCACTGTAAAATTATGTTATATGGCAAGAAGGGATGGCTCAACAAATAAATAAATCACATGCCAAAAGCAGAAAACTTGTAATGGCACAGGAAACGTTGCTTTAATTCAGAGGATTCTGGTTCTGAAACACTGAGAGCTAAGACCTTAAAAAGACTACTGATTTTAAAAATCACAGCCTGTGACTGTTTCAGAAACTTTCCATGGAAACTAGATCAATATTCTTTGCACAACTGTTCCCCCCAGTGGACAGGATTAGTGTCACAATACCAACACTTGTCTTGAGAGACATCACAAACTGAACCAAGTTTTAAAAAACGCTATCCTCCCTCAACACACACACATTAAAAATCAATTTCTTTGTCAAAGTGGATATTCTGGATCAAGAGAAGCACTAGTGAATGATAAAATTATCACCGTCTCATTGGCCCATTTCAGCCTACACACCAGGCTCTGGAACAGGCTTACCTAGACATCATGCAAATCACTATTCAGGTAATGAGTTACACTGTGCTTTCCCTGCTAAAACAAATTTGTGTGATAAAAATGGTCAGTTGAATCCAGTCATTTGCTGATGCAACAATGTTAACTAGTTCACTAAGCTTAAGTTATTTATGATGGGAGGAAAGTTTTAAATTTGCTTTCAGATGACTAAACGTCTTTAAATCGGGTTTGAAAAACAAATACTCTGTTTGCGCATATCAGTGAGGTCTTCCTGCAGGATCTCACCTTAGGTTTTAGTGACACAGCATAAACAGGTTCTGTGATTGAACAATTCTCCTGTGTGTCCAGAGTCTGGTAAACATGTTCCTCTCTGTCCTCTTCACTCTGCACCTCCTCTTCCTTGTCCTCTAACTCCTCCTCTGTGTGCTCAGGGGATGACAGGCGTGGCCGGCTAGCCAAATCTTCTGACCATCTGTCTCTGAGGAAGGTAAGAAAGTAAGATCTCAAAGTAACAGTGGAGGAAGGTTATCTGTAGCTTATTAATTCATGTTTTCTCAGAGGCAAAAAAGTCACACGACCCACTAAATTTCTGCCATAGGCCTTTTCAGACATTTTGACTTGTCATAGCAGAAGACATAGAGCTTTTACTTGTAACATCAAAGAGGGCTCTGTTCTACTCAATTGTCTCAGGAGGACATATCAGTGTGACTATGTGTCAGCATGGACAATACAAAGATTAACTACATTAATCATACTTGTGCTTCTCCTGCTGTGAGTTGTCAAATAAGGTATAGTGTGAAAATGTCCTGCAGCACCAGGGCACACATTCCTCAGAGTATTGATTAATATTGAAACCAAAAACAAATCCAGGCCTTTATTTTGAATATACATGCATAACAATTCATAAGTTCACACCCAAAATTTCACATACTGCTTTCGGTCTGTTAGGTCCCGATAGGGATGCTTGAATTTATATTTGAGAAAGCTAAAAAATACTGCTATTTCTAAATGTAGGACCAATCAGTGTGTCATTATGGCCCATACTCTACTGTGGCATGTTGAAAATTATAGCCTCAGGTTTATACTTGGAGTCACCACTTGAAGTTAGAATCATTTGTCACAAAGCATGTGATAATACTAGTGTATTTGCCAGAGGTAGTTTACCTGTTGTAGAGTGCTGTGCTGATGTTTGGTTCAGATATGAAGGAGTCTGATTGGTAACTCTCAGAAAGAGACCTTGGCCGGGCAGGAGGGATAGCCCATGTCTGTCCAGTGAGTGAAGACGACAAGATGGCCGCTGCTATGGCTGATCTGTAGATGAGAAGGTGTTAGATTTTCAAGTGAAAGTTTATTATTTCTGATGCTGATATTTATGGATTTGATAGCAGACTGATTGAGCAGCAGATTGATAAAAAAATGTATGATAAGGATTAGAGATGAATACATGAATGTTAGATTACACACATTAATACATAGTAGTACCAATGACTTTGAAAGCTCTAACAGGATGAGACCAGAATTAAACTTTTCTATGATCATATGATAAGTAATTATCTGAGGTTTAGTAGAGGCATGAACAAATCTGTTCTGTTCAATATGTTCCAATCTTGTAGAGGACATCGGACCTCAGTTACCTAAAAGGCAACCTTTCAAAGTGCACACAGGACTGTGGGGGATACAGAGGGAAAGATGAAGTTGTCTTTCCTCTGAATTCATTTGGCAGTTCACAACCACTAGAGATGAGATGGAACAGAAAGCAATATCAGGGGACAGACAGCGAGATGACAGGACATTTGATGCAGGAGGTGATGGGGATTGTACCTGGGTCTCTCAGGTGAGGGGTTTGGGCTGCGTGGGGGTGGGGTACGAGGTACAGCAGGCTTGGGAGCGATGGAGGCAGCGGGGATCAAACCATGAGCTATATGTTTCTACACAACACAGACACAGACAGAGGAGGGATTAGGGAGAGGGTTACTCTACACACACACACACACACACACACACACAGTGCTGGTCCTGTGGAGGGGTTAAATGAAATCAGTGCACGAAATTACTGTTTAACACCCACACTGAGGAGGAACAAAGCAGAAAGGATGGATTACAGAAACACAACATGAGCACTAGATATACCTCAGTTCTCTGTCTAAAGAAAGGCACATAGGCAGTAAACAATGCACCTCTCAGTTTTATCGCACATTTAAACCGAAACATTTAAGTTGCCAAACGGTAGCTAAAAAATTCTTTAAATGTTAAACTTTTTTTTCCTTGCGAAAACTTACGAAATCCTTTTCTCGCTCTCTCCTGAAGCTGAATTTCAACATAGTGGACGATGTGCTCCAGCCCCTTGATTCACTTCAGAAGGTTCCTCTTTTCTTTTTTTTTTTAGCTTGACTGCATCAGAGCAGGCTTCTTGTCTGTCCCACGTGTTTGAAAGTATCTGTCCACTTTCAGCACACAGCGACGAGAGACTAATTCAACAAGCTAGCTGCATTCAACAGGCTGGCTGCTAGCGTCAGATTCCTCGTTTCCAGACGCTTCGCACCGAGAAGGCACCTCGGTACAAAAGGAGCGCTGATTGGGCGACGGCGAAGAGAAAAGCCAATCAGCGATTGGTATGCTCCACCTTAGCAACGACGTCCAAAGTGAAATGCGGGAAGGCCGACAGGGAGCGGTGTCGCTCCGTTAAACTGTCCCCTCTGTCAGATGAAGGAAGAACAACATGGAAACAATACAAAGCGAGTAATACGTGCTGAGTTTAACCTATATAGCATTAAATTGGTATGCTATTACTTTATACATTGGTAAAATATACCAATGTATAAAGTGTATGTACTGAATATACTGTCGTGTCCACCTACCTTTAAAAGTACCTGTGTCGTTAGCCATATTTATTTCAGCATCCTTTGCACTGTTGTCTTTCTGTTGTCTTTTACTGTTGTTGGCTTTTTTTCCTTTATACATGCAGGTATTTTCAGTATTCATTTTTTATGTATTTACACTTGTACGTAGAAGTGTATGTTTATTTCTGTCTTTTAGCCGAGCAGATGTCCTTATTTTAATGTATTTAATGTGATTTAATGCTTTAATTGAATGTACTTATATCACCGTGCAGCTGATTTTGAATTACATTTTAAAGCCAACCTTGGTTTTAATTGCATTATGTAGTAGCATCACAGTTGATCGAGATAATTGAGATTTTCTGAGCAAGAGCAGATAAGGAAACTGCATTTTGTCTTATTATCCGCCTGTCTAGTCTCCAGTGAGAAAAACAAGTTGGTCTCTTGGTTATAAATCTGGTGTTTTCCATCTCTTGTTGCTTGTTTGTATTTAGGAACAGTGGAAGAAGGGATCCTGTGACAAAAGATGGACAGATTTGCATACTGCAAAATATGCTTGTTTTAAGTTTAAATACAGAAGAAACTTTTACATATGTGTTTATTTTCAAAGTTTAAATTTGAGACTCAAGAGTAGCACGGCATTTAGGGAATTATCACAGATACAATAAAAATACACACAGTGAGGAACCCAGACATTGCACTCCAACTATGAATGGAAAGGCTGGATAGGTAACACTTTAATCACATGGTGTTTCTCTTCTGTATCCATGATGGTGGATTAGGATGTCATGTGATCCCAGGCCAGACTCACAACACACGAAAACCCGTGGGTGTTGATTTAGTGTGTGTCAACTCATCGAGGGCCATGGTCAAACTTCATTCCAGTCATTCCCAACCTGCTTGGTAGTTTCAACCAGTGGGATACACAGAAAAACAAATACATATATAAAACTCCATGACATGTGTTTTGTCCCCCTCTTTTATTGAGATTTTAGTTGATACACGTGACTTACAAATAAAGCATTCACACCACAGTTTCTATGCAGCACAAAGTACAGAGAAAGAAGCAAAGGCAACCTGAAACCATTAGAAGAATAGGTACCATAACCCTCTGCATATACACCAAGGCATTTAGTATCACTATGCACTGTGAAATGCATGGATATCTGTTAAGTCTTCAACATGATCTGTGTGGGTATACATGACTCTGTTAGCACACTCAGTAAGCACTTATTAATGTCAATCAAGCACTGCACATTCTTGTTATTCAGTTTTTGTGATATTTTCCTTCATGATTTAGCATAAATGGCACTTAAGACACCATATTCGGTAAACAGAGACAGTAAAGTGTGTTATATCTCCTCAGAGTTACTGATTAAAAACTGTTGTATTTTAAAACATTTTTACATAGACAAAATGTACCAGTATATAGGTAAGTTCACCACAGGATTAAGCAAGGCCAGTAAAAATACATTCCTCCAAGAAACCAACCGAGACATCCAACGTGCAAAAATGTACTTAACCATTCACAAACTAGTTCTGAAACCTACAACTTTACAGATATATATAGATATTTTTTTGTGTGTATTTTTTTTAATTATATAAATAATTTGATTATCAAATGTGTAAAGAAATCTACTTTGTAGATAAAGAGATAGTCCAACACTGCAAAGTGTCAGTAAAATGTGGGATGTGACTTGGATTAAGAGAGACAGAAAGTTAGAAACCTGACAGCAGACTTTGATCAAAGTCACTGTTGAGTGATCGTCTGTCCAGGTACCATGTAGGAAAGACATCCGTCCTCCCACATTTTTCCCTTCTGGAGACAAAATGACATTTGACTACATCAATATTCACATTAACAGAGTGACACACATCTCATGCTCTTTTTACAAATGGACAAAGTGCCAGATGGCAGCGGGCCGGCGAACGAGGGCCAGAACAGGGTACGATGAGTCCAGATGGTAAATGGTCCATCCTGGCATATCAGGGACATGGAGGCATTTTGGTCTGTGGCATAACTGGTACATTAAGTAAACCTAAAATACCAATATTTCCATTTACAATGTGTCCCAGGCATGACACTCAGCAGAAACAATAATCCTCAAAGGCTGTCTCACAAATACAAAAGTGGCAATACAACTGACAACCAAGGTATACATAGGATTTTTTTTAGCAGCTTATAAAATATTGCATTCATCGACTCTCCCCAGGCTTAAAATGACGGCGCAGCACAGTTTGCTTTCCCTCAATCACTGTTTAACATACTGCAACAAGGTTTGTAACATCTACATATCTATTAGGAAAATATATGTATATTTCAAAGCCCAAAACTGATCAGTATCCACAGGTTGCAATAGATACTGTGGCAATGACAGAATGTTTCACATAGACATGAATTAAACATGCAATCTGGATACACCAAAAACTGCACAGTGCACAGCTACATCAGTACACAATGGGACTAACAAGGGACTGCTTAAACCACACTAAAATTACCCCCTTGCTTTCAAATAGTAACTGACGATGGGTGTGTTTGGACAACTTTGTTTTTGCCCTTCAAATTCGTCTGGAGCGTTTCTTCTAGAAAACATACTGAGATGACAGTTTAACTTAGAGGCCTGTCTCAGTGCCGTGTGTGTGTGTATATATATATGTAGACTGGAATGATTACTGGTATGTTTTTCCCACAGTGCAGTTGTACTGTGCTGTACGCATACTGGCATGGTACAGACTGATTTCCCATTATGTTTGATGTGCAGTCCAGTTTGCTTTAGATACTGAACTGTGCTGGGAAGGTGCCAATGTACCAACAAAAGGCACCGATATACAGTATTTAGCACAGCCACCTTCCAAGGTAGCTGGCAGAAATGTCAACATTACACTGGTGACATAAAAGCTACATATACTACTGCTCAGTATTCCAGTGGAGACACCAAAGGGCACTGATACTGTACCATAGCAGGTCCAGTATGAGTACAACACAGTACAGTACACAGCAATACTGGGCTTAATATGCACACTGCACAATCCTTCCAGGCAGTATATAGTCTGCAGCTGGTTCAGTACAGGGCGCTGTCATTGTAGGAACTGGAGCTGGGGAAGGTGGGACAGGGTTTGTTCCAGGGAAGAGCTCCGGAGTGGTCGGCTGTTGGAAGGCTGAGGGTGCTGGCGCTCTTCAGCTTGTTCTTCAGACCCCAGCTGATAAAGGATGACTTCTTGGTAACTTTGCGGGACTTGGGGTTCTTGTCGTCGTCATCGTAGGCCAGACAAATCATAGAGTAGGTCTTAGGCAGGTTTCCACAGAAAGTGGCGCTCTTGGTAGGCTGCATAAAAACAGTGGAAAGAGTGGAATTTAATTTAATCAAACAGTTGCTCAGCCGCGATACAGCTTCAATCAATAGAAGGGGTGAGTAAGTTAGTATTTGGTCATTTTCTCACTGCTTTCAGACTTTTGTCTGTATATTTAGGCTTCTGGCTCATGAAACATTTCACACACAATCCAAATATACTAAATAAACTCTTCTGCTGTAAGTTGAACAGCTAACTCTCTGGTCGGACAAAGGCATACATGGATTTACTATATGTGTGTAGTGAGTGCAGACTGACAGGCAAGGACACAGATACTTCAGAGACACAAAAGTCACATGACTGTTTTAAACTCTACATGTAGGTCATATCCAGAGAGCAGTGTATTGTGGGAAAGCAGTTTACCTCAGAGGAGAAATGTGAGACTTTAACTGTCCTTAACCAATTTTGCTGTCACTATTCAGTGACAGTGTCAGTGAAGGAAACTAGATGGATAACTTTTCTCTCAGCCAATAGGAAGGAAGGAGGGCATACCATTGGAGGGTTGCTATCCATCACGCTGACCACCTGGATGTCAATCCCCTCCTCATCCACATCTTTCAGCAGCCGCATCACGTCGCTCACACCCATCCACTTGCAGTCTGTGTCGCCCACGGTAACAATATAATCACCCTCTTTCAGACCGTCAGCCTGGAAAGGACATGAAGAGGAACAGTTAAAGAGGAGGGCCAGTGAAATGTCCTGATACTGCAGCAGACAGAGTAAATAGTTACAGCTGAAGGTTTGTTTAAATGGCAACCAAGCCAGGTTCACCTACTTTCCAACACTGAGGTTTGGTCCCAAACAAAGCTTTTTCTTTTTACAGCAGGCAAAACCTTGCAAGTGTGTGTGTGTGTTTGTGTGTGTGTGTACCAGAGCACATTATTTCATAGCTTTGGGAAATCTGTCTAGTCTACATGAGCTCAGCTATTCCTGTCTGATAACTTGATCTGTGTTCACCAGAGGCAGCTAAACAAGTCAGGAGAATCAGTCAGCTCCTAAATAAATCCTGTTGAATGCAGTATTAAAAGTTATAAAGAGTTTGGCCTAGTTAGACTTGTGTAATGCTACTAATCTGGTTCTCTGCATAGCCTGCAGGGCCTAATAAGAGTCTGCTCTTTGTCAGCACCTCCTAATGAGCTGTCAGACTGAAAAGGATTGCAGAGAGTAAATACACTCTGATTCTTAATTAAATTAGTAGCCAGAGTGGCTGTGGTGGGGGTGGGGTGTGGGGGGGCACCTTCAAACATTCTTTGATCCTGTTTAGGTTTCTGAGAACTGCTTTAATTTGAACTTATTTGATATCCAGTATGCAAGCATGCCAGGGTGTTAGTTCTCCAACCGTGGACAAAGCCACTCCCTGCTAGTCAATCCTGTTGCAGAGTTAATTTTGAGCAAGTTGTGCATTTGACTTATGTTTATTTTTTACAGCCTGCAGATGATGAAAAGCTTTCCCCAAGCGATATACCAGTTAATAACTATAACCTCCATAGTTTACCACTGCAATGCTGTGTTTTATTTTGGAGTAGCATTTGCATGTTGCAAAAATGTGCATTTTTCATTTTTTAATTCTATTAACTATAAAATGTGTTACCAAACTGTGATAAAAATAAATCTCAGCATGATGTTCACTATGATTCTTATTTTAAGTCTGCTGATAAAAGCCGATTAAAGCTGATTTATATATCATACTGACATTCATTCAGACCAAAGGCAGGCTGCAAAACAGGAGATCAATCCTGTTCAGCTGAAGGTAAGGAAAATACATTAACTCACAGCAGCTGGGCAGAGGGGGTCCAAGGACACCACCTGGACCGGTGTTTCTCCTTTTAGGGTGAAGCCCAGGTCTCTGTCCTCTGGGCGAAGTCGTATGGTCCGTGGGGCTGTCCACCGCTGCTTGGCTGAGAAGAATGACAGAGGGCCCTGTGGGGACACATTGTGGGGATGCGATGGTTAATATAGCTGCAGGTTTTCTAGACTCTAAACAATAATAACCTCTTGTCCTCTGAGGGCTCAAAGATTGGTGAAAACCAATCAAACAGTTTACTAAAAAATTCATTTCATCCATCCATCCATCGTCTGCTTATCCAGGGCCGGGGCGCGGATGCAGCAGTCTGAGCGGTCGCACGAAATGGCGACATGGGCCCGCCTTCCAATAGGCTCACCACCCACAGGAAGGTCCATGAGGGGTTGGTGCAATGTGGTTTGGGAATTCATTTAAACTAATAAGTCTTTTAGTATAAAACAAATGTTAACTAACCCTGAATCGGTAAAGCTTAAGAGATGTGTTAAACGACTAATTTTGCCTATCAAAAACAGTAAACTTTTAAATGAATCATATTTAAGGTGTAACCTCCATCTTCTGTATTTTTACGTGTAAAACGACTTAAATGACTTATGAATAAAAATTAAATATACGTTTTTTTTGTTAATCAGCTCAACTGACCAGTTAATAATTTCAACATTAGATATCACTGATCACAAACATGTCCTGCTTTTTACTATGCTTAAGCCAACTGCTGCGTCCAAGAGGTACACTTCACTTCTTATCTAATGGGAAAATCTCTCCCCCACAAATCCGGACAATAAATCCAATGTAACACCAAGATGTCACGCCTGCTCCTTTCATTATCACCAGAATGAATGTATGGAGAGATTGTGCTGGATTAAACAGGCTCTCATTTCTCTGAGGGACCAAAGGGGTTTGAGTATTGCTGCTGAGGTTGTTAATGAAGACTTAGATGGGATTTTACAACAGGGACAGGGGATGGACTCATTCACAAACAACCACTTGCAAAGTCCAGCAACTGAATGTCTCTTTAAAAGGAAAAGATTCCAGTTGCAGTGCCAGAGGATGCCAATGCCACCTCCCAGCCACCAACATGATAATCTGGATCAGAGCAACCCTGTCTGTGGTTAGTGTTAGTTTAGCATTTGTTGCTTTGGATGAAAGTCCAGGATGCTTTGGAAACAAGATAGGACTGTGGATTGGCTGCTGCTCAAATATACCAAAGCTTCCAGGAGACTCACCCTTGGTTGGTTGTATTCAGAAATAACAAAAAACAGACTCTGGGTATTTAAAAAAACACATGTACATTTCCAATGCTTCACACACAAATCCAGAGCAGTTTTATGTAATTTCATGAATGAACCAACCATCATGTACAAAAGAAATTGCAATGTGAGTGGAAGAATATTAGTAACCCACATACCAGCCTCTGGAAGAAGTCTGTGACTTTCACCTTTGTGGCAGCAGGAACCTCCATCTCTGCTTTGTGCTCTGTCTTAGCTGTGGATACAAAGTGGAAAAACACAATGCCGTCATTCTTCACTATTTACTGTCACAACCACATTTCAACTGTCGCCCTGCAGAGAGGCGGGCGAGCAGTTAGCAGTGTAAACATTACATCACCTGTACCTAGAGAGAAATGCCACTTATCACATCTGACTGCAGCAGGTGTGGTACACAACACAGCAGCTTTTATATGAAGCGTCTCCTGAGAGACAAATCAACACATTGGTCCTTCTTGACATTAGTAACATTTGTGAAATGTTTGTTGTGGTGACACTACAGTGACTGGTTAGTTTCTAAGTCAACCACAGGAAGAATGGCCGTCACCTCAGTGATACTAAATAGAGACTCAAATAAACTTTGAAAATTGTTCTAATCTTGTCTTTGCTTTTCATGTTTACTCGAATAGACTACTTTCAATGATTGTGGTGTCGTAGTTCAGACTCACGGACAATGTCGGGGGCCTCCATGTAGTCAGTGAATTCTTCATCACTTTCATTTTCAGTGCACTTGTTGAGTGAGCGCTGGTGACTGGCTTTTAAAATGTCCTGCAGGACTTCCAGTTTGTTCAAGTGGTGGCACAAACCATAGATTCTCAGAGCCTCCTCGTGACCCAGGATGGCCCGACGAATGTGTGCTCTACCTGTGGAGAAGAGAAAATATCAGGACAGATGAGGAGAAGAAGACAAGAAAAAGTGTATCATTTTTTTTAAAGTGTTGTTCTAGTGTCTTCATTTTGCTTTCAGCCTATGAGCTCACTCTTACCAATGCGGTCACGTTCATCTTTGCTCTTCAGGATGTCCAGAGGAGAGCCCCCCTCAGGAAGGCGATCATACACCTGTGACAAGGTCTTTTCCTGCTGGTCCTCATCATCACTGGGACCCACTGAACACACAGACAGTAACAAGAATCAGGATTTTAATAAATGAAAAGTTGAACTCTGTCTTTGCAACATTGCAACAAATGGCTAACACTCTTGAATTTGAGGTGTAACAGGACACAACACACAGATAAGTCAATGCCCAGTACATACATACATTAATGCACACTTTAAATACACAACAGTTTAAAAAATAAAATGTATACGTCATAATTTTGAGTCAACTTTGCTAACAAATCAGCATGGATAACTAGAGAGATCCCTCTACACTGACTGGCTCTGATTTATTTATTTAATGCACTGAAAATGCAAATGTGCTTGGTGTAAACATTCATCTCCTGGCAAAAAAAGTAAATCCGGAGAACCAGAACTTTCTAGGCTTCCCCAGACTAGTCTGGTTCTTGTAGACAGTGTGAAGCGTTTATTTGGCAGAGTTTGTGGTTCCTCTCTTTATTACAGCAGCCTTCATTCTGTCCTGTTTGTGGGCCGAGTCCTCACTCTACAGTCCCATGGTTAATTGCTCCATTCTCCTCATTCACACAGGAATCTGTTAATGAGCTGCCAAACTCAAAGTTGCTTCGCTCCGTTGTTCCTCTATTCATTCCTGTCCCTGGCACTGGGGCGAACTATCACCATCCACTGTAAAGCTTAATATAATCTGCTGTATTCTGCTCGCATTTGGTCTTCACTTTAAATCTCATAAATCACTGTTGATGTGTGGTAAGACAGAGCGAGGATTGTAAAAAATGCAATCACAGTGCAAGTCACTAATGCATAGCAGTAGCAAATTTTAAATCATGGACTCACTGTAAGGTTGAAAATAACAAATGAAGGAATAACTGTTTATGCTTTTCAACTAAACAGGCGGTTGTAAAGTATGCAGGATGTCGAAAAGAATGACAAGCCATCAAGAGCTAAAGCAGCTGAATAAAAATAAGCAACAGCAGTATTGGAGGGTTTTTGTTCACTCACAAAACATCCTTCCCTCCCTCTCTCACTCCGTCACTGGCACTTGCTCCCTCTCTGCCATTTGATTATGTAGACAGCATTAAGAGGCTGCATAACTGTAATCCTCCAGCAGTCTACAGTACATCCACTAACTTTCACTCACTCCATCCTTCCCTCTTTTTCCTTTGCTTACTATATTCCTGGAAACATAGCCTCTCTTTACCACTGGGTGTGTGTGCGTGTCTCTCTCTCTCTCTCTCTCTCTCTCTCTCTCTCTCTAAATAGCCGTTATGTAATCGCACTAGGGCTGGCTGTGGTTCAGCCCAGCCATCTGACGTGACCAACCCAGTGGCCGATACAGCACTTTAAGAGAAGGATCAGGTTTTCCAGAGTGTCCAAAATCAGGCAGCTGAAGTTTTACGACACCAATCCCAGAGCTGTTATCCACCTGAACAACCATCACACAGGTAGTTTAAAACATGAACAGCAGATGTGCAGGTGGAGGTTGTTTATGAGTAAAGTGAACTTTGTTGAAATAAACCCCACCTGTTACCGCAAAACTCACGGTGGTAATTTAGTGTTAAAAGACAAAAGGGACTAGATTTGTTTTGTGCTACAGTTAGAAGATTATCAAATTGCTCTGGGTTACCATATGCCCACCTTTCTTTATTTGGCGTCTTACCTGGTGCATTGCACACTTTATGCAAATTTCTATGCATTGCAAAACTAGAGTCCTACTCCTGTGATGGTGCTTCCCATAACCAGA
>JAOXYL010000001.1:13802468-13818147 GCA_028564955.1 Terapon puta | reverse complement strand
ACACACACACACACACACACACACACACACACAGTCCACTTGCCTTTGGCCTTGGCTGGGCAGACTATGTGAAGTACAAGAGGAATGTGGAGGCTTCTGAGGCTGACAGTGCGCTTAGACAGACCAAATGGACACATACACATATAATGACACACACTGGCATGCACGCACACACACACAAATAGCAGTATCCTCCCTCAGAGGACTAATCGTAACACAGACAAAAAGGGAGTCAAATCCCAGTGGGAGAGTTGGAGGCTGCACCATCAAAGTTTGTTTTTTTACATCAGATGCTTACAGTTCACTAACATTAACACCAATGTGCATGTTATGAGACCAATTAGGCCATGCAGTAGGTGGACACACTAACAGGAAGAACTGTATCTAATGCAGTCAAGATGACTTATGGTTCTAGTTGTTTTCTGCCTCCTATTTTTGTCACACGAGGCAGCTGGCAGTTGACAGACTTGTTTTTATTTCCAGTGTAGCAGGTTTGGGTGGTGTTGGGAAAAAAGTGTTGTAGAAACATGAACTTCCTTACCAGGATTGGATATCTAACTAAACAGAAAACAGTCAACACAGAGAAGGCACTGTTCTTCTCTCTTTCATTCACAGGAATTGACAATGAAAGAAATCCAATTTCTGATCTTCAAACCTTAACTCCTCACATTCAATGGCTTTACATCTGATCATTAAAAGAAATGGTCTACAGTACATCCACATGCCACACAGCCCTCCGCTCTGTAAATCCACAGGAGGAATATCTACATTTGCCTCAAGAAACTAATAATGGAAATGGATTACAGGAGAGTTCAGCCAGATTACTGAATATTTATGAAAGTCAACTAAAGTTCTCCAGTCCACTGAGGCATTTGCCTTGAAGGCTGCAGAACAACATAAAAAGTAAAAGATGGGGGCTTAAACACCTGTAAACTCAAGTGCAGGTAAAGACACTGCAGAGCATTCGCATACCTTTACCCTGATGGGTGTCAAACAAAGTGTATATTTGCTCTGTCTGATGTACCTCCATTTCTTTGCAGTACATATAGTATATTAAAAACCAAGCCATTATTTAATTTGTTAGGATGTGTAATTAAGCAGGCAGTACTTTTCATCAGATCAGCTTGTCAGGTGGTTGAACAGCTCCAGACACCCCCACAGTGTCGATGTGAGCAAAGAGACGGGAGTGTGAACTTCTCTCCCTTTTGTCCCAATCTAACTCTTTCAACCATAACTCCACTCCGACTAGTTTCATAACAAAGTTTTTGTCGCCATGTTATGCAAATGCATGTAAAAACCACATTGAGGAGTAGACCCCAAACCAGACAAAACAAAAAGCCTGAGGTTATAAGGGGTATGGGAGGATTTTAACTTCCTGCCTCCTTAGCATTGTACCAGCTGAGACATATGATCTCAGATTTGGCCACTCAATCCTACAAGAAAGGGACATTTGTCAGTCCATTCATCTAATCCACCCTTCAGCTCTAGAGTCAAATGGCAACACAGCAGAAACTCAAACTTTTCTTACTCACAGAAAAAATATTTTCCCTTAAGTTTAAGCTGTATATGTATAGGCCAGGGGACAACGAACACAAATACATGAATCCCACAAAATCGTATATGCAACATGTTTACTTTATTCAGAGGTTTCCTCTAAGCCACAGATCACTGTAGCTCTTTGTTTTCATGGAATGCTCTTCTCCAGCACTGTTATCACCTATAATCATCTACCCCACTGTGTTGTTTTAAGTCCCACCAAGAATTCACGACAACTTTTGACAGGAAGATGACAGGCCAAGAGGAGTTTACCAGAGGTCACACACACCGCAGTGACATAACTGACTGGCAACACAGACATAAGGATGATACATGAATGAATGGCGTGAGGAGAGACAGAGATAAAGACAGAGACAGAACCGCTGGTTATGAAACAAATGCAAATGAATAACTGTGTTTACATGTGTCTATGTGTGTGTGAGTTCAAACAACTCTGCACTTTGCTTTTTCTGTTAAATACAAATAAAAAACAGTTATTTCTGTCCTCTTCACTCCTCAGTGAAGCAGAAAAAACTTTGTAAAGGAATAAATAAAAGCGGATACGCAAACATTGCAATTTGAATCCATGAATGTATTATCAGGCATCAGTTTACTTACTTCAGCAGGTTCTCAGCTCCAGCCCTCATCCTCATCTGTTTGATGATCTGCTGATTGAGACTGGCACGCTTATTCTGCAGTTTGCTTCGTCCAGTCTGGGCGAACGGGTTGCAACCCTGAGAGATGAGAGAAAGAGGTGGAAACATAAAAATGTCAGCAGAAGATTAGTATCAGATTCAGATGAAAGAGTGAAAAAGAGGACTATGGGGACATCAAGAAACATACTGCAAAATAGAGGAAGACTGAATTTCAATTAGCAATTCCCTGGTTGGTAACAATCAGAAAATAAAGCCTTAATTCAATATAAGTAAGCAAAACAGTTTTTACCTATTTTATTTTTACTAAGACAGTCCCAAGCTTTTTCTTTTTTTTAATTAATTAATTGATTTTTTTTTTTAATTACAAATTAAAACCACCCCATAATCTCGCTACATACTGAACAAGCATTACAACGTCTCCAGATCCATCAATCCACTACAACATTGCTGGAGAAATACCATTACTTGGAAAATAAACATTCCTCTGACATTATTTTCTCACATTTAGTCTAAGAATGACTTCATGTGGGTTTCTGCTCTATCTTTACTCTCTGATGTAAGAGTCAAAACAAGTTGGTCTTGGACTGAGCTGCACTTTGTTATGCTGCGCTCAGTCACATGCTCTCGCTCTCTGTGTTTCCACCTGACTGCCTGTATGTGGCTGCACTGCATGTCCTTGTCCCTATCACAACCACAAATGTCCCAGCCTCACTAAGTCAACAGGCTGTCACTCAAACCAGCGCAGATAAACTGGCCCTCGACATTCATACCAGCTGACTCACAGCACGGCCAAGGTGTGGTCTGTACAGTGGATGGCACAAAAAAAACCCTGCATGATGCAAAGAGGCCATTCAGCTCAGTAAAAACCAGTTTACAGTCCTAAACTTTTACATTGTAGTTTTTAACTGACTCAGTATGAAGACAGCAGCAGGATGACTTTTGGTTTCTACATTAGCAACATCAGAGATACATGAGGTCACCAGCATACCTATAAGCCCCACCTCACTAGTACTGCAACAAGGACATAATCCCTCTCTGGCTTCCCAAATATACACACCAGAAGGATGCAGACTGAGTCAAATCACTGAGTTAGCTATAAAAATACACACTTCTTTAGCTGCCTCCTCTGGTTTGGTGATCAGAAATGTATGTCTCTCAATAGAGCTGATCAGATCAGATCTAGTCCGTAAGGCTCTACAGGTCAACAGCTCCTGATATGGGGGCGCTTTCAGTACCCAAACAGTTAGACATGCATACCAAATAACCACAAAGTCTTATATTTGACCGGACCTTTATTACATTTCATTCCCGTCTCACCCCCCTGGTTTCCTGTCTGCCTCCACACAGTTAAATATCAAGCAGAGACCGAAATTCCCGCAAATAATATCTTTAAAAAAAGATGACTGCTGATATGAGACAGTTCAAAGGGATTGTTTCTATTCATTTCAGGCATTCAGGGTGTAGCTGTTCCCCTGTTTAACCAGTCACATCTCTTCCATTTACATCTGAGTCATGTTGCTGATGCTCTCATCCAGGGACACTTCCTATCAAATGAGCAGAGTGGACAGTGTCCTTTTCAAGCACAAATTTCAACACCACAGGTCAATGGTCGCAACAGAGGCCACATTTCACGTTATATATTGTTCTCAAGAACCACTCCACTGTGGGCACTTTGGTGACTGTACAAACACTTCAGTGACCTGAGTTTAATGATTAACCATTTATACAAATGAAAGCCTCGTTAATGACACAGCACAGCCGTATGCACGCTGCCAGAGGGGGCGTGACCCAGCCGGACGCAGCTATTCTTAGAATGACAGCAGGGTGAGGATGTTAGCGTACGCCTGGAGAGGGCGTGGGCTTATTGTAGGGCTTTGTCACGTCAATCGTTACATCA
This sequence comes from Terapon puta, assembly GCA_028564955.1. Taxonomy (NCBI): domain Eukaryota; kingdom Metazoa; phylum Chordata; class Actinopteri; order Centrarchiformes; family Terapontidae; genus Terapon; species Terapon puta. Next base: position 13,814,058 of record JAOXYL010000001.1, on the reverse strand, counting down.
AATCTAAGGGTGTAGGTGTGTTAAAGAACAAGGGAGTGGCTAGTGGTTGATAGTTACCATAGCAGTACGTTCTGTATCTGTGATTAATGTTAATTCAGTACACCGTAAAGCATTCCTAAGTGATGATCTTGCTCCTGCGTAGCAAAACTAATCTAATGAGCTGATCAGTGACCACCACATCTTGTCTCATCATCAAGATTTAAAGCGAGGCCACACAACTGATGGCTTGGTGCCACACCTCTGCTTCTGACAAGCTTGGTTAGAGAGACCTTTTGTGACTTTTTGAGTGACTTTTGTTTTGACTTGTCAAGGACGTTGTTGTCTAAGTAAGGCGTGCAGTTCAGCATGACGACTGGAAAAAAAAATCCTCCTCGATCAGCATACAACTCCACTGATTTAATGGAGCTCTTAAAGTAACATGGAAATAAACACCAATATCTGGTTGTAACGCTGCCCTGCCTTGCCCACTGAACCGCTCTGTGAGTTGAACCCCCCCCCACCCCCAACCCCTACAAACTGGCACACTTAAACAGTACGACCTTTCTCTGAGAGCATCCAAAATACTTCATTAGTGCGAGGCACAAACAGCCCTGTCCAGCATCATATCCATCAAACAGCGAATCATTTTGCTGTTGTATAACCAAGGCTTCATAAAGAACATGTAGGGCAATGGCTCATGGGATAGTTGGTTTATACAACTGCTGATTAACCATGGCAACCGGCCAAGAGGAGGCTACGGCCATGGACCACTTTTGGTCACATAACGGACTTACAAATACGCAAAATGGGTTCAGTGTCTCAACATTCACGCCTCTCCATCATAAAGTGAATGTCAAGCTGGATACTTGCGTGTCCCCTAATTGACTCTACACGTTGAACCAACTTTAATCCAATTACGGCGGCGACCCTTTCACAGACTGCTCAAAAGGGGGCCATGCCTCATTCAGTCCAAAGAAAGAACTACTAGAGGAAACAATATTTGGTCCCAGCTGCATCGCTCATTTGTCTTTTTCCAACACAAACCCTCCTGAGGGAATCTAAGTGTGTCTCCAAGTCCGGGGAGCTTGTCTGGTTTGCAAACCGGGACACATGTTGTCAATTTGTGTCTGTGGTCTGGCTGAAGGACGGCCTCGGGCCAGATGCTACGTCAATGCTCACGTTGGCCGAGGAGGATCAGGAGAAGAAACATGCCGATTCGGCTTTTTGTCCCGCCATCTTTCCATCCTGCAGCAGTCCAGTCGGACCTCAGCCAGCTGGAGGTGAAACAGTGGATGGCTGGGAAGGAAGCCCTGAACCACAGCAGCTCCCTGGAGCATCGGTCAAACCCAGTGAGGCCTTGTAAATCATTAAACTCATTTTCACCCAGAAGAGAGAGGGGCACAGAAAATGGAAGCAAAGATCGCGTTGGCTCCGCCTGGTTAAAAATTTGACCAGAAAGTTTCCGAATTGCAAATCTCTTTAACATGACAAAATGAGAGCGCAGAAGTCATTGCTTTGTGGTTTTGGTGAGAGTGAGAGTGAAGCCTTTTTATACCGAGGAGGGGTTCAGCAATCTAAGTAAGGACTCCTGAGGCTTCAGTGCCGAGGACAAAGGAGATGTAAAGAGAGGGAGAACGATGGGGAAAGTAGGATGAGTTGCATAATAAAAGACAGTTTGTGATTGAGGCATTTGCTCTCCAGACTCCCATCATGTCCTGCGGCGATGCCAGACCCTGGCTCCCACTGACCTTTTTATAGACACAGGAAGTGCAGTACAGAACCTAAATCCAGACAGCGTTCAGAGGGGGATTCGGGGGGATTGAAAGACACAAAGGCCCTGTTCAGATGCCCATCTAAACAAGCTTGTCTATAAAAACACTCCAGTTGAGGACTCTGGTGCAAATGTGGAGGAATGAGACGCGGACCACAGCGTGGCAGACAGGGAACTCAGTGAAAACACATTAGATCACCGCTCAACCACAGCCAAGCGCCTTTATCCAAAACATAATGTTACAGTCGCAGGTACATGTGACACAAAACTAGTCCAAGAGAAGTCTCTGCTAGTTATGATGCAGTGAATGCTAATTCCTGCAATGATTACCACATGTAGTGAAAGGCCACCAGCTAATTAACATGATGAAAAGGCTTCAACTTTAAAATGGATGCCAGACTCCTCTTATCTGAGGAGCAATTTAGATAACTCGACACCTACATTTACATTTCAACCCTTTAGCTGATGCTGTTATCCAGGACACCTCCCTTGTGTGCTTCTGTGAGATACAGCCAATCAATAAAAAAGGTCAGAGGTCATGGATGTAATGGCCCGAACGTGTTCCCTTAAACAAAACAGTCATTATGGGGAAATAAGAAACAAAACAGGTCTGACGCTGTTATCGAAGAGCAGGAGGCTCGTCTTTTCTCCTTGACAAAGCCTTTGAGGAATTTCTTTCTCTCTCTCGCTCTCACGCACACACACTCCTAACATCACACCTTTGACAACCATCAGGGAGCTGATGCTGTTAATTATGGGATGTTTGGTCACTGCCCTTTCAGCGTCTCTCACTATCAGTGACTGCAGAAGATCCAGCTATCCTTAGAGTAATACACACACACACACACACACACACACACACACACACACACACTGTCAGTTTCAGCTGTCAGAGTGTGTGTGGTTTCTGCTGCTGCTGGTGACACATCAGTGTTAGTAGTATTAAAGTAAAGACTGAAACCACGTTTAAAAAAATAACATAAATGGAAAATGTTAAACTTTGTTCCATTTCTTTAAGCTTCTTAGCTGTGGCGTTTTATATTAAATTGACCTTTCAGCTGTTTGGTGTCTGAAATACAAATACAAATACAGTTTCTGTGGTCCCTGAATGCAACTGTGAACAAAGGTAGACTGAACCTCTTGCTTAAAAACAGCCTGCTTACAACACAAATACATTTAAATTGATAAATACAAATCACGACATAACTGTGTGTGGCGAAGAAAGTAACAGGTCGGATATAAAACATGTTAGGAGGGCTCCTTCTCTTTTAAAAGCTCCATCATGAACGAATTTAGAAACATAAAAAAAAAAAAGATGTCAGAGAGCCGCGGCTAACACGGAGCCAAAGTCAGGTTACACTGACACAAAGTTAATTCTGCTCCCACAGAGAGGAGAGACAAGACTCACCTTTCTGAAATAACTCCCGTCTCTCCCTCCGTCTTTGATGCCGTTTGGTAAAAGTGTGTCCGTCATCCTGAAGGCCGAGCGCAGCTGACTTCAACGTGAACCGGACAGGAGACCGTCCAACAGGTGTGTGTCCTCCGCACTCCGACTCGATGTGTCTGACTCCTCCGCTCTCTCTCTCCGTCTCTCACTCTCTGTCTCTCTCTCTCTCACACACACACACAGAGACACACTCAAACTCCGCCCACACCGAGAGGAGGACCGGAAAAAACCGAGACAGGCGCCTTTCACTGCACCTGTCTGTCCCACTGGTCAGTGAACTGCACACGGATGGGGAGGACCTCACCAAAAAACGCTGCTCATATAAATGTCCCCTCTCTGACAAGGCTGCTTTAGAGAGATAAAGTTGCTCCATCTGGTGTCCCAGCTTCGATAAAGCCAATCACTGCCACGTTAGACAGCTCTGTTGAAAGTCTGCTGCTTTTGTCTTTGTCCTGCATTGCATTGCATCTGCGTTCATCAATAAGCCAGCTAAGCCACAAAAAAAAGTGGGGACAGGAACCTGAGACCAGAATCAGTTTTATGCCAAGTACATTTTTTTACCTGGTATGTTAAACGTAAAAAGAAGAAACCCTTAAAGCATGTACCGGAAGACAGAAGCGTAAATGAAACATAATGGGATCAACATCACAGGCGGCAGAAAAATAATTACAGTGTTTATCTACAGCTGTAAAGATAATCATCACCTAAATGTTCAGCACCAGCAGACTGAGGGGAGTCACGTGTTGGCCTCTGTAATGTGAAGTATGGAGGTTTAAAAAAGGAAAGAAACTGAAAAATGAAACAGAAATATGAGCTGGGGTGGTTTAACTCAGCACGCATTTATGAGATTTTTTAGATTTTTCCGTATGTTCTGAATAAATTGCAGACCTGTATATAACTGCGTAAAATGGCTGCTTTGCGTCCCTGTTTGACGTCACACCTGTGTTTCCGTCAGCCTGCGCTGCTGTGTACTGTGCCTCTTTGAGTGGAGGAACAGTTTGTCTTCAAATTGAACAGGCTGCTGAGCTGGACTGAAGAAACCTAACAAAAACATGTCACCACATCAACAGTGATCATGTGAACGGTCACAACTGTTGCAGCGATAACGCCTCGCTGGAAACAACTACTTTATCGACTGTTTCATCTCCTGATGCAAGATTTGATCATATCTCTTAAGAATTGCTTGGACCTGTATGTGTCAAAGTTTGGCATTGTCATGAAGCAAAGACATACCTCGACAGTATGTGCTGTAGAGATGTGTGTTTGTGTGTATCAGGAGTGAAACGAGAGGAGCCGTGTCCTTGTGAGTGGCTGGTTTGTCCAGTTAAAAAGCAGGTTAGAGTCTTGTTTGTTGAAGGTGGTTATTAATGTCAGGACAGGATTATTGATAACAGCCAAACAGAGGCGATGCCAGGGAACGAGGGTGACGCTGTGGCTCTAAACTAGGCCAAAGCTGTCTTTGTCTGGGACATTTCTGCTTCTGAAAGCCAGACAAAAGCTTTTAGAGCGGAGACATTTTTATTCCCAGCTTCATTTAACATCCACGTGACTGAATGATTTTTGTTTCCATTTGACTCAGGAATGCTGGACCACATTAAAAACTGCATACAGATTCTCGTGGGCCTGTCAAGAACTATAATATATAATCATGGAAAGTGAGTATTAGGGAATTTTACATAATAAAAGTTATACTGGGTGGACATCTCATTAAGCAACTTGTGGCAGTTTGCCCATATATCACACAGGAAGTCGGCACAAAACCACTGAAGTTAATGGGAACAAATGCTTGGGAGAAACATATTCAAATTTGTACAGCTACTGGATAATACCCGTAAGCAGAGAGCACTTTAATATTTCACAGAAGATGTCAATGTCAAGATGGAAATTTAAGTTGTGACAGGCGGAGCTTAGGTGTTACACATTTTCACAGCACCGAGATAGACAGACGCCAAAATCCTGCGCTAACCAGTCGAGCTGGTTATGTTGGTGACCAGCTCACAAAGCCGAGCGGGTTGGTCCCTCAGTTTGTTTGTTTGTTTGTTTGCTTGTTTGTTTTGGTGAGAACAAGCAAGGAGAACAAGTCCTAACGAGTCATCATTTTCTACTTTGCCAGCACCAGCTGACAGATCTTGTTCATGGAAAACAAAACAAAACATTGCAAAGATCAGCAAGACAAGGTTTCCTGCTTGTTATGAAATCAGATTGTCACTGACATGATGTCATTACAGAGGTCTTTAGTTGGTAACTTTAGTGACAAAGAATCATGCCAAGATCAAGTTTAAAGAGTGCAGGACCTTTTAGATCTGTGGTAATGACACCATGGAGCCAGCTACAGAGTGTATTAACTACTTATGCTGTGAATGCTGTGAAGACATGGAAAATTCATGAAAACATAATTTCACATTCTCATAGTTAACCAATTATTTCAATAAGTTGGTGTTAGCTTCTAAAATGTGAGAATTTGTTCCTCTCTAATCAGAGCCAAGACAGCTCATGTTGTACTAATCACTATTCGCCACTAGATGGGGGTAGAGGTCGATATTTAAACATTAAACGCCATTTCTTGTTCTTCATGTGTGGATGATTTGTTTTAGTCCTCTGTTTGTCTTTTTCCCAATAATTCAACATAATGCCACCATACAATAACCATCACACATTAAAACATTTGTTTGACAGGCTGATTCACCCTGGATCATGGTGTTTGAGCTGAATGAGATCATCACAATACTCCTAATCACTCCCACTGTCCAAGCTGTGTTTTTGCACATAAAAAACCCTCCTTGTCTTTGAATAATGACATTTCAAAGTGAGTGCCCTCCTCTGTGCGGTCTGAAAAGGGTTGTGGCTGTCTTGTATCATCTTGTATCAACTGCTACTTCAATACATCCTTTTCACTACGATGAGAAAAGTCTACTCTTTCATAATTAAAAGGTTCAGGAGTTCATCAATTCCAGTTGGATTAACTTCATGTCACACAAGAAACAAACAAATGTTTTATTGGTCTTTCTCACAGAAAATCTTAACAAGAAAATCAAGGGTGTGGCTGATAATGATGGCTCTAGCCAATTTAAGTGAGTCACTGAGCAACTGTGGTTGTTTGTGGATGTTAACACAAAAACTCCACAAGGTACCTTTAAGTGCCCCAACAAGCTATTCCAGGGAGGCAGTGTGCACAACACCAGGGGCTCTGCACACCTAAATGTGAATGAAGCCTTGTTAATTAGGAGTATTTAGTACTATACTAAATACACCTGCGCTTTTCCTGCTATGATATGTTTTCTGTGACAACGACCCACAGAGGCCGGGGTTAGTATCTTGTTGCTCTTAATTCATCCTTGATTAAATACACTGTTGGCAATACAGAGACTCATTTTAAAGTGAACTTCACAATACCACTGACTTCCGTGGGCTGCCTGGATGTCGATAATCTTTTAACACGTTCATCAGAAAGCGAACAGGATGCCAAGAGAATGAGAGACAGTCCATCCAATCAAAGGAATAATGATGAGTTTGTTACCAAAGGAGCCTTCCTTCCTTCCTCCTCCCTTTGCTTGCAGGCATTTGGCAACTTTAAGGCATTTGGCTACTTCAACTGCTGCAGTCTAAACATACTTGGTTCTCAGACAATTTTTTTAATCATAGGTTTGCCTCCTGTCCTGAGTTGAACCTGTACCTGGTTAAGGCATTGCACGTAATGTCAAGAGGGCATGTCAGTGTCTCACCTTATTGAAATTGTTTATGTGTATTAACCCAGCAGGCCCTGGCAGTCATGGCTGTAAAATCTTTGATCACAGTCACACAACTCTGCAGGGAGGCTAAAAAACTGAGCCTCTTTCACCATTTGCAGCACATTTCACAGTGCTTTGCTCCTGAAAAATGAAGCATGTGCTAAATGTTTTAAAAGAGGGTCCAGTATGAATGGCTGACTGAATATTTGAAATGTTTTGTTCATGCAAACAGTCACATTCAAAGGGTACTGAATGCTAATAGCAGTTGATGCCATTAGTTAAACCATATGGAGGTCCCTGCCTCTTAAAGAGAGCAGTGAACTGAGGTCCGCTTTGCCTTTCCGCTCATTTCTTTTCTCCTCACAACGAAGCACAAAGCCAATTGTAAGTGAACTGCTTCCCGGCTGCCTTTCCAAAGGCAAAGGGGGCACTGCGGTGAACAACGGGCACCGGCGTTCAACCCCCGGCCCAACAGGAAGTGCTGTGGGGTTGCTATGCAGCTCTGCTCCCCGACCGCAAGAACTCTGGGTTCCCTGTTAACAAATGATGTGTGGTGTGGGCAGTATGGCAAAGCATTTGAGCAGGCACTCCAGAAGCTCTACAGTAAGAATAGATCAAGGGTGGGATGAAAGCGAGAATGAGAGAGAGCGATAGGTTGTCCTTGGCTGCAAAGTGGTGTTGGGTTCGTGGCCTCTTTTCTTCCTTGGTCCTTCATGCCTCCTTTTTTGTTCACCTCCACCACTGCTGCCGCTATACCTGTCTAGTGTCTCTAGCTTTGCTTAATCCGTGTCCATGTTTTGCCTCTCATCTTCATCCCATGCAGCTGCCAGGTCGTGACAGGCCTGCAGGATTCTGCAGGAGCAAGCAGATCAATTAAGAAACAGAGAAACTGAGAAGAAGACATTTGAACGTTCGAGGAAGACATACGCGGCAGTATGAAGGAGGACGTCAGGTCTCACACCTCAAATTACTCACAAATGAAAGTGTTGGAGGGTTGAGGTTAGTTAGATTTGGCTGCTGGGTGCTCACATGCTGCTGTGTAACATAAGGGTGCAAGGATGAGAATTGTACACCGAAAAATGGAAGTACACTCACAGGGTTAACTAAAATAAAGTTTAACAGAGACTCATTAAACAAACTATATGGTGACACTGGAGTCAGGGGCCCACTAAAGTAGGTAAGATTTATCATCTGGAGACCGCAGATGTCTATAGCTGTTGAGATATGGCCAAAGTGGACCGAGAACAGACAAACTCACATTGCCACCCAGATCTTTAGACAGCTATCTCTGTCTCTCTGATAGACAAGATCCATTGATTCTCCCTCTGCTGTGACCTCCAGCCTCTTCTCCGTCATCCGTTTCTTCACTCATTTCTTCCCTCTGTTCTTCCTGTCCTCATGCTCCTCCTCCTCCACAGTCGTTCCACCCCCATTGCTCCTCTTCCTCCTACTACCGCTGTACCGGGATGCCATGATGTATCTGTTTACAGCACAACTCCTCCCCTTATGCCACCACAGTATTTTGGCCGTCCCCCCTCTCCCCCCTCCGGCTCCTCCTCTTCCTCATCCCCTCCCGCCATCACACTGAAGCCAGTGTTTTAGCCTGCCTTTCCTGTCGCCAACAAAGTATCTCCTCTCTTTGTTGGGGCCTCCTTTTGGAGAGGGAGGCCGCCCTTCAAGTTAATTGTGCACTCGTTAGCATTCGCCTGCTGCAACTTAACGACTTAACTCCTTAAACTGTAGATGAAGTGGTGTGAGTGTGTGAGTTTTTTTCATGTTTGTTGTTATTTTCTTTTCTAGGCTGTAGACGCACCACTAAATGCCACAGAAATGTCCTCAACATTGTTAAATTCTGTTTGAAATCTAAATTCTATATGCCTGGTGTGATGACAGTGCTCTAATGAGTAGCTGTGCTCAAGAGAGACATAAAGGATATTGTTCCTGTATATAACCCACTGGGTTTAACCCGCTACTATGTGAGGTAAAAAAAAAAGAAGCAAAATTTCAGTTTAATACAATCAACATATTAGAAATTAAGACAAAGACAAATAGTTGAGGTTCTAGGAACCATCAATGTCTGTATCAATCAGAGTGTCATGTATGGAAATTCAGCAGATCACCAAATTCATTGGGATTCCTCCTCTGAGGACCATGAATGTCTATACAGTCATGGCAATCCATCCAGTATTTATTTTCAGTCTGGGTCAATGTGACCTTACGTTATGGGCACAACCTGTAGGTAATTTGGAGCCAGAGCTGGTGAATACAAAACCAGAAAAAACAAGATAGTCTGTCCCTGTATGTTGGTATACACAACTCGGGAAAAAGTCTTTGCTCTTTAAATTTTCAACAGTTCTCCAGTTTTCCACAGGAAACCAAATACACCAGCAACTTCTCAAAACATATAGATCCTCTTTTCTATTTACAGTTGAATGTGAGAATATAATCAACTGTTTAGGGCCTTTTCCTTTCCGTGTGTTAATTTACATGTTGGTATAATTTACTGTAATTTACTTTATATATATAATTTAATTTACTTGTAATTTACTATAATTTATCTCTTCCTCTCATCTGTTTCTCTTTCAAGGAATTGTCATTTATGTGATGTTCTCTGCCATCCATGCCATCATCTGAATGTATGATGTCTGACATATCAATTTGTATCATCTGTATTATGTTTACTATTGATCTTCACTACCATTGCTGTAATCTCTACATCTCTGTCATCAGCCACATGGCTGCTGGGAGGGAGGAGCACAGAAAGAGGAAGCGTGAAGAGACTGCAAACGGTTGCTCTCCCCAGAGTGGTGTACCACAGCAACACAAAATGTGTCAGCGTATGTATGTTGAGCCTAAAACAAGAGCTTTCAGTGTCACAAAGGCGGTGCTCAAACCTGATTAGATAACCATGATAACTTATGCTGCACACTTAACCTGATCCAGAGGATGTAATGTTCAGAGTTTTGGGATTTAAATCTGTCAGTACAGAGCCCCAGAGTCCAGAAAAAATATTCTTTTGTTTTGTGCACAGAAGATTTTCTATGCACCTCTTCAGATGCACATAAACAACAAAGTATAATAGAGAGACCTCAGCTGATTTATTACTGATATTGACTGTTTTATTTTCACTTTGGAATATCAAACAATGAAACCAATAAAAAAAATACTGGCCCCTGAAGGCTCTCTTGTGAGCACAAGTTAATTATTAAAAGTCTAATAATTATCTTAGTATTCCTGTCTTGCCAGAAGTAGTAGTGATTTTTGCCGCAATACTTCATTTCCATTTCACATTCTTTACAGCTCTCCATTGTATCAACCTGTTCCTCTTGAATGACATGAGTGGAGCACAGTCCCTCCATTTTGTGCAGAAGAAGAGTCAAATGACACAAAACACCCCCCTCTGTGGAAACGTACAAAGAGTCAAATGAAGAAAAAAGAAAGAAAGTTGTTGTCCACTGTTGTGATACCCATGATCTTTTATTGGGGTTTTCTGCTTTGTTAAGCCAGCTATGTTGACCTTGCTTCGTAGTTCACCCCTCTGGCAACTCTGAGGTTACTTTTCTGCTATAGGACAGACTTTGTTGTTATTTCAGTACACCACGCCTCCCAACAGCTGACAACTGGAAAATCCTTAGAAGAAGAAAGATTTATTTGTATGACTAAACCTCAGACATTTAGTGGTAGAAAAGAAATGCACAGGTGTGATGAATCTTACCAACTGCTCTGACTTTCCCCGAGAAAATATGTGATTTTATTAGCCCTTCATTTCAAATGGTTATATAATTTGATTATCTGAATGATGTTTGATTTCAAAGAGAAGGGGATAGTCAGAGCCATCTCTAACCATTTTGGTGCCCTAAGCGAGATCATGGTTTTGTGCTCTCCAGCCCTCACAGATTTTATTTTCAAGACAGAACACGAGGAAATGGCACCAGTCAAGGATGCAAATTATAACTATTATGTTATCCTATTATTTTAGTCACAAGCAGAGACAGTCCTTGTGAAAGTTCCATAATTATGGCCTGAGACAGTTAGATAAAGTCCAATATAATTAATCCAGAAGCAGGCAGCAGTTACACACGAAGGCAAACAAAGAAGACAACTTAACCAGGTAAGTTGCAGGTGAAAACTGAAGTCAGATAATTCAGGCAGGTGTTCAGGCAGGTAGAGTCGACTAACATGAACACAGGAATGCTGGTATTCTCTTGACATTCATGTCATCGCAAAAGGCAGAGGATTAGTGCACAGAGGCTTTTTAAAAGTTATGTTTAGACACTATAATACAATCTGACTTTACCACCAGGTTCCTTTTCGCTAGTTTTGGAGGCAAAAAGAAATCACCACATTCGGCAAGGGAGTCTTGTGACTGTGTTGGCCGTGAAGTTACAGAAAGACTCTTGACTCTTGAGTGATGGTGATGTTTGAAAAAAACATGTAAGTGAGGATGGAAGCTGTTAAGCATCACAGTGTAGTGTTGTTTGTCTTATGCACTTTGGTCTCTAAATAATGACAAACCAAAAGTCTCTGCCCAGATAAGTTTCCACAGCGTAACTCCTTGAGCTAGATTACTTTGCACGAGTTCAGGTGTTTAATGTATGAGTATGATGATGTACATTCGTAAGCTATTAACACTGTCTTTCTTCACGACCACTTTAAAACTTTTTT
>JAOXYL010000001.1:13776096-13787786 GCA_028564955.1 Terapon puta | reverse complement strand
CACAGAGTGTCAACAATGTTTCTCCCTTTCTACCCCCACTCCCCCACCACACACACACACACACACACACACACACACACACACAATCACACAATCTATGTCTGAATGTGTGCACTGTGAGCATGGGTGGAAGTGTGCGCGTCTTAATATCTCTGGCTCGCATGTCAGAGGGGGTTCTGTCGGGGGATTAAAGCACATTAGGGATGATGAAACGCGAAAGGCAAAACTCATCTTGTTCTCTGAGTGACAAAGATTAATGGTTCCCTCTGACCTCCAAGTAAACTTCAGTCGCTGACTCTGACCAAATAAAGTTTGGGAGTTATTCAAGAGGCTTCACACTGCTCTGCGACAAACTGTGTGATCAGACTTAATGAGGATCGGAATGGTCTTAAGGACTCACAGACAAAAAAAAAAGAAAACACATACACCCTTGCTGAATTTAAAAGGCCATTAAGTTCTGACTGAAATGGTTATGAGTTTGCTGATGAAAACAACATTAGTATTCACCCCGGGTTTGGGAAGTGTGCAGGAAAATGTGGCAATTAATATCTCAGTCTATTCAGGCATTTAATGAAAATATTATGGCGTGCTAACAGAAAAACTGTTTCCTGCATGGCAATTCCTGCGACTTTGTCCTTCAAAAATGATGAAGCTTAATGTATAATTACTTCCAGTAGATCCATTAACCCTACTCAACTTTTCTTCTCGCCAAAATAGATAAATTCCCATTTGTCTGTAGTAAGTGACCTATAATAGGTCCAGTATTACACTGTGACATGCACATCAAAAAATTATGTGATGCTTTTAGTTATTTACAAATGCTGGAGTAAATAATTAGTTTTCTCATATCTATGTTCCAAATATGGCGCAGTGTAATTAGCGTTCCTCGCTGAAATGACACTTCAGTGTCTGTTAGTGACTACTGATGCAGCCCGAATGCACAGCCTCATAAATTAAGTGTTTTTGTGTTGGTTTCTGCATGTGGGTGGATAATGTCACAGGTGGAACAGTAAAGTAGGGACATATAGTCCCTTCTGTCCTAGGCCATGGCAGAGAGTTACACAAAAGGGGAAAGGGAGACTAATGGAGTTTTGTTTTTCTGTGATCTCCATGCTTTTACAAACATTTAGACAAAACTGCATCAAGGACGTGGAGTCAGATCTACCTCTGTCAGCAGATGCATTTTGATGAAAAAGCTAAAACAGAACAGTAATACTTTTGACTTGTTCCCTATTTTTTCTTCTTTCTTTTTAATACAGATCAGATCTAAATATTTAATATCAAAGGGGTAAAATATGTGACGACAGAGCTACAGAGAGACACAAACAGAAGAAACGTATTGTTAGTGCTCAGCCACAGCACAGGACAGCGCCAAACCTATTAAAGAATGGCTTGAATAGAAGATATATTGTCACAGAAAGACATCAACATGATACAAACTAACAGAAATTATAGGAAGATATAGAAAAAAGGAGATCTAGACTGATTATGTTGTCAAGAGGCAGTGACTCACGGTCAACAAATGAGGTGAAGAGCATGCGGAATCGGCTGAGTCGACTCTTCTCATCCGCCCACATTCGCACGACTCCCACACCGTTATCCAGCATCACATCGTTGGCCACGGTGCTACAGAACTTGGCCTTGAGGTTCTCGATGGCGCTGCTGCCATCGTACACGGCCACAAAGTTCTTCTTGCACTCATTGGAGTGCTCCATCTGGTACTCCATGAAGCGCAGGTAGATCTGCAGACAGAAAAGAGATGTAAATCAGTGTGGAGAAAATTCCATTTCACAGCTTAACTTGCTATAGCAGGACCAAGCATAGGTGTAACTAATACCATTAACAATAAGCCATTCTAGTATGTTCAGCAGGGACACTTCTCACTTCAATGAAATGTGTTGCTATTAATGTTATCACTTGCTTTTCTTAAAAAATGTCAAAATGTGTGCTGTGATAAAGGTCCGCTTGTGGGCAACATGTGCTGTGTTTACATGAGCCTTTTTACAGCACACATTTGGACTTCACAGTAGGAAAAGCACAGGTGCAACTAATACATTAATAATAGCTCTGTTCCATTCAAGTGACCATTAACTCCTGACAGCGTTACGCTGAGTCACAGTGCCCAATGCCAGCAAACTGAAACTGACACTGGTTGATGCTCATTCATTCAATAATTTTCACTTGTGCTTTTCCTGCTGTGGCATGTCAAAACATCTTCAGTGAAAAAGGGTTTATTAAAGAGCTGGTGGTTTACATGTGTTCACCAGAGGTCCTTAGTGAGAATTTCCTCCTGTGAATAACACAAACGTCACGGTGACTGGCCACCTGCCTCCACAGCAGCCTGTCATTTACTCACATAGTTACACATGTGTGAAGTTTTAATGTGCAAAGTAATTATAAAATGGACATTTCTACTTTTTGTGACTGAGTCACTTTAGCAGTAATGTCATGATTAGATCTTAGGTACTGGAGGGGACAGCAACAACTGCACAGGCACCTGTTACCATACTGTGAAGTTGAGTATTTGCTCCAATAGTGCTGCTGAGTGTGCTGCTTTGTTCCTTCTGCTTCGTTGGGCTAATGTCTGGGAAGGCAACTCTGCTGGTGCTGCTAAATTCAGATGTGTGCAGGGACAAGTGAAATGACTGTGGGGACTAATGTGTGCACGCGAGAGAAGTCACACAGTGCATGTGTGAGTCATGAAGGAATGTTTACACTTGTATTCAGACATATACAAATGGGTGTGTAATGTGTGTGGGTAATTGCTTATGTTAGTCTATGTGACAGTATATTATGTAATTTGTGACTGTATGCGTGCAGCTGATGTTTTATCCCTAATTAGATGTGCATGAATTCGTGTGTACATGTGCGTCAGTATATTGTGGCCCATGAGTAGCATAGGACCAAGTTGATGACTCATTTAGTCATGAGGGAGAAGCCGAGCAGCAATAAATCAAGGCTGGCCAGGCTGTGGTTGTAATTTCACTGGGATTTTAGATATCCACTCATAAAAATCAGGACTTATTGCTGGGCTTTCACTTAGGGCTTGAAAATGCACTAAATAAAACTGGTCTGCACTGCTTTTTTCCCCTTGCTGCCAGTCTGTGTATTTGCACTGCTCACACCCATTATGTATTAAATTACCATCACAATACTGTCACGGCCACTGGAGGATTTGTTTTCAGTAGCTGGAGCACACAATGCTATTATATGCATTCATAAAAAATATTTAATCTGGAAAACACGCTGACACACTTAAACCCACCGGCTACTTCATTAGGCAGAGCGTCTCAACTGCTCGTTAATGCAAATATCTAATCAGCCAATCATGGGGCAGTAGCTCTATGCATTTAGGCAATGGCAGGATCAAGGCGATCAGCTGAAGTCTGAACCAAGCATCAGAATGGGGAACAATGGTGATTTAAGTGACTTTCAGCATGGCATGATTGTTGGTGCCAGACTGGCTGCTTTAAGTGTTTTGGAAACTACTGATCTACTGGGATTTTCAGGAGCAAACATCTCAAGGGTTTACAGAGAATGAAAAAGAGAGAGGAGAGAAAAAGAGGAAACATCCAGCGAGCATTAGCTCTCTGGGCGACATTTAGATGGTCTGAATTTATTCCCGGGTGACACAAAAGGAGAAGGAGACATTTTGACCCGACAGATGCAGAAATCGGAGGCAATTTCTTTTTGACCGTGGAACAAATCCATTATGCATGTTGATACTGGACTTTGTGCACTGACATTGCATTTGTTATTAGAGTGCAAAACAGGAAAATGTCAAGACACAGAACACTTCCAAGGTGAAGAGCCAGAGCGACTCCTCCATCAGAGAAGGGAAAAGACTGAACACAGCGATAGCACACAGGGTGATTTCAAAGTTCACTTCACAGCTATTTAGCAAGTCTGAGCTCCTGTTTCTATCTTAAGAACAGCATTATTTCTCCTCGGATTGTTTATTTTTGGAGGACCATTCATTTCTATTCTGGGATAGGCTGCATGCATCACAAGCGAAATGAGATTTTGTATCACTTCACGTGTTGAAAAAAAAAAACAAACTCTGTGTAGTTTTTTTGCCCTTGACACTGATTACAGTACATTCTAAAGCATTAGTGACTTGACCAACATTAATTCTAGTTGGAGCTTTTACAATGCATCCAGAGGGACGTGCAAAAAAAACATGTTCCAGTGTCTTCTAGGGGCAGTGAACACAACTGAGGACAAGCTGATGATTCATATGTCAAGTCTTTCAGTGGAGCTAGTGTCAGCGTCTCAAAACAAATATCTCCAAGCGAGATGAATAAGAGTCCTTGAGTGCTTTGATATGTCGTGAGATCTTATGGTTATGTCACAACTACTTTAAGTAAGATAAAGCACATCTTTGCTGGATATTTCAATGCGGCTTTGAGCATGAGTCATAAAAAAAGAGAAGTACAGACCTACTGCAGCTATTTAAAACCTCTAAGGCCCGTCGTACTCACCTTGGACTGAGGAGGAGCCCTGATGGTCCAGATACAGTCCAGAGCATCGCCGGGCTTCACTCTCTCTTCCTCCTCTACCTGACTGGAGCGAATAATCCCATCCCATCCGCCGATCTCAAACTGACAGTCTGCAGAGACAGAGGAAAATGGAGAGGTTAAAGAAGGGTGAAGGAAGAAGGGAAAATGTGAAAGGTCAGGTGGGAGGTGAGAAAGGGGTCACATTTAGGTACATGAGTCAGCTGAGAAAAACAAATACAGTGGAGATATATAAAGAGAGAGAGATATGAAGAGGGAAAAGGGTTGGGCGGGAAGAGGAGCATGACAGACAGAGAGACAGATGAAGGATTTTATTTAAAGGAGTAAAGGATCTAAGGTGGAATTGAAGTGAGCACAGTGGATTAGGATAAAGGACAATAAGAAGACAGAGGAACAAAGGCAGGCAGACGGGGAGGGAAAAAAAAGGTGTGTGTTCCTTTGCGTGTTTGAATGTGTGCATGTTTGTGCACGTGCACCCTTTCACTCCTTGTACGACTGTGTGCTTGTCAAGGTACATTTGCGCGTTCAGCATTCACGTCAGAGGCAGAGATAGCCCCCGGTAAGCTTCTGAGCACGGAGGAAGCTCTTCAAAAAGGGACCATAAACCGGCAAAATACTGAAGAGCTTACCTGGGATGGGGTTTAGCAGTCCGCCCACGTGCAGATGGAAATCAGGGTCTGAAAATGATAAGATTCGGGACGCACATTACTCTCAATCCACGCGGCAGAAATAGGTAAGCAGAGAACACAAGATAAGATCCCATTAAGGCAGACCAGATAAAGCAGAGAGGGGTCTGTTTGAAGCTAATATGTATCGCCTGATGGGAGACACTGATTTCTGAGCAAATTGGGTTTGCATTCAGGAGGCTCTGATGTCGAGAAAGACCAAGAAAGGTTCAGGGGAGTTGGCTAAAATTGGATGTCCTGCCAGCCCACGATCAGTCACTTTTTAGTGGCTTAGCACAAACAAGTTGGGCGATACAGAGAAACGAAGAATCAGGGAAGAATGGTATCTTTTCTGTCACACCGAGATCAGATTATCTGTCATATTTTTTTTCTCCTCACGTCTTACCCTAAACCTTTGAAGTGCACTCAGATGAGCTTAGAGAGTCTGGGAGCACACTGTAGAGATGCAGATACGTAGCTTGGGTGGCCCTACCTGCAATGAAGGTGTATTTGATGCGGAAGCCAAGGCCCTCTAGCTCCTCGTCGCTAGTGAACTTGATCCACATGAAACGTCCCGTTGATGTAACCAGGCCCGGGTTCTTCCCCCCGCAGAAGCGATCGATGAGCGGCGAGAAGCCAAAGGGCCCATCGCGGATTTCGATGTGGTCGAAGCGGCACTCAAACGACGGCTCGATGTAGTAATTCTTGTCAAAAGCGAGCTGAATCCTTTGTCTGGGAAGAGCTTTGGTGAACAAGGGAGTGGGCGGAGAAAAGAAAACAAAGTCCATGAGAGGGATAAAATTTAAACTTGCTTTTGTGGTACAAAGAAAAATCTGCATGCCGTTGCAAAGCATGAATTAAAAGTACAGTCAAACACTTAATCTGGACTTTAAAGCGGAGCACTTGGCCTGTTACTTCTAACCCATTAATTGAGAGTGTGGAGAGCAAGCTTTTTAGGAGCTGGAATATGTGAAATTGATGGCCTTAGCTCTCTGTTAAAGTGGTGGCCTTTTGTTATTCAGACTGAGGTTACATCACTGTATTCAAATGTCCCTTGCAGCTTTAATCAGACATGACAGGAATCATATCGGAAAAGCCACAGCGAGGGAGCGGTATCTGGCACCTGCTGAATGAGGGGAAGCGACGTTGGTGCCGAAGAACAGCATTCATATAAAAGAAGTGGTTTCTCTTACGGCTGGAGGAGGTTGTTTGCCCCTTCATGTCGACCCTCTGAATCTGATGCTGACATTCAACTCTGACTAAAACCAGTGAGATACCTGCTCCAAGTTAACTCCCAAGGCAAGATTCTGCCTAGATGTTCACCCAAACCATCACAAGAAATGATGCCACAGATTATAAAAGATGTTCACCCATTGTATTTAATTCACCCCGACTTTGTCCAATTGGAGTAAACAGTGTTCTGAGCAAATATCTGTATCTCTCAAGCATTCATGCATAAATAATGAGAGAGTGGAACATAATAAATACTCACAATAATCATCTATCATGTTCACATTTGCAAGCATGTATCACATATTTATGCACACAGATGCACACAAGCATGCAAACACACAAAGTGACATGGTAGCATCACTGTCTCTGAATCACTGAGCCAAAAACATGCGATGCACTGAATGCCATGAACTGTAGTTTAAATATAAAAGCCCAATCCAGACTATGTATATACACCGAATGGACAGAGCTTTTTAATGACATTTCCCCACATCACACACACACACTCGCACACACAAACACACACAGGAAGTATTTAACAAGGGCAATTCATGCCTGACTTGGGAGATGAAACCTACTAAATAAAGATGCTGGGAGTGGGAGGTGGGGCTCTGAATCATCCCTGCCGTGGAGGAGCCAAGTATGCCCCATTAGAGACGAGAGAGTGAGGTCAAGGGCGGTGCACGTGTACGGTACAGTGTGCAACTGAAACACAGTAAACCAGGAGATTCCCTGTTTCCTCTGTGTGAGCTTGCTCTTCTGTTCCTGCCTTTGAATTTGAGCCCGACTGCTCTCCCTCTCCGCCTGAACGAGCTGCCTGTGTGCCTGCACTTCCTGCTCTCCGTGTGTTCAGTCCCCGGTGTGTTGAGTCTCATTCTTTCTACAACTCTCAACCCCCCTCACACGCACAGACACACACGCACGCACAAATGACACATCTTGGGACAGAAAGAGCACGAAAGTATAATCAGTCGATCTGCTGAGCTGATGAACTGGGGGACATG
This sequence comes from Terapon puta, assembly GCA_028564955.1. Lineage (NCBI taxonomy): Eukaryota > Metazoa > Chordata > Actinopteri > Centrarchiformes > Terapontidae > Terapon > Terapon puta. Next base: position 13,780,367 of record JAOXYL010000001.1, on the reverse strand, counting down.
ACATAATCAATGTGCCTCACTAACCACAAATTATGATTACAAAGCTATCTGATTAGCACTTATCCCAAACACAAGCATCTGCGTGAGGCAGAATAAAAGGCTCAGCACAGAAGCTTGGAAATGAATACGACTAAGGCCATTCAAGACCAAATAAAAGCAAATGATAGGTTCCATCTGTCGCTTCTCAGACCCACTGCGATGTACTTCTGCACACACAAGTGGGCTGCCTGCGATGGAGTCCTGGCTTATTTGTCAGCAATAGCTCTATGGTCTGGATTTGTCCACAGGGGGAGCCCTTGAGCCATGTGTAAAACCTATTCCCTACCACGGCGAGGAAAAGTACCGAGCACACATCTCATTTGCATGAAAGGCTGCGCTTTAACTCGGTGAACAAACCGTGCATCAATTTAGAATGAAAACGCATCAACCAATATCCCAGACCTCATCGCCTATAGCCACTAATGATGCTTTCCATTATGCCTCCCGTACGGCAGGCCACCAAAGTGCTGATGGATGTGATATTTTCAACGCTCTGTCACTAAAGTGTTGACAAGGACGCTTGCAATGCAGTGGTATGCCACCAAAGCTCAGTCGTGTAGCAGATGCTCATCTCTTTTATGTTTCACTCAGCAGCGGAGTCTTCTGGCACACCCCCTGCCAGTGGTGATGAACGCGGCACTGCTCTGATTGGGCCAGAAGTCAGGGGCTACCCACAAGGAGCCACTCTCCATCATTTTCAAAGGGTTATATCTGTGGGGTGAAACCAACTCAGGATGGCTCATTCGGAAAATGTCAGACTGATTGCCCGCCAGCGAAGGAACAGAAAATCAGATAGGAGCAAGGTTATATAAAACAATGTCAGTCAGACTAATGACATTCACTGAAGGAGGTAATATGCTGAAAGGCGGGAAACCGTGTCAGCTGTTTGGATGACAACAGTGACTGAGCGGAAGATGTGAAGTGTTTGGATAGAGATGAAAAAAAAAGTCTGCTTTACCTTCCAGGATGTAAACACACTCCTTGTTTGGCGGGTAGGTGTTGGGGTAGTTGGGCGACGTGAACACCCCGCCGTTGATGTTGCGGACCCACGTGCCACAGTCGTTCTGGTTGGGGCTCTGGGCGCCATGCTCGCTTGGAGAATCTTAAGGGAGAAAGGGAGAGCGTGGGCGAACAGATGGGTTATTGAGTCGGGGGTGAGTGTTCGGGGGGATCAATGAGGGAATGATTGGAGAGCGAGGGAGAAGAAGCAGGCGGGAAGCAAAGAGTGAGAAGAAGGCAGGGCAGAATTAACAAAAGAACCCATTTTGTCCTGTGATACAAACGGAGATAATGTCTCCTCATTTCAGACTACTTCAATAGGGATGAAACAACATTCGTGGCACGGAGCAAAGCTCGCTTACCTTTGCTTCTCTGTGCCAGAGCGAAACCCTCTTCTATTAGAAAGAAGAGTATCCACGCTGCAAAACAGAGATGACACATCAGTCACAGGTGACTAAATGCTGCATTTATATCCCCGTGTTCAACCACAAGGAATAAATGGAAATCACTACACTGTCACAGAATAAGTCTGTGTGATCAGCCGCAGTATTGATCTCACCTGACCTTGATGAATAGAGTAAAAATTCAGATCGATACAATTTTTAAGCAAATGCCTGATTGCACTGGTAAATTCTGAAAAGGTATTGCTGAGAAAGGAGGAGGGGAGCTGTGAGGGAAAAGATAATCACAAGATGTATCAGCATAGGCAGTTAATGTTGCCAACTTTAATGTCTTTGGTGAAGACTTTGTTGTCATTTATCAACATGCATTAAATTCAGTTCAGTTTTATTAATGTAATCAGTGACATTCAGCATTCTGCATACTCGAGTTGATGGAGTACATGCAAACCCTCAGACAGCATCTTCATTTCAATGAGGGACAAGACTTATGAATCGCTATCATTCTATGCTATCATTCATCTTTTTTGGCTCTGTAGTCGAATGCTCATCACACTGAAGTAACGATTCCAACTAATCTTTAATTTCACTACTGAGAAATCTGATTAATGTGGATCAACTATTGGTCTATGAAATAAAAAATGCCTTCCTATTTCTTAAAATGCTACACTTGAAACATTTATCACCATAAAAGGGTATCACAAATTTCCCACATCTACGAAGATGGAGCCAGTAAATGGCTGGCATTTGTGCCAAAAAAAAGACTTCAACGATTAATCAATTATCAAAATAGCAGGTTAATTTTCTAATTTTCTGACACTGAATTAATTCATTGTTTCTCCTCCGCACAGGTCACACCTAAAGCTTGATTAAAGCCTGTTTTAATGAGGTTTTCCTCATTCCCACAGATACTCACAGAAGTATAGAAAGCACAACAGCCAGCACATTAATCGCAGCAACAGTATTAACTGTGGCGTTAAAAGAAAGTGCTCGTAGTAGTGCTGAGTCGGGCTGAAGTGGTTTGTGGTGGTTTTGTTCACCTCAGTGGCAATGATGACAAATATTACAGTAATACAATCTAGTAATTAACAGCTGCTGTGAAAATAATGCTGGGTATTTTTTTATTCTTTAGCTCTGGTTAGTGATAGCTGACACAGTGCAAATGTGTGTGTGCAACCAGGATTACTGGAGGTGGTCACAACCATCAGAAGTAACTAACCATTGTGACGGTAAGAGCAGCAGTGGTGAGCATTAAAGATAGTTTCAAGCCATCAACTCTCATCCAAACCAAGAGACTCTAACCTGCTAATCTGCAGCCTCTGGGCGCCAGAAACATAAAGCATTAGAGGATGGGGGAAAAGAAAAAAAAACAGGATTACAGGCTCCAGCGGCTTATAGCAGTGATGAGAAGACAGGCAGGCACTTGGGCAGAGACACGGCTCCAGACAATAGGTGAAATATGTCTTATTACAATGATATCTGCACCGAGGGCGAGCATGTTACCCCCTCTGACACTGTCTTGCCCTGATAAGCCGCTGTAGACCTGATCCCCACTGAGTTCATAATAGGTTGGCCCGCTCACATCGAATTAGAGTGAGAGCGAGAGAGAGAGCGTGAGTCTGGCATGCTGCATAATGGTACCCAGAAAAGATAGAAAAGAGAGAGAGAGAGAGTCTAATGATGAAAAGTGCATGGTTAACATTAGCGGCAAGCACAAACGGACCAATCAGCACAAGTCTTTTTTTAAAACGCATACACGGATGTGTCCCTCAGGCTTCGGGCTCCTCATTACTTTTATCTCCATCTCCATCTCAGGTGTGAGTATGAGCGACCACAGACGGCCCTCGCCTGAGAACCAAATAACAGAAAGACACTACAGGCTTTCACTGAGTCTTTTTCAGAGGATGGGCCGCTGTCACAGTTCGGGCATGGGCAGTGCATTTTATAGGGTCCAACAATATGGAGGGGCCCACAGAAATGTGCTTTTGTTAATGAGAATTTAAAACTCTTTGGGGGGCTTCGGAGACCGCTCAAGCACAGAGCCCAGAATAATGTGGTACGCCTCTGCAGCCAGGGAGGAAATATCAGTAAAACAAACGCTGTAAGAAATCCTGTTTTTTTGACAGATATTTTACATGTGAGAGGTTTTTTTTAACCCAAAAGGGAAACACTGAAATGTGCACAAAGCCTATGAATATTTAAATTCCCTTATTAAGCAGACGTTGGATAATTCATGCAGGGATTGTGCCACACCTTTAGTAAGAGCATGAATAAATGACGAGCTAAATAACGTTTCATCCTTTGACACCGAGAGAACAACTGTGTGAACGATGAGTCTGAGAAGGAAAACAAACAGGAAGCTTCATAAACAGCGTCAGTCAGCAGATTTCGTACCATGAGATCAGTGGGTCGTTCATGAGAAGAACCTCACCCCCAAAGTTCAGACATTTGAAGCCATCATCATATCTGACCTCTGCTCCTTCTGGGAGATTTTTTTTTTCCCCCATCACTTCTTCTTACAACAAGTTCAGGATACAACCTGCCTTTTCTTTCACTGGAGCTGATGGATCACAGCATCTGTGGCCTTAATACGATCGACATGAAGTCAGTTACTAAGGATGTGCCAGCCTCAGACCATAGAGCTGGGTGAATGAGTGGGCTCAGGAGCGGAGGGGTCCACCACAGAAGAGACACCCAGTCTGTCCACGCAGAGAAAATGACACGATCGTGTGTTGACCTCACCTGAGAGCAGCGAGGAGACCGCGAGGCAACATCTGAGCCCATCTCCGCGAACGGTGACTGTGCCGTTCAGCGGGCGCTCACAGTGAACCTCTC
>JAOXYL010000001.1:13756493-13775996 GCA_028564955.1 Terapon puta | reverse complement strand
CCCCCCGTCCCCCCCCGAGAGAGAGAGAGGAGCCCAGAGGGTGTGAGGTGATGAAACGCGAGCCGCTTTCTCGAAGCTTTCATGGGGGAGAGAAAAGAAAATCACCTGCCGACCGAGACACGCTCCTGCGCGCGCGAGACGTTTCCATGTCGGAGGGATGACACGCTCGTTGGAAACTCCGATGGTGTGTGTGTGTGTGTGTGTGTGTGTGTGTGTGTGTGTGTCTCTGCGCATGTTTCAAATAGTATCTGACCTCTGATGTCGATTTTAATCGCGGCTCAGTATCAGACTGCGCTCACGTAGGCTGCTGAGGACAGAAGCGCATCTCACACACACCTCACACACACACACACACCTCACACACACACTCACACCCCACAGCGCACAAACTGACTGCTAAACAGCAAAAAACATCTCTCCCTTTGCACATTAGAGGCTCAGATGGTCCGGCGGAGAGGAGCATTACAGTGAAAATAATCCATCCTTTTTTGTTTGATGAGATGCTGAGAAGCAAAAGAGGATCAATGAGGCTTTTTAGGAACCATTTGGTGTTTTTTTTTTTACAATCACCGGGCTCAAACCGAAGCAGACTTCTCCAAAGTCAGGGCGAAGCTGCCTGTATTTTCTTGCATCTCAGAGAAAGAGAGGCAGAGCAGAGCAACACATGCTGCTGCTGGATTATAAATCAGAGGATAATGGCGAGGCCGATCACTGATGGGGGCAATAAAACGGCAATATCTGCCCACGAGAGGGCAAGTTGGGGACTGGTCAGATTATACAGTTTACATGCATTTATCTGTAAATCGCATCAACAGTCTCTATATAAGGGAAACTAATGGAAAAAAAGAATAATGAGGGTATTTGAATTTGTTCTGAGGCAGAACCACAGAATTTTCTAAGACCACCACACCTCTTGGTCTGGATGTGCTGAAATTCACATAGCATGGAAATAAAAAAAAGAAAGCGACAAAAGAAAAGAATAAAAACTGAATGCAGAGGAATAAATTGTGGCTGCTCCCTGTCTGAGGCTGTGGACCACTGGCCGCTCTCGGCAGCAACAAACTCACCTCTGCGCATCTCCTCTCGCGGTGTAGTTCCAACCCAAAAGCACCTTTCTTAAAAACGCCCTCCTATTCTGTCCATTTTCTTCACGGAATCCAACTTTCCCCCGACGGCGACAGTAAATCCATTACACGGAGAGAAGGAGCGTCTGGGCAGGAAATAAAACAAACAAACAAACAGGAAAAAAAAACGCTCTTTCTTCTGCGGGCTGGAGGACGGAGGCTGCTGGGAGCCTCTCAGCCGGGCATCATCACCTCTGACGGCCGCGGTGACATGCGGAGGACGGAGCGAACCTGGCGCGCACTACCAGAGGGAAGTATCCAAAAGACGCGTATGGATGAGAGAGAGAGAGAGAGAGAGAGAGAGAGAGAGAGAGAGAGAGGCGGGGAGAGATGGAGAGAGAGGATGATTACGGAGGAGGAGGAGGAGGAGGAAGAAGAAGAAGAAGAAGATGAGGAGGAGAGTCCGTGTGTGTGTCTCTGCTCTCCGTCCGCGTCTGAACTGAGAATCGCTCCTGAACGAGGCTCATTTAAGCCGTGGGCTCTGCTGACATCAATGATCGTCAAGGGGGACGCAACTAGGTAGATACCACTTCCCTGTTGGGCCTTTCAAAAAAAAAAAAATCACTTGTTGCGATCGACAGCCAGAGTGAGGAAACTGCAGGCACGCAAAGACAGATGGGGCAGACAGGGGAAAGGTGAAAACTTGTTTTTTATTCACGTCAACCTATTATCAGGGGATTGATTATTCAAACATGCTTTAGGATTAGTTAAAGCTAATTGAAAGAAGCATGGTGCATAGAGAGAGAGAGGGACTAGGGAGTGTGGTTCATCTTTTCTTTAAAATACAGTACAAAACTCAGATTTTACGCATTTGTTGCTCAGATGTTTGAGGGAAAAAAAGCCTCAGATTGTGTGCAAAATTAATGTTTTTGCTAATCTCCCAGATCACTACAAATTATATTCATATTAATATTATTAATTAATCTTATTAATCTTAATTAAGGTCAGAAAGTTCAGAGGGAAGCCAAGTGAGAAACAGTCTGCAATATAAAGCGGGCCCCTAAATCAACTGTGTGACTGTTTTTAACCTGCCTTTATATCCATGCTTTTATTTTTAAAGTCACATGGTTTCCGTTTTGTCTCTGTCTGTCTCTGTGTAGCTTAACACAGCCTCCAGCGTGCACTACCTCCTCTCAGCTTTAAGTCTCTCTCTCTCTGTGTCCGTTTGTCTCCCTCCCAGCAAACACACACAGCTACTGAGCATCAGTAATAGGTAACCCCCACCCCCTCCACCCAACCCCCCGAGCTGCTTTGCATCACTTGTGATCTACTTGAGGGGTTTCAAGCTCGACACAATCTTACTCTCATTTGCCATGCAGCGAAGGTTTACTCGCTCCATGCATTATTTAGCAGGGTGCCCCCTGAAGTGGGGTGCTGGTCCCTGAGGGGTGCTCAGGGGGTCTCCAGGGGTCCTCTGGAAAATTAAAGGCAGTTTAATTTCACTGCTGCTTTGCGCACTACAAATTTAGATAACAAGAGCATATGAGGATGATTATTTTGAGTGTAAATGCCCCTCTAGCTTCCCTGCAACAAAATAAACAAAGGATGTTCTTAGAAAGGAGGTTTCAGGGGAAGAATTATTTTTCTAATTCTTAAGAGGTGTGTGATGGATTTGAGACCTTTATTTCACCGGCGAGTGCAGCATGAAAGGACATGAAGTCTAATAATACACAAATAAAACATAGCTGAGTTGATTTAAGCAGGAGAAACCTTTATTCTCAACCTCAGTAAGTAAACACATTTAGTAGCTCCAACATTCATTTGCAAATCAAATGACAAACATATAATAAATTACATACACCCACAATTAATTGTTAGTTTAAAAAGTGCAAACCACTTAAAAAAGGCATTAGCTCATACTTGTAAAACAGATATCTGAACATACCAGAGTGCTTGGCCCAATTAACTTTAAAAAGAAAAAAAAAATCGACAACTTTATTTAGAAACAAGCCAGAATGAGCGGCGCCTCAATCAGCAGGACTAACTCTTTTCAGACTATTTGCTGAGCCTTGATGCAGCAGCAGAAGAAATTATGCAGAATGCAACACGGAAAAACTCTTTTTTGGCACTCCCATGATGCACTGTGATACGATCGACTGAGAAAAAGATGAATTTGCACTCAGCAGACCTGAAGGCCATTCATCATTTTTGGGCGAGATTGGTGGGAGAAAAATGTTCCACAGAATCGTTACATCGTGCGTGTCCATCTTTGTTACCTGTGCAACAGTCGCTGCTGCAGTTTGCAAGGCTGAGTTGACATCATAGGATACAATTCTGTTTAATTTCACAGGAAATAAAATCAGCAGGGTTTTTTTTTGCAATATGTCCGATAATAGACGAGAGTACAGTAACACATTTCAAGTAACGATACGCATTTTAACATCAGGTGCTAAAAGTGCTTCCCTTCCAGTGAATAAACAAACCAGCTTATTAAAAAAAATGGAGTCATTTGAGGCATTTTTTTCAACAGAGATCTGTGTCATTTCGTTATAGTACTCTCATAACAGCGCCAATGATCGGGCTGCTGACTACAGCCTGTCCAAAGAAATCCCAGATTTAAACGTGTGTGTGATCTCCATTAGGATTTCTCTTTGTGTCTCCATGGCCGTGTTGCAGCTCCTGTACTTCTAACACTGGAATGAATAAATGAAATGGAACATAAATATTTCACATCTGACTGGAGGACTGAAAACTATCAAAAAGAAACGTTTTGGGGCAAATGAGGATCCATTTATTGGCCCTTGAAATGAGTCTGAGTGAAAGTGTATGTGGGGGGGGCGGGATGGGGGGGGCGGGATGGGGGGGGCGGATGCTGGCAGGAGAGGGTGTCCCCCTGTGATGCAGTTCACTTTCTTCACATGGCATCGAAATGGAAACGATGGGCTTCCTGCCGCTTCTCTCGGTCGTCCGCTTTCTGAACACACACACAAACACAGACACAGAGAAACATACTCAGTCAAGGCTTTTTGGTCTAAAGTCACGTAATCACAATCAGTAATGCAGTCTTGCATTTTGATAACGTTATATCTGTCGGTAATTTTAGCAAACAACACAAATCCTTTGGAGGAAAACAAAATTCTGTACTAAATTCATCCAAATTTCCACCAAAAATGTAACAAACAGCAGCATCCAAACAGTCCAGCATAAAAACATTTACAAAAAGGTGAGCTAAGGTCAGCTGAACATGTGAAACCAGAATACTGAACAGTGAGTAGGATTGATGGCAAGTGTGTGGCTTCAATTTGACAAAGTTTGTCACGAGGAGAGTGATTTGGAAGATTATCACTGAAGAGCAGAGGGACGGGGGTAATGTGTGTGTAAATGAGCAAATATGATACTACAAACATTACACTATAAATCAGCAAACAGTGCATTTTTCTCTAAGCCTGTGGTGCACTCAAACAACACCTATAACCATGGAAACCATGCAAAAACACACACACAGGTGTGTAAATCTGTGTGTATGTCCATGTGAGCACAAAGTATTATTTCTAAACCTCAAGCTGAGAAAACAGCCAAAATGAAGATAATATAATATCTCATTCAGTGGTCCCTTCAGGCTTGATCAGGGGGGTTATATCACAAAACTGGAACTCAACAGTGTTAAAGTTTGTAAAATGTCAGGGCCTACATTCATGCTTACATGGATTAAACACACATAACTTAAGGAAATAGGCCCACTGCTGAATTAGAACTGTACTGTGTCCATTTGGCTTTTGTAACAACAAATCCCAAATATCTGTATGAAAGTGTAAAAAAGTAGTATAATTATCAAAACTGAGCAACCACATGGGAACAAGTATACCAAGAGTTCAATCTGACTTCAGGTTGGAGAGTTAAACTGATATTTCATTACACTGACACGAGAAGAACATCAAACTACTTCAATTATCAATTATCCTGGCACATCGAAACATGAAAAAAAGAAAAAAGGAAAATAATAATGCCACACTCACACAAACACACACACACCATCTGTCCTTATGTAAATGTGAAAAGGCCTTCTCGGGATAAGGGTTTATAAGGGGATAATGCGTGCGTATGTACGGCCCACAGTCTATTATCATCACCTGGGCATCGACACACACAGGAGTGATGGCTGGAGGCAGCGTCGGCGTCAGAGCTAAGCTGACAGATGTGCAGCACAGACACCATCACCCCACAGTACCTTGATATCACGTTCTCTAATATTCCTGCTTATCGCGAGGAAAACTTTTAGCCATTTTTTAGATTTTCACATTTTCTGTTTGCATCTTTGAACTGACAGCTGACATCGTCCTTAAAGCCTGGATACATTTCATGGTGTTATAAAAGCCATTTTGTGAGCCCCCCCACCACGATTTAGCAGGAACAATGCCCCGTTCGTTCTGAAATCGAGAGAATGAATCGCTATAGGAAGGGCTCTTTTTATAGCTAGTACGGACGAGACGAACATGTGCAGTGACTGTCAAGCTGTCAAATAAACATAGTGGAGTGAAAAATACTTTCCTCACAGGTCTAGTAGAGGCAGTGTAAAACGTAGCATGGACTTCTTGTACAAGTGCCTTACGATTGTACTGAGGTATAATGTTTGAGCACATTAACTCTCAAGTCTTGAGGGTGTTAGCGTTTCATACACAAAAGACAGATTTTGCACAGCCTGTCTCTTTCTGGGAAACATTTCACAACTCCTTTAGTTTATAATGACTCTGAAAAGAGCGGACATTTTTTTTCAACAGGACATTGTAATGAGGTTTGATGGGGCTCGGGATTAAAGGAGCGAAGCATGTTATCATACTTTTCGTCATTTGACTGTAGCTGAGCACACACACACAAAGGGATCCCACATCATCTGGATGGGTGACAGTCCAGTCAATAATGCATTCAGATCTGTTGTGTGATGAATTGAGGACAGGGAGAAAATAGGCATCAATTTTAAAGTATCTGAACAGAACCACCCTTTATCCCATCCCTTTCTTCACCCAACACTTTGTCTAAGTGTTGCAGTAGAGCTTTTTACACGAAGAGGACTGAACCCAGCATTACACAGACTCTTTGAGAAGCCTGTCCGCTTTTAAAGGACAGCCTTCTCTGATGTTGACTAATTTGAGGCGCCTGCAAGATGGGCAGCAACCCATTTGCTGCATTTTTTATCCCATCAGTTTTGATTTGTAATAAAGCCTTCATCTATCTTCCAAGATACCAGAGCCTCATATTGATTGATGTTGTGCTTTTTTTCACTTTCTTTTTAAGGGCAACATATTTTTAAGGAGCAGATGGATGTTCTTTCCTTTGGATAACCGATCCACTGGGCTGTGCTGCTGCTGAATCCTGGTCTAATTGACTATCCAGGGGATACCACCAAATTGTCATCCTGAGGCCTGAATCATCATTAAGCTGCAGATCATTGATTTGTGTCCATCCAAAGGTTTTAATGACACAGTGGTGTGTCTGTGTCTGAAACCAGGTTGGAAGCTACAGTGAGGCATGGTGTAATCTCACTGGACTCTCAAGTCAGCTAATTAACTCTGGCCTGCATGTTTTGCATGAAGATGATGCATCTCAGGTGAGGAGATCGATTACATTCTGCTTCACTGCATGTTTTCCCTTTTATTCTAAATGCTGTGTTCCTTCCCTTCCCCTCCAAACTTTGATTCATGTGAGAGCCTCTGTTAAATATCTGTTAATAAACCCAGCTAATAATGCATTGCACAGGCGTTCACGGGATCTCTGTAAGAGCCCTGTTAGCTTGTTAAGCAGGACAGCACGTCTTTGCCCCTGTGCCTCTGCCCTCTACCTGACTTTGTTATTAGAAGAGCAAATACCAGAGGCGGCGGCGCAAACACGCAGAAATGCCAAATGTCAATCAGTGGGCTCACCCTGACCTTATGGATGCCCCGTCGTAAAAGAGGTGGGAGAAGATGAGATATGAGGGAGGTACATGGGATTCACCCTCAATCTTAATTCCCCGGATGGTGCAGGAGGTTACACTACATTAGCCTGTTGGTCCGAGTGTGTGTCTTTCACTTATTAAAGCCAGCTGGTTTTATCAGGCTGAATCACATTTGCTTTGTTTTCAGAATCTGTCAGTCTGAATACAGTGCCACTGGAGGTCTGTTTGTCCACGCCCGAGGAAGACAAACCTGCTGCTACACAGCGTTACACCAACACCAGCTGCTTACAATAGTAATGGAGAAGTTACGTAATATAGTGCCCATGTAGTAAAATGGTAGAAATAGGAAAACATCAAATTCTAAATATTATCAAGAGGAATCACATAACTAATCCATAAACTAATTAAACTTCATTGTTTTTTATAGCCATAAAAGTGATTAAGTCCTACTCAGCTTTCAGCAATTGCGATTTTTACTTTTATGTTTCTTCCAGGAGGCATGGATGAAGATTTCTCAATTAAGGTCTTAAAACAGTGTTTTAAACTTCTTGTTTTTTTCCCCAAATCCCTTCCATATGTACTTTTATATATACACAGTAAATACATATGATGCCTGGGGAGTTATTCCAAAAACATATCCGTGGAGCACACTCCTCCATACTGCTTTAGAAATGTGACTGAACTCAAACCACATGACCACATACAAAACCAAACTATGAGTGAACGTCTTGTTGGCTCGTTGTGTATGAATATATATAGAAGACTGTGTTAGAAAACTGGTTCTCTTCTAAAAAAGTCAAAAGTGAATGTAACTAAAACACAATCAGAAAAGTCAAGTATGAATCCTACACCAGCCTCTGATCAGTAGTAGCCCTCAGGCATTATATTAAGTGAAAATGAAATATTTTAAACTACTACTATACTGTCCTTCAAATAAACATAAAGCACCACTGAATGATTCAGAAGACTCTTGTCCTCCTGTCTTCTTACACATGAAAACAAAACCAAAAAATATTTCAACTGGGTAATCAGTAGCAAAAGAGCCAGAGGCCCCTCCCACTTGCATCTCCAGTGGGAAAGGAGCGAAGTAAGCAGACATTTTTTGATGACTTTGACTGGTTAGCTGAAGCATATTACAGTGATCAAAGCCAAATATTTGCTTCTTAGTGGCTTCAAACCCTTCATTTTGCCCAAGTGAACATGCCAGATTTGATTTGATGTGATGCATATATTTGCTACTGGAAGCTACTGCACTTATGAAAAAACTTTTTTCTTTGCCCTTTTTCTCTTTCTTTCCCTCAGTCTCTCATTTTGTAGACCATACATTGTGCACGCACGAACGCACCTGAGCCTGCTTGGTGCATGTAGACACTCAGTTCAGGCACCAGCCATACCTTTTTTTTCATTTTTCCTTTTTAAATGCAGCGACGGTTAAGACGATGCCGATGCTCACACCCACATTTCCCAAAAAGAGGGCAATTAGAGCGCTTGTGTGTAACCATGCACATATTCCTTCCTTCGTGTAGACACACACACACACATTAGGCACACATTAAGCACACACACTCAACACGGCAGATGGCTTGGAAAAGATGCCAGCAACTTACTGCACTGCTCAGCTCAGCAGACAGCAATACCACAGTGTGTGTATATGAAAAAGGAAACTATCCAAAGATAAAAAGAAAAGAAAATCAGTGAGAATTATTGGTAAAAAAGATTTGTGCCTTTGTGTCCACGATCATGCCACATTTAGCTGTGACTGTATGTGTGTGTGTGTGTGTGTGTGTGTGTGCTTGTGTGTGACATATAGAACAAGAAAAAAAGGGAAAGAAAACACGTGAAAACATGCATCCACTCCCTGGAGGGCGTATTTATGGCAGTAATGAACAGCAGATCTTCCATGCTGAAAGGACAGAAGCAGGCAATTACAGCTGAACGTCCTCCCAGGTTGTGGCCCATGGAGAGAGAGATAGAGAGAGGGAGACAGAGAGAGAGAGAGAATGCATGTGTGTCTCAGTGGGAGGGTAGAGGACAGGGACAGTGAGACCCATCTGCTGCTGGTTGTGACCAATCTGCTCTCTCTCTCTCTATCTCTCTCTCTCTCACCCACTTACTTGCTCGCTCACTCACACGCACGCGGTAACCGCACCGTTGTATATCTGTGTGTGTGTTCATGTGTTCTGACCTTCTCTTGCCAGTGGAGGATGCCAATAATGATGAGGATGAAGACGCAAACGCCGATCAGTGCGATGGCCGTCAGCAGCACACTATTGCTCGGAGTCAGGTACAACTTAGCCTTCCAACTACAGAAAAACAGAGAAAAGGGAAAAAAAACTTGCCATGTGCTGTTTTATGTACCATAATTGATTTATTTGACAGAAAAACAATATCATAAACAAAGGGTACACATGAGCAGAGACTGTGTTCTAATTTACTTCAAATAAATAAAAGAACATCTCTTTTATTTTCGTATTACACCTGTTTCTGGTGTCCAACAACTTTTATGCATTTCCAGCAGTCCAAACTCTTTGATATGCAAACTTTATCATCACACAATCTGTTAAGTTAGCCTGTATGTGAGAGGACTACCAAAGCACCTGGTCTTCCTGGTTAGATCTCATTTCACTCATGGCGTGCATGTAGGTGTCTGTCTGTGCTGGCATGTCTGGCAAGCCTGGTGAGAACACAAGTGTTATGTGGCTATATGGAGGAGGAAGTGTGTGCGTGTGTGTGCGTGTATGTGTTAAATAGCCATCTGGAGCTCCTCTTGGGGTTTGAGCTACATGTGAACAACGTCATGATAACATGAGAACACATGCTGTGTGATGAGTATGTGTGTGCGAGTGTGTGAGCGTGCGTACATACAGAGAGCCTGCATGCTCACATCTGGGCATCAGTTTGTGAAGCCACAGATGCTCTGTATCGCACTGAGGTAACATTAAAGTGAATATGCTATGAAACGGTCAGAGGTGGTTAAAGTGTTTAATGGTGCGCACGGCAACAAGCAACAATCGGTTTCCCCAGCAAATGAAAACTTTGTCAAAAAGGGAAACGGACAATTATGATGCACCTATACTAGGTGCATCATACTATACCTGCTGGGCTTATTGTGTGGGAAAGGGATGACGATGAGCTGAGAGTTGGGAATGATGGCCGTCCACTCTTGCATCCTCATTTCCTGCAAAGACACAAAAAGGGCGCAATGTGAGTATGCACATACATTATGGTGACAATATATGCAACACATGCAGATATACATAGAAGCGCACACTGTGGATATGTATGTTAAGTCCTCTGGGGCAGAATTGTAGGGTACCATAGTTTTCCTTAGCTACTGTGGCCCAGCTATTTTAAGCTGTGCGTTTAAGACAGAGACAAGCTGCTGCTTGAAATAAATTACCCCGAGTCTGGGGCACAACACAGATAGCCCCCGTACGTGTGTATATGGTTGTGCACATGTGATGAAGTATTCCTGTGGCTGAGAGTGAGAGAGTTCAGGCATCCACAGAACAAGTCATAATCTCAGTCTCTGTCTTGATAAAATATACATAGTCTTTTCTTATCCTGGAAGTTAACTCATTATAGCAGCACTGGTGTCTGCTTTGAAGACAGAAGCCATGAGAGAAAACTGGATGGATATATCTTAACACACACATAAAAGTAGAGATGAACTCTAGGGTCGCTTAGAATAATAATTAATAATAAAACAATAATAGGTTTTGTTTATAGAGTGCTTTTAAGGATAATCAGAGACACTGTTATAACAATTATTTTTTCTGTTGTTTTTTACTTTTTGGTAATCCAGTTGATTATATGACTCAATAATTAATCAATTAGTATTTTGTTGTTTGTCTCCTCTGCTTCTCACTTGCTTGGTCAATGAATGTACACTCTTGTTTCCTTGAAGCTTCTCTTTTCTATTTGCTCTGCCATGTCAATATTATACTAATGTATTATTTTGTTGCACCCATAATGCCCACACAGCTCTAGACTGTGTGGATGTGTACAGACTGTGCTTGATTGACAGCTTCGGTCACCTGTTTTTTTTTTACACTTGTTAAGGTGGGACAAATAACTGTATATATAATAACATACAATTTGACTTCATGGTTGGTCACATCTTGTACTTCCAAGCCGGTTAAACGGAGGGAAGTAGCCAGACTGAAAGCAGCTATCAGAGCTCAAATTGCAGTGAATTTAAAAACATTCACAGCACTGTGTTCGACAGCAGTTTGACTTTGCACAAGTTCAAGTTTCATTTTTAGTGATGACATCTGACATAACACTGACACAGACTGCATTTAACCTCTTAATACAACAGTGCTTTGATTTCTGGAAAAGCCCAACATCACCACCGTCCAGTGTTACCATATGTCTGGATTTAGCCCTTTCCCAGACACCCAAGGTTGTGCTCGGTGATATTATGGATTAAGAGTTCAGAGATAGGAGAGGGGGCATCACATTAATGATCTAAAAAGCTGTAATCATGCTTGGAGCCATGAGGGATTAACATTTCCAGTTCTGCATTTGGCAGAATCTGGAAGTGCCACTACTCTTTAACTGGCTCCCCGTTCTTCATCAATTGAGGGGAAACACATCTCGCAGCTATTTTGAATGAGCGTGCAACAACGGCATTGCTTTTTACATAACGAGCACATTCTCGCCGCCAGCCATTGTCGCTTAGCTCTTGGAAAGCGCTGCCATCGGTGAGGTAAACCGGCGGGGGAGCAGAGCTGGAGAAGAGTCAGCCTTCACTACTGCTGCCTGGGAGCAGATCCGATCTGGCTGTTTGGAAGAGAAAAGTGTTCCCAAGTCTTCAGAGAGACACTCTGGTTCAAAGCCAGGGAAACTGGCACACTATGAGAGAGCGAGGGAGACTGATACAGAGATGGAGGGTGAGGGAGACAGAGAGAGTGACAAGTAGGGGACTGATTAGTGAAGCAAACCACTTTGAGCAGCAAAGGGAATCCCCTGGGTGGAAGATAAGTGAACAGGAGGAGAGAGACTCAAAGAGGGAGATGGGGAGGGGGTGAATAAAAGAGGGGAATGATTGGACAGAAGATGGAAGATATTCAAGTAGATTTTACAAAACCTCTCCTTCTGTAAAACAGCAGGCGGAAACTCTCATTGTGGAGGAGAAAATTGTAAAGGACACAGCAGGAGAGATATTGAGGGAATGGAAGCAGGACGGATATAAAGACTGAGATAGAAAGAAAACAAAAATGAGAGAAATAGAGATAACGGGAGATGGCAAACTGAAAGATCCAAACCTGCCTGCTGAGGAGGGTGGTGTAGCGGTCAGGTTTTCTAAAGCCGCTCCTCTTTCCTAAAGAGCTTTCCAAAGCTTCTGCTTCTAATTACAGGTAGATTTGATGGAGTTACTCCACTCCCTACTCCCTCTGAGGGGGAAAAAAACTCTGCATAATGGGCCGCATCTTTAGGCATTCATTAATTCACTTTGTTGAAAGAATGGGCAAGGAGGAGGAAAAATGAGTGGAAAAATAAAAACACATTTCTTTGCATAAAAAAGCAGTGCTTGGAAGGGGGCAACAAAGCAGCTTGTTTAAGATGCGTGTTCCTGGTGCACTACAGCTTCAGAGTCGCGGACCGACCCATCTACAATTCTAATCAGCTGCCTGACGAAGATCTTGGTGCCACACGAGAGGGGAAAAAAAAACGGGCTCTGTCGTGCCTAATATTCACTGCGACAAGTGCAACGTGAGAGTGAGAGAGAGAGAGAGCGGGAGAGAAAACAGAGATGGAGTTGAACTGAAGAGTGCTGACATTTGAAGTAGTGTGGTGTAGAGATGTGGCTGATGAATAGATTAAAATCATACACCCAATCAATTATTTACCATATTAATACAATGCTGGCTTGTAGTATGAGAGCACACACACATGGGCCACATCCACAGAGTCATTCATACACCCTCTCTTAGGATTGTTCAGCATATGTGCTCAGATGTGTTTGAAGCTCAGTGTAAAGACAGAGGTGTTGATATTTCTGTTCCAGTGGGGAGTCTGCTGCACCTTTATCAATCTCCAAGGTGACATGATCAGTCTTCTCATACATGCTATGTAGGATATGGAAACTATTTTCCATATGCCTTGTGTGTCTGTTTGATTTTTCAGCTCCTAACCTCACTCCTCCCCTTTAATCACTAAATGCTCAAAGAAAAAATAAGCTTCTCCTTGCCTCCATTTTACTGCTCAATCTTGCCTCTGGTGCCTCAGTGTGTCATCATATTTATCTGCCAAAACTGAACTTTTTATAACTATGCTGAAAATGTTGCCTCTTCAAAAGTGACTGCTGTCTAAACACTGTGTACAACACCTGAAAAAAATACTTAACTTATCCTCATTAAGCAGGATTTACTTCATAAAAAGGAGTCTTATTGTCAGAATTCAAAGACATGAAACTGTGACGATTCTGCAACAAAAACAAATTACTACTTAACCAAGAGAATTAGCACGATCCCTAAATACTTCAGCAAACCAAAGACTTCCAGTAGAGAATTGGAAAGAATGAAGAACAGATTAGCTTTGTGTAGCTCTAATTGCATGTTACGCTGATATATCTTGATCAATTTCAAATAAGTAAAAAGAACAGAACTTTTTAGACGACAGGTTTACAGTGTTTCAGTCATTGTGTTTTAGTTTCAATTAGGGAAATCCTAATCTTAATTTTCTGAATAAGAAAAAAACAATCCCGACCATGCGTGAAATGTTCTTGCAAGATTAGGGAGCGCTTTTTCTGTTCAGCATTTCTAATCTAAAATAACAAAAATAAACAAAAAAAGAAAAAAACTTGAAATCTGAATCTTCACAAACAAGTCTCAAGATCATCAAAAGAAATGCTTTACATTCAGATCATTACCAAATAAAGTCTGAGCGGCAGGAGACTACTTCGCTCTGTTTATCCCTTTAAAAGTGCTCGAATTACACCTATCATGAATTAGTCCATCATTTGATATTTTTCTCAGAAACTTGGGAGGTTTTCTGGTTCTTAACATCATAATCCTGAGGCTATTTCGCTTGTCTCTCCTGTTTTCCTACCCTTAGACAGAGACATTAAATGTTTCATCCACGCATGTCATACACTGTTATATTCAGGAAAGGTTAGAGAAATTACTTAAATGACTAGGTACAGGATAATGAATTATTATCTATGAACCTAGTATTTTGCACCCAGAGGGTTGAAGGGTTTTAAGTGTTTGGTTGTTCAGCACACCTACTTCCTTCTCTGTCTGCAACAGCTCTCAGACAGACACACAAACATCTCCCTCAAATATTCTGAGACCGGACAGCCTGTGGCTGCTCCTACAGGAGTGCTGTGAAGTGTCCAACTAATTTCATATTCACCGTTTCTCCAGACTCCCGGGGAATGCCAACAAAAAGGTGGTCCAGGAAGTTGGCGCTGCGTCCGAGGCCCAGCACAGTGTAGGGAAGCTGGAGGGAGAAATGGGCGGACTGGCTTAGCTGACCGGCTGCAGAAAGGGAGGGAAAGAAAAGATCATTTTTAATGTCATACAGAAGTCATTTTTTATACATAACCACATCAAGAGAACTAATGAGCCTTGACTCAAAGAGGTATGATGTCCCGAGGTCATCATGATGTTCTGCATTAAGACACATTTTGTTACTCCTTTCAATCAACAAGAACCGGTTAGCACTGTCACTGTGAGCATGTTGGCACTGCCTAAGTACAGCCTATTAGTGTTGTTTCTGAGCTATTCGGCAACATATTTCTGTCTTGTGTTGCATTTTGACATAAAGGATTGTTTTCACATTTTTTCGAAAATGCCTTGCTGTGTTATTAAATGTCTTTCCTGGTTTTGATTGTTTACTCTCTTCTCTTTTTTCTTGCTGCCAATAAATTTGAAATTTTGGGTGTATAAACTTGTGTGTAAACATGTAAACTTTCCCAAATAAATTGTTTAGTTTTGATGATGTAATGTAATGTAATGAGCTCTAACATAACCCAACCGGACCGTGACTGTGATAAGACTGAAACGTACAAGCGTGACATAATGAGGCGAATGAGGAAGATGCATACAGTGGGAGAGATCGAGCCAGGAGGGCTGCAGCGCGAGACCTCGTGGTCTGACATGAGGAGCATCATAAAAGATACAAATCAGAGTGAGACACCTGAGGCTAGTCCAACACCTCTCACTGTCTCCTCGCACAACCTTTCTCCTCCTCCTCCAGCCTCTAATGTCTCCCTCCTTACTTACTATTCTCATCCGGCCCCTGGTCTCTTGTTTCCTCCTCTCTGCTCATCTCTCTCCCCGCTCCTGCGATACATAGCGCCGATTCGGCCTTACTCATTTCGCTTCCCCTTCGTCTACTCCCTCCTGCTCGTCTCCCCTCTCTCTCCCCTTCAGCTGCTGTATCTCGCCCACGCCACCCAACTCTGCCAAGTGCAGCCGACATAAATCAACCTCTACGTGGTAAACAAAGAGAGGGAAGGAGAGGGAGAGAGGGATGGAGGAAGAGAGAGAGAAAGCCTCGAGGCAGCCAGTGATCAGAACTAATGTGGATGGACTGCGTATTGCAGGCCGAGATGAGCACAACAGCTTTGCTTCTCGCTTTGTTTTTCTAATCTATGCCTTGCTTCAGTTCAGTTAAAAACAAAGAGGAAGATTTGTCCGGTTCATTTGTAGCCACCTCAGCTGAACCTGGGTCAGGCCAGTCTGGCTCACCACAGCTCAATATTTTTCTTCTTTTATACTCTTTCATATTGCACAAACAGAGCTGGCATTTTAAATGGGGAACACTGCATGTGGGAGTAAAAATTAATCAGCCGGCAGGTGAAAGTGAGTAATGAACTTAGGTAAAACCAGTGCAGACTATTGTATGGGATCGTGCGATAAAAGCCTGCCCATGATGCTGTAATGTATCTCCAGTACAAGTACCGAATAGATCAATCGACTATTACCACCTTCTACCAAAGAAACTTTTTCATCAGTCATGTCTCTTAATCTCTCTAAATTTCCCTCACTTGCTATCGCTCTATGTATAATATTTTCCTGGCTTTTAGTGCTGGGTTGTGGTGTTGTGAAGAGGCAGCATAATTGTCTTAATCGCACACCGCAGATAGAAAGAGAGGGGGAGAGAGACAGAAATATTGGCTGTTTCCAGGAAGAACTGGGCACAGTTTCATGGACATTGACTTCTTCAGGGGAGTACAAAGCCCCAGCTTCTTACAGGCATTGAAGATGAATCCTGGTGTGTCTGACATTTACGGAGAGGTGTGTGCGTGTGAGCGAGTGTGGGTAGGAGAATTGTACCAATTCAGTAAAGTGGAAAGCTGTGTTCTGCTGCTTGGGATTTCATACAGGATTTTAATGATAAACTAGTAAGTTCACTGAAACGGAAGGGAGGTGAAAGGATGAAATAAATATTTAATGTAAAATCAGATTCACAATTACAGTCACTTTTTAGCCAGGCTACCAGCGTGGCACTAGAAACTCTGTCTGTCTGTAGGGGGGTCCAGCACCAGGCTGAAACATCACAGCCACTGATGGATGCATTTGCACACATGTTCATGGTGCTCTGAAGATGGGAACTAATGGCTTTTGCGACTCAACTTTCAAGTTTTGAAACATCTCTACACCTAACACGCAAAATTACTTTAGCCATAATGTGTAAATAACATTCCCACAACATCAATTGTACTTTGTACAGAGTGCTAATTATAATTTGGTAGCATACGAACACGCTAAACTACAATGATGGACAGTGTGAACATTATACCTATTTAGCTGTTAGCACTGCCTTTGTACGCATGTCAACAGGCATACATTAGTCTTTAACTTAAATCAGCCTTACAGATACAACTAAACATTCAAGTGTGTGTTCTTATATAGTGTATCAAAGCACAACACACTCCAGTGCTGTGACTCTGCAGGAGATGACAAAAGTCACATCCTGACCATCGACATACATAGCCTGACAATTTCATGACTGAGGGGCAAAAACACACAAGGAGCTGTCTTACCACCACCTTACTGAACTATTCAAGTCCAGCTTGAACCAAGTTTTTCTTTTTATAAAACGCCTGCATCACAAGTATGTCCTTCTGTAGAAAAAACATTTCATTCAACTACATGAGACCTAATGATGCTTATGTACAAACTAACATTTACCTCATGGGATCAATAAAGCCTGTCTGCCTGTCTATCCAGTGTGAGAGTAACACAGCTAAACCTGCTGGCCAAAAACCACTAAAAGTCATATGAGTGCCTTGTCAGTTTTACTTTTGTTGCTTATGCTGAACAAGCCACCAACAGTACCTGTCAACTCTGAATAGACCCCCCTCACCTACTCCTGTTTTTATTATGAAAAATGAAGTGGGCTTTTTGGTAGTGCCATTTCTTGTTGTTGATATCCACCAGTCACATGCCAAACAGACAAACAGGGCAAAGAGTCTCCCAGAGAGGGAAGAGTGTTAGAGGGTGTTACTTTGAGATGGCTCCAGCTGGGGAAGCTGTTTTCAAGCAGCTGCTCAGAGCTTCACACTGAACCCTGTCCATCGGGTACGACAGAATAGGATGTTTTTTTGAGGAGACTGGACCTTTAAGCCAGTCTTGGTTTGATGTTTCTGACAGACTGCTGCTCCCTGTCAGTATGCAGGGAGGTGGATGGCTTGCACTCGGCCACTCAGCAGGATGGAGTGGGTCTGAATGAGTGTGTGTGTGTGTGTGTGTGTGTGTGTGTCTGATGGAGGATCAAGCAGGGTTACGTTGCAGGCAGGGAGCCTGGCTTAACGTCTGCTGAGTGGTGTGTGTGTGTGTGTGTGTGTGTGTGAGAGTGAGAGTGTGCATGTGTAGACTTGCTGGGAAATGTGGCCACGGCTGGAGCAAAGCCATTTCACAACATGGGGAGGCTGGCAAAGGGTATTATGCAGAGCGGTGTATCGGAGTGCCTGTGTGTCATGTTGTGTGTATGTGTGTGAGTGTGAGTGTGAAAGAGTAATTTAGTGTGTTTTTCCTCCTATCTGCCCGTGGCAGAGCCAGTTGAGGCCTTGGCAGGACGTTCCACCCTGTACACATGACTGACAGCCTACAATCCATCTCTTAGAAGACAAAGCGGATTCAAAGCAGCACAATCAGCTGGCCTGGGCATGTGTGTGTTTGTGTGTGAGTATGTGCACGTCTGTGAGTATTTCTCATTGTCACAAAGTTCTAAAAACACACATATACACTTATTTAGGCATGATGCATAACATTCAATGAGTTAGTGGTTCAAAGATACTAAACATACAAAAGATTATGCAGCTGTGTACTTCACAGCTGGTGTATTGAAAGAGAGGTAAAGTACATCTGTTACCATGGCTGAGGAATATTCTTTATGCTGTTTAGGATATTTCATGTTCAAGTTTTGTTTATCTTTGCACAGTAAGTAAAGAGAAATTCCATGTCACCATCAGCAAGATATAGTTAGGAATATTTTTACTGCATGCTGAATGTTTTCAGTCTTGGCTGAACACACTCCACAGGACTGTGTAAATACGAGAGCTGATAAAATGTGTCCAAAGTCTTTCGCTTGCAGTTTCTTGTATGCTCTTCACTCAGTACCTGAGCTGACATTCTGAATTACTGAAAGTAAGTAATTCAGAACATCGCATCTGCACATGAAATCCCTTCAGATGTAGCAGTGTGGAACCAGTGTGTTAATTCAATGTTACCTGCAAGTGTTTGTCATGCTTGGTGTCGTTAATTTAGGCTGTCTCCACTGCTTTTTTCTTTCAGTAGAATGGCAGCTTGTGGGAACAATGTCAAGGATTTTGGAACTCAAACTATCTCCCTAATATTGAAGCCGACAAACTTTACTTCCTTGTGGGCACGAGAGGGCAAAGTGGAAAAAACGTGAGTGTAAAAAAAAAAAAAAATAGTAAGAGAGAAAGACAGAGAGAGAGAGGACATCGATGCCTCTAAGGGAGCTAAAACATGTTAATGTGTGTCTGTTCTTCTGCTGAGGTCTTATGACACATATCCTTGTGAAAAACCTCGTCTTGTCTGGAGGTTTTAACACCTCTGGATAGACATGCAGAGTGACAATGTGTCCAGCATCACTCTGAAACTGAGTCAAGTGTGTGTATGGACACAGATGGAAATATGGATTTTGATACGTTACAAAAACATAGTTAATCAAAGACAAATGAAGAATCTAAATATATATAATACATAGAGTACATCAAACACACCTAAAAATAATAAAATAAAAACATTAAAAATGACAACATCCTATTTGCAAATCTTCTCAAAGAACAATAACAAATATGCTAACGTGACGATTCAACAAGAAAATAAATGTGGATATAAACATAATTGGCCTGCGGTACAGATACATACACACACACACACACGCACGCACGCACGCACGCACGCACACACACACACACACGCACACACACACACACGCGCACACACACACACGCACAAACACACACTTGCTCTCACTCCGCAGGGCTTCAAAATTGAAAGAAAAAAAATGTTTTCAAAG
>JAOXYL010000001.1:13738874-13755762 GCA_028564955.1 Terapon puta | reverse complement strand
CACAATGATGTGTGTGTGTGTGTGAGCGAGAGGGGGAGAGAGAGAGAGAGAGAGAGAGAGAGAGAGAGAGAGAGAGAACAGATGTAAATACAGCTGCCATCACCCTAGTTTGCCCGCACTAAATCCAAAATCGAAACTGCAGCTCCACTACACATGACGATTCAATTTTTCTATCCTTTGTCCTTAAAGCATCTATTAATATTATCATTATTATTATTATTACCATCATTATCATTATTATTAGCGTCTATTACGTCAAGTTGGA
This sequence comes from Terapon puta, assembly GCA_028564955.1. Taxonomy (NCBI): domain Eukaryota; kingdom Metazoa; phylum Chordata; class Actinopteri; order Centrarchiformes; family Terapontidae; genus Terapon; species Terapon puta. The sequence continues at coordinate 13,755,497 of JAOXYL010000001.1, read as the reverse complement.
GGCAGTTTTCCCCAACATACATACATACGTACATTGCTGGTGCAACTTTGGATGTTTGTGTGCATCCAAATGATGACAATAAAGTCACTTGAATCTTGAATCTTATTAACGGTCTATTCTATTCTATATCTATTTGAGGTATAAATGAGCAAAACAACTGAAACTACAAAACAACAAAGATTTTGATATGTAAAATAAAAAGACAAGATCAAGAAAGAAATCTATGTTTTAACTTGAAAGTTTTATGAAATAATTAAAACATCAACACAGTAAGCTCATGTTCCTAAGTTCTATTCGAGAATATTCGACCATAATAAACACAATAAACTGGTATTTATAAATATTTCCAGGCGGAGAAATTTTAGAGCATTGAGTCTCCCAAATGGAGGAAAGAACATGAAACAACAAAAGCAAGTGAGTTTTCATTAAGGTGAGATCAGTGCGATGTCATATGAAATGACAAATAGGTGCTCTAAGACTAGCAAAAGGAGTACAAACTTGATGGTAAGCACAAAAAAAAAAAAAAAAATTGAAGCTTGTTTTTGCAGCTAGTGCTCATCCTGAGCATGACATAATTTTGTTCTACCAAATTTCCCTTGAAATCCAGCCAATAGTTGTTGATCTTTTTCATGTGGTGGACAGATATACACCTTTAGATCCATACTGTAGTGTACCCTGTGGTCAAACACGCATTGGCAGCATTTTTAAAAACTCTTCAATAAACAAACTGAGGAGAGTGAACCTCAAACTTAACGCATTAACACACATAGGGGAATTTCATTCAGTGTAACCGGAGGATGTTTGAAAACTGGCTGATCAACACTTGGGGAGACAACAGCGGTAACAAATTAAGAGTTAAACAGTCTCTGGACAATTCATGGTATCTCTAAACTGACTGCAGAGGAGGGAGATTACAGGATGAGAAGAGACTAAAGAGACAGATGAAAGTGAGCGAAGCGGTGGGGGAGGGATGCAGAGGAGAAAAAAAGATGAGAGAAGAGGGAGGAGGGAGGTGAAAAACAGGGAAGAGAAAAAGCATGCTAAGCCTGATCAATAGTAATTTTCCATGTCTGTGCGAAGGGTTATCACTTCACTCATTTTTTTCTTTCCTTTCCAATATCTCCTTCTCTTTACCCCTCCTCTGTTCTGATCTTTCTGCACTCTTCTCCTCCCATCTGCGATCTTTCTCTTTTGTTCCTCCCTCATTTTCACTCCTCTCCATTTCTCTCTGCAACTCTACTCTATGCTCTCAGCTCTGTCCTCTGCACCCTCTCATTTTCTCCCCTTCCAACCATTTTCATTTCTCTCATCCACCTACTCTGCTGCTGCACTCCCATATCCTGAATCCGGCATGTTCCGAGCCTGCCGTCCAAATACTGTGCAATAAAGTAGTTTGAGAATAAGGTAGCGCGCTCACGGTTGACCCGATGAGGTCTCTGGGAAGAGGGGTGCGCTGTGGCCACAGATCATGATGACGTCAAGTGCAATAAGCTGACTTTTTAACGGCACTGCTCGAGGCATCAATGAAACCTGACGTGCACAGATTTTTACTACTGAGTTTAGCAAGTTGTTCTGGACCTTCTAAATGTTTCAAAAGTTAAGATATGATAAATATGTTTGAGGATGAGATGCTTCAGGTGATGCTTCATGTGTTTTTTTAAGACTGTGAACCTACAACGAGTGGGTCTGTGTGTGTGTGTGTGTGTGTGTGTGTGTGTGTGTGTGTGTGTGTATGTGTGTGTACGTGTAAGTGTGAGTGAGAGCAGACCGTTGCTAATCCCCTGAACTCATTAGCCTAATTGGACAGTCTGCAGAGAGCTCCACATTGATCTGGGCCTGTTATGATTCTCCTCCCTGTGAGCACTCACTCTTTTCTTCATCTCTCTCTCCCTTATGCCTTTTCCTGTCATTTCTCTCTCAAATGTCCTCACTCTTCCTTTTCTCCTCTCTTTCCTATCTGTGCGTAATAATCTTTGGCACCACAGACACACTTGTCCCATCTGGACACAGCTAACTCTTCCAGAGTTGTTCCCACTCTGTCTTTATGCTCACTCTATTTCACTTTGCAGCTTGGTGGCATTAACAGCCAAATAAGATGGGCTCAAAAATGTGTATGTAATGAAGGGGCTGTTGGCCATGACAATTGCTGGATCTCCAAGTATATTACATGACTGCCTTATGGGAGTGATGATGCATTGAATTAAAAAAACGCAAGAGGAAATGGTTAATTTGGACAAACCACACTTCAAGTCTCAGGAGAAAGGGACTCCTTTTAATTCTGACAGTGGGTGTAAGCCCTGTTTTATCTCCCTGCTCAACGGTTGACAAATTTATGAGAGGCTTTCTATATTATGAAAAGCTGTTTATCAAATAATTACCCACAACCTTCAAGAAAAGCTGTGCATACTACTGATTACTGATGTGATATTAATGCCATCAGCCAGTCATTTGGAAACAAACACATTTGTCTGTCTTCAGCTACCGTACGCAGCCATACAACTTTTTTGGGTGTGAGTAGCTGATGCCACCCATATCCTCAGTCACAAAGCTACTTGTAAGACCAGAGTATCACAAAACAGTGAAATATGTTTGTCTGGTGGACACATTGCAAACGTTTCATGCATTGGTGACATCTGGATTATATCTTGTTAAACTTAAAAATGTTTCCAAATGACAACATATAAAACAATAGTAAGTCACATAAGAAACATCATATATGCAAAACTACTGGCAAGATAAACTATTATTGATGTCCAGACTATTACACCATAAATGACTATTACTCTGCTTCATCCATCGCTCCTAATAGTAGCTGATAGTTTTTCTCTCCTCTCCACCTTTAAAACCAGGCTAATTTGTTTTCTGATTCTGTGAGTCATATGACAGCTGTACTAAAGGTGACAACACACTGTGCCATCAATATCCGTGATAAATTCAAAGCAGTGGTATTGTATTTCCTACCTACACAAAAATAAGTCAACTTTTCTCGCTGAGTAGAGTCGAGTCGGCAAATGGAGGAGGGGGGTATGGTTTCTCGATAGGTCAAATAAAATGTAATCTCTGAGGTGGTGAAAACTAAATCAATAGCCTCTCTTGTCTTTTTAGTTGCTGACTATAATCTTAATATTGCTACTGAAAGTTAGATGTAACTCAGTTCCCCGGCTGGCTCAAGATAAATGGTCTTGGATGACTGTGTGTGTGCTGGAATCCGGAGGGGAACACAGTGGCGTATTTTTCCCTCTCACCATCTCAGAGGGTGTCCACAGTACGGAAGAAAGCGAGAGAGAAATAAAAAAGGTTGTTAATGAATAACTTCAACTATTCATCTCCACCACCCCACCTGTCTCCCCCCACCCTCCTCTCTCCCTGTCTCAGCGGGAGTTAGTTGATAATGAGGTGTGGTGTTGTCAGAATCACAGCCCGTGCTCATCCATCCAACCTGCTTACTAAGAGGCATGGAGCACCACTGTCTGGTGTGTGTGCACATATGCGCATACACACATGCCCGCAAGGTCATACAGAGACCATGTGTACGCGTGTATACTTGAACACACTATATACAAGCTCATATATCACACACACACACCTGGACACACGCATCCACACCCACAGAGAGACGAGTTAGAGAGAAACCTTGTCAGTGTTGCTGTTGACCTTTACTTGTCAGATAAGAGGGTGGCATTATCACTGTACCACAGTATGCCCGGGTGTGTATGCACTACATAGATAGAGTATGTGTATCTGATACAGTATTTGATACGTGTGTGTTTGTGTGTGTGTGTGTGTGTGTGTGTGTGTGTGTGTGTGTGTTAACATCATCTCTCTCATATCTTCCAGGCTAAGATGACTTTACTTCTCCTCTCTCCATCCAAACTCTTCTTCTGTTTCCCTTATTTTTCTTTATAAACTCCTGGTCTCCTCTGAATGACTTTCCATCCTTATTTTCACATTCATTGCGACTTAAACTCTCTATCTGTTCGTTCTAACAAACATCATTCACTCATCCCCCCTCTTTACCTCCTTCTTCCTCTTTTTGTACAGTAACTCCATTTGTATACTGTGCCTTCTCTGCCCCGTCTCTGTCACTCAGCATATTATAATCTCTCCTTTCCTCTCCACGCTCTCCCCCTTCCTGAAGGGTGAAGGGTAAGTGAAGATCGTTGGGCCCCAGTGGAGAGGCCCAGACATCGTGGGTGTGTGTGTGTGTGCGTGTGTGTGCTTGTGTGTGCCCCATCATTGCTCATCTCTGGCAGACTTGCTGGCTGTTCCCCGAGCTACAAGCTACAGAATAAATACACTTTAAATCACTGCGCACACGCTCATACAGGCACATGCACAAGCAAGCGCACACAGACACATGGACACACACGCACAGAGACACACACACAGACACACACACACACAAAAGCAGCCCGCTCCCTGGCAGCACTTTACTGCTGTTAAATGAGGGGTCTGGGGAGTTGTGCAGGCAAAGCCTTTGGCTACTCTCGCTTTCGTCCTCTATCCGTGCACTCCAGTCAAACACACACTGGAAAAATAAACCCAAGTCATGATGGGCAGCCTGTTCCACACCAGGATATTCTAATGTTAAATAAATGGGATTCTGCAAACTGAACAATCCAAACCAGGAAAACAAAGGTACTGTCTGGGAATTAAGAGACTTTTTCCAGAAAGAGATGTACTGGCTGAGAAATGACCAACCGCTCTTCACATGAACTCAATGACCCAAAAGACTGATGCAGGAAAAGAATCATGAGCCTTTATCAACATCCTTTTGTGCATGTGCGTGCATGTGTGTGTGTGAGTGAGTGTGTATGCAATTTTGAGTTACTTGAAATGTGGATGATCTATTACAAACTTCCTTGGGGACATCAAAGCAGAGCTTCGCAGTTACATGTTATGAGTCCTCGGTCCAGCTCATATAGCCCATCCTGCTTCATTCCACCCCTCAGAATGACAGGGAGGGAGTTTCACATCCTCTGTTAATGAAAGTCTGTATGGTGTTTTCTGAATGTATTGCTAACCCCACTGTTTCATATCACATCTACACATATGTGATTGCAGAGTACAGAACTAACTTCATGTCATGTTTCTGACCATCTGGTGAAAGTACAATATTTTCTCTCTTTCAGCTGTTTGTTTTTTAATCAACTCCTGAGGAAAGTATCTGTCTTTTTAGCCTCTAAATGCTCCACTATGTTCACCATTACACCTTATGTATATTTTGATATTCTGTGACTGCAGAGCCTACTAAGAATCAGAAGCTGTAAAGTAAATGTTTAGAGGATAACTAAATTTCCTAAATAAACAAATTCTCTTTTTAAACAGCTTATGTTTTAGATGATTTTTCAGTTCAGCCTGAAAATCAAAAACCAACAAACATTACTGCCTTGTTTTCAGCGTCTCATTTTAGTTTGATTTTAAAACTGTCACCGCCTCCATGCTCTCTGTAGTGGGCGTGGGTGCACATGGTGAGGGCCCTCCCCCTCCTCCTCTTCTGTACCTCTCTGTGCCAATTTAACTGCACATTTTAAACAGCTAAATAGAGGACACTAGTATTAATATTTTGTCCACTCCGCTTTTTGGGCTTGGACACAGAACACAGAAGTCTGCAGCTACTGTAAGATCAGTTTTAACAGTGTTGTTGCCAGGAGCTGCCTAACGGTGGTGAAATAATAATGACGTTAGACTGTGATCTGTCAACTCATTCTTTAAATATGTATATACTCCAACTGTGCCAACAGATAAATGAAACAATGAAATCTGACGAAGTAGGATTATGCTTCACACAGGAACACATACACACACACATTCACACACGGACTATATATATATCTCTGACCCCGGGCTGTCAGTGCATCTTGTCCTCATGCAGCTCAGTGTCCTTCCCATAATGCAACATCAACTAGGTTAACTGCAGCTAATACGGCACAGCACTGCTGTCCTAAATGTCTCATCTTATCTGTCTACGCATCTGTCTCCCCACCTATGTATCTTTCTATCCTTATTAGTCTGAAGCAGCAGGGTCATGTTCATTGGCCCCAGGACTGCAGAAATATCTCATCCAAGAGAGACAAACGCTCCTACAGCATAACAATCGATGAAGCTGGGGTCACAGAGTTTGCCAAGCAAAATGGAAGAAATACTAGTCATAATTAACAGTTTGTGAGACACTCAACAAAACCTTGCGGTACCTTGTGTATTCCTAAAAAATACAGAGCACAGCCAGATGCTGACAGCACTGGTTAACGGTGCTTAACATACGGAGCAGCACAAGCTGAGCTGTTTGAAATGGAAAATTCATGAAAAACACAAGTCAATGAGCAATCGAAATCCCCTTCTAACAATCTTGGTTATCCTGCCAAAACTAGATCCATGCCTCATCATCATCATCGTCATAGCTAATTAAATTTCAGGTAATGAGCAGTGGCTTTTCAAACTGTAACAGGGACAATATTTTCCTGATTACTTTGGTCTTAAATACGAAGAAAAAATCAACTAGGCTGCTTGTTGGGTGGTGTTTCACTGTGAAGGAAACTTAAGTGTTTTTATATAGTTTATATAGAATTTTTCTACAGTAGCCTTCCAGAAACAATGAGAAAACTGTATACCATAGTCCAGGCTTTCATTGGTAGTGCTTGTAGAGTTGGATTCATCTTTTAATCCTGACCAACACTTGACTCTTCATTTGTCAATTGTAACTCCAACGTTTTCACACTGTCGTTTTCTCTTTTTCTCGTTTCACTCTCAGCATTTTATAAAATACAAATGTCAAGAAGACCTGCATTTATTAAAGTACAGGAAAAGTAACACACAGCATCTAACAAACCCTATAATTACTTTAAAATGTTGATGTTGTTGAAGTATTATAGGGCAAGGATTACAGCATTGTCAATGGGATTTATTCTCCCTTCAGTTAAAGAAGTCTCTGGAAGAACCTTTAGGTGCCCTTTCTGCTTTAGCCTTCGAGGCATAGAGGCTATTTTCTCATTTATACAAAAAGAAAAAAAGCAAGAATATAAAATCAATACATCTCACTTTTTTTCCCGTTTTCTTAAAATCCTTCAAAACAAACCCTGTGGTGTTTAGGCAGACTAAGGACAGCTGTCAATGTTAGAACGTAAAGTTATTAATAAACCTGACATAGATACACTGTATAAAAGCTCAGGCGCTGACATTTTCAGAAAAATAAATGCCTCTCTGGCTATCCCTGTTGCTGAAGTGGGTAGTTAAGCATAAGAAGTGAAAACTGCCACGGAGGACAAGAAAGTACTTACCTGAGGCATTTTTCAGTTTGCCGCTGGAGTCCACCGTGGTATACATGACATAGGGACCTGGTTGATTAACACCAAAAGGCTGGAAAACAAACAAAGAAACAAAAAAACTCCAATAAAAATAGATAAAACATGACACTTTTCAGACTTTGCAAATATCTTTTCACATCAGCTGTCTGTCAGTAAGGGCAAAAGAGGACAGGGCGAAACAAGCAGGGAGTGGTGGAGGAGAAACACAGACAGACAAGAGAGAGCAAGACAGGCAAGCTGTTGTTACCACAGTGACCTTGAGCAGTTATTTTTTTGTTTTATTTTCACTAGGTGACATGGCGAATGTCTGACCTGGCTGGCTTGAATCATGACTGAGCATAATTGAGTGTGACGGCTGTGTGGTTGCGTGGCCGCGTGGGTGGATACAGAGCGAACCGTCTTATCTCTTCATTACGAAAGGATGACGACTAATGAAGAGATCTGTCGAGCAATCCGCCGCTTTACACCGGCTAATCATGAGCCCGTTACACACGCAAAACATACTCCCGCTGCAAGAGAGACTTGGCCATTTATGCTGTGACACTCAGGTGAGAGAGGAATGGAAATGAGGTCAAATAAAGAAACAGACACAGAGAGTGAGAGGGAGAGACAGAGAGATGCGAAAGCCACGGAGGAGCAGATTAGTGGGCTGAAAGAAAGACAGAGGAAGAGAGGTGTGACTAAGAAGAAGAGGAGCAGGAGAGTGAAATGAAAAGATAGAGAGAGTGATGGATGGGAAAGGGGAGGAGTAGAAACAGCCGCAAGCTCCTCTCGTCTACAGCATTCATCATACCTTTCAGTTAGACAACAAGCGAGTGGAAGAGTAGACAGACAGAAAACCAAAATGACTCCACTACCAGCAGCCTCTTGTTGATGTCAAAGCTAATGTGTTTTGCAAAGGACTTTCCTCCAGTGAAAGGTTGTACAAGGAGTGATGCTTGGTCGCTGTGTTTCTGTCAGATCTGCCTGTCCACCTACACATGAGCATCAGACGTGAGCTCTCTGGGAGCTTAAAGCTAACTGAGCCGTGAACTCGTGGCGAAGTTTAATACCAAAAGTGCATTATATGTTAAGAGCTCTTGGTATGTTTTCCATCTCAAAAAATATGCCCCATTCAGTGACGCTATATGCATGTCTATCTGTATGGGTCAACACATGTCAGTGACCTATCTTCAGGCATATTTTAAATATATTTATGTTTAAATGCCATTTAATTTACTATCCATGAAGACTGGGAGAGAGACAGACAGACCAAGCAGTGGAGAGAGTGAGAGATGCTGGTAAGGCAAATGCTTTGTCTGATCAATATGCTGATTTGATGTGAGATTTAGATTTTTAGGCATAAGACAAAAACTAACCTTTCGTTGTTACCTCTGTGCATCTTTTGTATCAGAGTTTGCATAATGTGGTGTCTTTTAAGTATATATTAGTCTTCTCTTGTCCAAGCTTCTGTCAACACGTCTGTAACAAGTTCTCAAGCCACAACTGGAACTGAAGGCCAAACTGTGACCACTGTAAAAGGACGAACTTAACCTTGCAGGATCTTGGACGTGTCAAACAAATAAGCACTGTCTGGCCTCATTGCGCCAACGCAGAGATGAAACCTTGGATGTCACATAAATTTCCAGAATGTGGGGAGAGGGTGAAGTACAGATGGCTACCTGTTATTGTAAAACGATTAATACAAACCTAATCCCAGCAGAGGCTGTCCCTGAACAACAAGCAAGCAAACCACAAAACTCGATTTACCACAGATAGAAGTTGGAAAACATGCACACCTGGCATTTATTTACCCATCTATGGAAAAAAAAGACAGTATAGTAAGCAGGTGCTACTGGCTTGTATTACAAAGTGTTACTTGTCTCCATGAAGGGAAAAAGTGGTTTGGTAAGAGTGCGACAGGTGGAAATCAAGAGCCAATTTATTTATATAAAAACAAACCATTTCTTTATTTTTTCCCCAGGCTGCACTAAAAGATCAGTACTTTACATATAAAGAGGGGCTTATATTGCCCTAGAGCTCAAAAGACAGCACCCATTCAAATCCCCTTCCCTGATTTCATGAATATTAAGTTGGTCCTCTCCATAGACAAGATGTTTGGCCAGCAGTGGGGATATCCCAGCTCTCTCTACCTGCTGAAAAAATGCTGAGTAAAGACTCTGGAAGAAGATAAAGATGGATGCATGGGAAGATAAACGAACAATGACTACAGAAAGCAACACCCAGGGACGCACATCTGGTCAGATAAAAAACAATTTTATCATACAATACCAATGCTTTCTGATGCTGTTATTAGAAAAGTGGCCAAACATAGACCGGTTTCTTACCTTGACGTCTTCGGGACAGTCATTGGAGCAGAGGCCGCTGAGCACTGAAGAGGATAGAGATGCCAGACATGTTAGACATGTTGTTTACCGTGTGTTACATGTCTAACAGAATAACACACTCCAGTGCCTGAAAGGCAACTATATCAACATTTATAAAACATCAAACAGCAACAAACTTGCACAGAGAAAGACACGAGTTACACTGTTGTTGACAGAGCATAACAAAAAAACAATTTGTATTAACCATGCTAAAGCATCCCTCACGCTTATTATACTTAATACAATTTAATATTGTTTTCTGTGTGAATTGAATGTACAGGACATACAGCAGGAGAAGAGAGAGAAGGAGAAATTTAAATAAATTGCCAGCAATGAGAAACCTAAAAAATGGTGCAAACTATTAATACTGCATGTGTGTGTATACGTATGTGCCAAAGGAGTATTTTACTTATTTGTGTGTGCAAGTGAAGCGAGGACAAAATCTGCTGAATTGCTGATCAGTCATTAGAGAAGCGACTTTATTAGCATACTAATCGGGTCCTGGTTCTAGGTTGCCTTGATTTGCCTGATGGAGTCAGAGTGACGCCCAATACTGTTAATAAGGTCTGCACCGGGCGCTGTACTAAACACCAGCCAAACTCAATGCCCTCATTCAAATGGAGCATCACAGTAAAGACAGCGGGTGGATGGAACCCCGCATTGGACTGTTCATCATTAACTTGCAACAAACAAGTTAATCACAAACATTCGCGGCATGAAACTCAACAAAAGTGAGCACTATAATTATTTTATGATGGATTTGCAGTTTTGTAAAGGCCCTTTAAAATGGACTGCAGTACACTGATGGGGAACAAAAGCAGGTTAAGCTGAATGCAGAAATCACTAATATTCCTAATATTCATAACAAATTGTCTAATGTCCCCAGTTACATGTTCTCCATTCATCCCATCACAGTGTGTTCCCCTTCATAGCTCTATAGTTCTGCTAAGGTGCTTCTATTCATTCCTCTACTACTCTATTTATAGAACTGGGCAGCCTAGCGTTAAGAATTAACACATGATAACTGTTGAGAAAGGTTTCAAGGGCATTTTGCACCAATGGGGATTTCGGGAGCACCTGTGTTATGGGGCAAATATGCTCCAGTTTCTACAAATGTGTCAAATTCACAGCATCTCTGAGATATGCTTGTGTCAACACACAACACATCTGATTTTTATTGTCTTTTTGTACGTGCACACCTTGTGAAGTGAAGTCAGCCACTCACATCACACAAATCGTGTGAAGGTTACCTTCGACAATCAAACTCCAGTTTAGGTACGAGCTTTCAAACTTCATAATGAGCACAGAAAATCATTTCTAGAATTTAGGATGGCATAATCTGCTTGTCTGTTCTTTTTCTGTAGTGCTAATCAAGCAAATATTAGCATGCCAACCCTCAAAAGTAAGATGGTGAACATCTTCATCAGCATGGTGGCATCCTCACCTTTAGCATGTTAGCATACCAGCATTAGCTTTAAGCTCAAAGCCCCACCGTGCTTGATCACTGTATCCTGATAATAAGATGACTGCTAGAGCTGGGTTGTCAAAACCAAGTGTCACTAATTATGCCAATTTTGTGTGAAAATACAGGAGTAGTCCATGGTTGAGGACTGCATTGCACCATTTTAGTATACTCTGATTCCTTTACGTGGCAACCCTCCTGTCATCGAACTTTGTGTGAATAAAAAAGAGGCTTTTAAGCTTTGATTTAAAAAAGAAATAGCAAATGTGTGGCAAAGGCACATGCTTTGAAGTTCACAAGCTTATTAAGTGCATGCCTAAAGGGGAATTCAGATGGAGCTCCCATCAAAGAAAAAACATGCGTCCTAACTGACCACACCGCATATCAGCTGCAACGTAACATCTTTGTAAAACATCTTTGAATTTCAACACGTTAAATCCTGCAGTGAAGGCCGTGTTTTGTTGTTTTTTAACGTTGCGTTTCAGACCGTGTTTAGTAATCATATGGGTATTCTTGCGAGAGGTCAGGGACTGTTGGTGACATGAGGGCTACAAAATGTTTTCAAGTCAAAGATATCAAAACAGGCCAGCAGTCACCACACACCATTCATCACTTAAGGAGACTCAACTTCAATAATGTCATATTTACTCACTGTGGTATTATGTGAGAGCAATATCTGGAACCTCTACGGCAGGGGCGCACACACACACTTTTTAAGCATTTGAGCTACTTATAAAACGACCAAGTCAAAATGATCTTCCGAATATAAAAATGCAAAACATATATTTATTTATAAATATATTGGGTATTCTTTATATGTAGAATATACATTGCTCAATATAACTACAATATTTCTTGTCATTACCTTACTCTGATGACTTGCACTTAATGGAACCAGCCAGGGATGCACAGTCTGGACAGTAGCTGCTGATAGCCACCCTCAAACACACTTTGTGGAACAGTATATGGACTTAATAATCTTCATGTACGAAAAGGCTGACTAGCATAAATAAGTGGAGCAAACCATTGCAGTCAAGGAGGTCACACATGTTGGGGTACTTTTCCTCTGTGAGTAAGTTCCAGAACTGTCCATGAGCCCTGGACTGAAGCTGGATGTCAGCTTGTAGTGTCAAAATCTCATCCTTCACTCCAGATGAATTCAGGTGAAACAGTGAATCAACCTCAGCATCTTCCTGAAAAGGGTAGCACATGAATGTAGTGACTGGCTTCAGCGAAACAAAGTCTTGAAAGTGTTTGTCTCTGACTCTGACAGATAGTTTTCAATCTACTCTGCGTAGCATGCGCTGCCAGCTCTGACACGAAGTTCTGGAAGTTTGCCAAATCATGGCACTGCATCTTTGTGGACAGATGACAATTTCCCTCAACTAAGCTATCTCAAGTCAGTGTGTAGCAACAACTCAGAGTGGTCGCAGTCAGCCTTCTCCAGATGCACATGGAACAGACGCCTATAAAGAGATCTGGCGCGGAAAGAACAGGCGATCTTCGTTGCTACACCCATTATCTCTTTCATATAGCTTGTTCATATTATGGAGTGGTAACTGAGGAAGTTCGGGAAAGCATCATCCTCCCTGCACTTGGCAATAAATCTATTTGAGCGGCCAACCATTGCGGGCTCTCTGTCCACGGTGATGGACACCAATTTGCACGCTGGTAGCCGGGTTTCTTGCTGGGTCAAATCCTTGGCCATGACTGTGCCGTGTAACTGTACTTCTTGATAGCTGGAGAGCTTTGATTGAAAATAATATTTCTGGCTTGTTTTTAAAGTCTCGGAACAAGGAGTTAGCTGCTTCAAGGAATGCGACTTTTACCATCTCTCGGCCTTGGAAGGACTTCTTGTGTTTAATGATGAAGTGACTCACCCAGAATGATGCTTCGGTGGCTGCCTTCGATTTTGTGGTCAGCTGTGAGAAAAATGGTTGCTGTCCAAACAACTGGGATTTTAGTTCCTTCACCTTTCTCTTTCTCAGCTTGCTTTTCGGAGGAAAGTCAGTCTTGTAGTTTTTGCGAACAGTGCGAAAATGCTGCTCCATATGTCCTTTCTTCGGAATACTAATGATACACTGGCAGATGAGGCAAATGAAGTTCGAATTTCACATTGAGAAAAAGGTCCTCCTCCTATTCTATACGAAAATAGAGGTAAGTTTTAGGCTTCTTACTTGGTCCAGCTCCCCCACTCAATTTTGTACCCTTTTTTAAGTTTAGAAGAAATAAACTGGAGGCTAACTAGGCAACTCTGTAGTTTCCTGGAGTTTTGCCACACTTGGCACACTTGTAAATGCATATGTGTGGTGACCTGTGTGTCAGAAAAGATCCGATGCCAGACTGGTTGCCCTGTATGTCAATCAAGTGACGGATTTCATAGTGAGGATCGATGATAGGCTGACGTCTATTTTTTCCTTTTCATTCAGTCTACCCACACTCCTTTTATGATCGACCGGCAGATTGCGATTGATCGATGTATATATGTGTATATATAAAATATATATAAAACATTAGGTTATTTGGTTCTGAAAAGATCAAAAGCTTTGCGAGTGCCAGGCGTAGTCTGGCCTTGTGCATCGAAGTGGTCAGAAATAGCCCTGCGTGTAATTATACCGCTCATCAGCTCTGAGCAAACACCACATCAACACATCACAGGCTTTCGACCAAAGTCATCTATGAAGGACACAGATGATCAATAAATCATAGGGATCTGATTATTCATTGCTTGTTTGAATTTCATGCTGTTTGGGGTCAGGCTTCAGGCGCCACTGTTACTGACACTGCAAATCAATAACACAGACGGATTAGACTGACGATTGTTTGAAGTCAGTCTCATTTGGGATTATTGGGAAAGAGAACATAGGACCTAACACCCGGGACTGCAGCAGGACTCAAAGCCACGACACCATCAGCTCATAACCCACATTGCAAAAAACAATAGAAACTCACCCCTCAAGGGTCATGTTTAGTGTACTGCATTCTTTACTATTAATTTTTCAGCACACCAAATATTCTCGTACATAAGGGAATAATCATTTTCACTTCAGCAGTTTTCTCTGTTTACGCCTGTGTGATTAACAGATCAGTTAAGAAACCTTGAATGTGTAAAAACACACTTCCCAGAGGAATCTCTGCAGCAGCACTAACTGTGAACTTGTGTCATTGTTAGTGTTAATCTGGCAGCAAACTTAATTAAAACATCCTGAATAAGACTGATGTGAAATGTGTCCTCGACTTACAAAACACAAAGACAAAGTAAGAGATGCTGCTGAATGAGAAGAACAAAGTCATGCAGCATGAATACAAATATACTGTATGTCAGAAGTTGATTGTCAGGATAATCTCTAAAAGGGAAACTAGTGGGACGAGGTGTTTACTGTCAATTTAAATGGACAAATATGAGTGTAATTGATGTGGAAGGCAATCTGTGTTTTGATGGTGGAAAACAAAATGTCAGATTTTGGTGACAATTTAATTTCCAGTGTAGATGTAATAAAGCTAAATGACACTTTTCACCCCATGGAAATAACACTGTCAGAGCACCCATGCTTCCTACCAGACTCTTTTTCTCATTTTTATTTCTTGTCAAGTGTGAAAAACCCAATAGAGTCTAAACCAAAACCAGAAAGGAGCCACTTTTAGCCAGAGGCCTTTGCACAGCCACTGAAAACTGTTAAATGTATAGTAAAGTATGAGTGGTGGCGCAAAAATATGTGAATTTGAACCATGAAAGGGGACACACATGCTACATTAAGTATTTCATGACACCAATTCAGCGATGCATGAAGAGAAAGAGAGAGTAAAAGATAGACATAAACTGCATGAATGCAATAGTCCTTCACAACTCAGTGGGCACGCCGTCGCTCCAGGAAGTAGATGAGTGTGTCAGGGTGGCTATTTGTGTGCATGTAGGTAAGTCTGTCACTATGCTCATGAGAGAGAGTAAGCTTGAATGTAGTGTTTCTTCTTGGAGACAGCTCTGTTCTCCATACCTCAATCCTTGGTTGACATGTAACAAGTACATAACAGCTCCTCCATGGCCAGAACAAGATCCTTGGAATAGCTTTCACACGTCCTATAGGGAACAGATCTTGTCTCTTGCCAAAACAAGAATCCTCCCCCCAACCCACCCAACCACACACACCCACCCACTCACCCACCCAACAACACACGCGCACACCACATACAGCAGAGCCCATGCAACCTCTGTGGGAATGAGCCAGCCTATTTTCTAGTGTAATATTAAGACTGATGGCAGCTCCTCTGCAGGACTAACCTAATCAAGTGAAGGATGAACTGGTCTGTGTATTCTGTGTGTGTCTGTGTGCGTGTGTTTTCATTATTGTGACAATGAGTCAGCCAGTGAGCACTGCCTGCAAAGCTCTTTTTTTTTATTTGGCCCAGTGTGGCTTTAAATGTGTTACTGAAAAAAATGGCCAGTCTGCATATGTGTTACTGTGATTGTGAGACAGAGATGAAAAGGGAGAGCACGCTTCTGTCTACATGTGATATATAAATCAAGAAAAAATGCAGTGCTGCAATAACCAAAAAAAAAAAAGAAGCCTTCTTCTGTTTATTGGGTATCTAGTGGGATCAGAAAGTCTATGTTTTATATTAGACATTAGGACTTTGATTTAGTGTGGTGGTTGATAAAGTTATATATAAAGCAGACAGTAAAACTATTAAGGTTTAAAATTCTGTTCAGGGGTAGAAATACAGTTGTACTTAGTTTGAAGCCAGAAATGAGGCTGTTAAACCACAACACTGATGGATGGAAAATGTTTAACATCTCAACGAAACATGCGCACCAGCACAGAGTAGATAATTATATATCCGTTGATTTATAATCCTCTGGAGACTCTTTAGCATCCACAGCGGGTTTCTTGATTGCACGTACACATATATTTGTAAGGATATTTGGATATATATAAGGATGCTTCATACCAATTCACAAACACGAAATTTGAACTTGGCAAACAATTTCTATTGGATTTCAGCTGTGTGCTACTCAAACACTTAACATAAGATCAACTGATCAGCTGGCTCGTGTGAGATATGGTTAACTGGTGCATCCCTATTTGTTAATTATTTTGACCCAGACATTATAAAATATGTACTGGCCAGTTTAAGGGAGAACATTTGTTTTTTAAAATAAAAATAAACTAGCTACCAAGGCCTGCAATGTCTCGTCAACTTGTTCAGTGGCAATTAAATCAGATATGGTCAAGATTTTAATAACTGGGTGGATGCTTTTGCCCAGGACCCCATTAGGAGCAAATATTCGGTTTAAGGAAACAAAGCTCACTGTGTGGGTTTCTAGCTAGATTAATGACAAGAAAAAGTAAGGTTCTATGATAAGAAGTACTTTATAGGGATGTCCCGATCCGATATTGATATCGGAAATCGGTCCGATATCAGCCAAAAAAGTGAATATCGGATTTTATCGGACTGAATCTAAAAACTCCGATATAAACGCTCCGATATAAGC
>JAOXYL010000001.1:13667031-13677098 GCA_028564955.1 Terapon puta | reverse complement strand
CAAAACAGGCTAAATTTTGCCTATTTATGATAATAGGTGCAATATGGGCTGAGGCTCAGTACCATAATGCAGAAAGGGTGTGACTCAGGCTTAAAAATCAACATTCAAAAACGTTATCAGCTAAACTAGTTTTGTTCTTGCTATTAAACCACAATCAGAACATGTAAACAGGGCTGATAAAAAGAACAGATCAATATAGAAAAAGTATCAGCTAAAAAGGATAAATAGAACAAAGATTATTTTCAAGCAGAAGGCCAGAGCTTCACAAAACAGATTTCTCTTTTTGCTCAGAGCAGGTAAAACCAAATGAGATATTCTGTGTTATTTAGTTTTCAGCTGGTTTCTCCTCAGTCTGTGCTATAAGCTCTGGTTAGACGGTGACATTTCCCCTGAACTGGCATTAATAGACTACTGGTAAAATGTTATCTTGTAGTGCTGCTATTTATTGGAAACAAAGAGAAATTGTTCTGAAAACAAAGTTGACGCACAGGTTTGTGTCCCACACTGAATTGATCTGCAGTCCAAAAGTAAACTTCCAGTTGGTAGTTCACTAAATCAGTAAAAATCATTCGTTTTCATAACCTACATAAGTAGTAGGAGTAACTCACACTTTACCAAGCACCTAAAAATGTATACATATTTTTTCAGCTGGAGAATACAGAAACATGTGCAAATACATATTTTACACTCCCCACTGAAATTATTTCTCAGTTTATGGTCTAAGTAGTTTGGTAAAAAAAAAAAAAAAGACCCAGAAGTTGATTAGGTTGAAAACTGATTACATTAAGACTTACACATTATGGTTCAAGCATCTCAAATTTGAGGTTTTTCCTTTTTGACAAAATAAGCTATTTTAAAATCACAAGCAGCTGTAATAACGTATAAAGGACATTTGTACGATCAAAACTGCATGTTGCATTTGTAAATCTGTTAAGACTGCAAATATGAAAAGGATTATAGCGGCCATATGTGTGCAATGCTATAAACTTTGCGTAAGAGCCCTGAAATTCTGACAGGGCAATATGATATGTTGTTACAAAACAGAGCAAAGGAACACTAACACTCACAAAAGCTATGACTTAATTTATACACCAAAATGCTTAGCACACAGAGATCATGTTTCCAAAGGAACAGTTATGGAATTGTAAAAGAAAGCTGGGCAGTAGAAAAGACATCTGGGTTAGAAAAACAAGCAAACAAGTCCATAAAGGTTTATTACCTTGCTGAGCCAGGTCTCAAACGTAGACTCCTCAATCGTCAGGAACAAATCTGAAGTGGAGAGAACAGAGAGACACTAAATGATCCAGTGGTTCATCTCAATCACTGTCACACATTAAGAGAACAGCAAACTAGTCATCTATAATGAAGAAAATGCTTGAGGTTAGTAGCAGAGACAGCAATGGAAACTGACAGAATAACAGATAAGTGAAAAGCCAGTAATTGCTTGGATTGTTCATGTTGCCTTACTTATAAGGAAGTCATCTTTAATACAATTCTAATTAAGGTTTATGTATGTTTAGGCTTCTGTAGTGTTCAGACCTGATAGCAAAGAAGATTTTAATCCACCTCACGGCGAGAATTGTTTTAATAACAGAGACCTGACAGCATTAAGGATGAATGTACAAGGTTACGCATATTTGTGAGGACTGTTGAAACATCATGGTCACACCATGATAATATTTGAGCACATAAGAGAACATGAGTGTGGAAACATAAAATATTTCAACGTTTGGCTACAGGATAGACTTGGGTATGTTTTGACCATTCTCTTTCACCAGCACACAGGGACTGCTCAAAGCACAGTATAGGTTGGATTCCAAAAGCAAAAAAAGATTAAATGGTCTCTCACAGCAGTAGTAAAACAGGTGAAAAGAAGGAAAAGGGATAGTAGGGGGGGATCTCCCACAGAAAGCAACAGGATTTCACTCAGCTTTCGGGAGGCTTCACCCCCTGGTAATGCCTGTAGCTCGCTTTACTGGAATCCTATAACCTGGGCTTGTACTCATATTCCTTGCTCTTGAAGCTTACGCTGCAGGCTGAACTTCTAATGCAGTTTTTGTGTGCCTCTCTGTGAGGGGACGTTTACTTTCATCGCTGCATTCGCTGGACAGTGGTTCTGCCCTGGTAATTGGACATGAAATAAATATTGGCATTGATCTGCCTTAGGGCTCTGCTCTGCTCCATGTGTTGCCGTGCTCTGCATGGGAAACACAAATGCTAATGGTATAGGGATTAAATGAAGGTAAACCAGGATAGATGGGTTGTATGTAACGGTAAAGGCTACTGTGGAGATCCTGTTCCATCTATAAGCAGTATGAAATGATCATGTAAGCATAATGAATCACAGTGGCCATAACAGCCAATAGCGAGTTTTTAATACCTCAAAATGACTCCTCACAAAACAAACAAAAAAAAAATCACTATTTTTCAGGGAGAAGTTATAATTTTTAAATGTAGTCTTAAAACATGTTTTTCATGATAGTGATCTAAAATCCCTACATCTATACAAACAGCATTATATGGATTTTACTCCTGTGACCATGCCTCCTCTACTCAATACTTCATCCACGCATCACTTTATTTTCTGTTTCCATTTACAGTACAGATACTGTTTAAATGGAGCTTCTTTTATACAGACTATTAGCAGACATATTATTGTGATTCACCTTCCAGGGACTCAGACTATACTAAGACTATAAAGTTATTAATCAATTATTAGATTCCAAAAAATGTAATTTTGGACTCTATGCTTTTCGCCTGGCTCACAAGAAAAGATAGAGCATTTTTATTTAATCTCCACTATAGTTGTTGGATGATTTATGTAAAGGAGATTGTAATTTTGCTTCTTAGTAACACTCAGCCAGTGGGTGCTGTTAAAGGTGGTCAAACAGTTCAACTTTTACAACTTTTAACTTTTAAAACATGCAGATATGTTGCCCACACACACTGAAAAATGTTTTAGAAATGCAAAGAAGATATCAAATGCATGCATAGATTATGCATATGTACGCACACACACACTACAGGACATACTCAGTAATTTGCTCAGTGTGTATGTGCTCGTTCATGTTGCTGTGCGTGTTTGTAGATGCACCGGGTGGTGTGCTGATGAGCTTGGTTAATCAGGCCTCTTAGACAGAATCCAGCCGTGATTGGCTGATTAGGTGCGATGGCGGTGTGCCAGTGAGAGGGGCAAGGGGTAGACGGAGGAGCAGAGAGATGCACGAAGAGATCTTCATCTTGTAAACACTTAACATTCTCTCTGTGGGGGCACTTCCTCTCTTTGCTCCTAATCTCACCACTGGCTGATTTTTTTCTTCTCCCCAAGTTCACTACAGCCAAACTCTTTTCTCCATCAATTCCTATTCTTCTAGTCCGTTCCCAAAATGCCAGACCAACTTGAAAGCCTGTCCAGGTCTTGCTACTGTCAGGGAGTGCATTGAGGGTGAAAATGGACAAGAAAGTGGAGAGCACCCTTGAGCAGGACTCTCCTTGGACGCATGGCCCTGTTGTCTGACCTGTCCTGAGACGGTTTGCAATTCCAGGTGGTCTATGTGACTATGCATCCATAAAGAGGCTAACTCCCCTTGTTGAACTGAGCAATAAGGTACTTTCATTCAGTGCGTCGCCCCCCTCCCTTACCCACAGTCCCTGCCAGAAAACATTCTACACAGTGTCATAAAGAGCTGCTAGCTAGCAATATAAACGTAACTGCTGCCACCATCACTCACTTTAACACAGTTTTACTGTTCCAGGGACTTTTACTGGGCAGCCAAGGGCCTTTTAGGGACTCATTGAAGTTAAAAGAGATATTATAAAGAAGAACAGAACAAAACCGAGCAGAGAGGAATCAAACGGAAAAGAAAGTGAGTAGATCCTAAGTGGAAGTCCTTTGTGTAATTAAGTGGTTCGTCTGTATTGCCTTGCTTTACCCCAGTCTAATTTTCGCAACTTAGTATTTGTTTTAACTTAATGTGCTCGCCTAAGCAAAGCACAGTATTATGCTCATATTTATATCTTTATTATTGTTTCTGGTTCTTTGTGTCCACCAGGAAATTGTCGTAGAAATCATCGTAAAATATTGTCATAAAATAATATGGACAGTTACTTTTCTTAGTATGGACACAATGTTTGAACACAGACCACAGGTCTTTTCAAACACACTTCACAGTCACTTCTTTTCAATCTCCTGTAAAACTGGTATGGTGCTTTCACTTTGTTATCATCATCATGCAATCATCTATGTCAATTACTTTGTGTTTTGCCTCAGTTTGGCAGAGTGGGTGGCTCTTACCTCTGTGACACCTGAGAGGCTGAGCTGCTGCTGAGTTACGAAGGCAAACAGGCCAGTTAGAAGGGAAGATTATAGAAAAGATATTTTTAGCAAATTTAGAAAGTTTTGTTGCTGCAGTTCGAAGCTCTTGGGGAATACTACTCCATATGTAAAATAATGCTGCAATGTCCCTTGACAGGCATCACGACTTAAGCATTTCTTCTTGTGACCACTTCCACTCACTGAGGAGAAGCTCAGTATGTCAAACCACAAGTCAGTGACTAGTCATATATTGACAACTAGTCAATATATGAGGATAACAGAACCAACCGGCGGTTCACGCCGACTGCAGAACTGAAAGGGACACCTACAGGACTTTTGAGGCGATTGTGAGGTCACAGCTGTGACACCAAACAGGCACCGTGGTTGTTGCAGTATCATGACGAGCTTCCAGTAATCCTGTTAGACCTGTGTGATTGGAAGTGACCAACACGACCATCAAAGGCTGCTAATCCTATCAAACCATGGCTCAGGAGAAAAGGCAAGCAGGATTGCTGCTGTAGTGCTGTAAACACTCAGTAAGGCTTAAAACATAAGCCTTATAGCCTTGATTGGTCCTTCCAAAATATTGCTTTGAAATGACTTTATTTGCATTTCACTTTCAACGACATCCACATTTCTGTTAGTCCATGATTCTACAACCTGCCTTTCAAATAAAAAATGTCTGTAACTTCTCTGTCCACTGTGACTCTGTGAATTTGGTTTGAATTTAAAATTCTATCAATCATATTTTTGGACTATTCCCTGGCTTGATTTCTAAATCTCTCACTGTTCCTCAGTCTCATCAGAAAAAATATATTATAAGATATATTTAGTTAATTCTCTTTTTTTGCTAATAAAAAGTAGATCAGATAGCATCCCATAGACTCACACATATATTTAAAAGTATATTACAACACATTTAAGCCTGGAAATACTCTACTGACAATCTCCAAGGTTGCCCTCAGCTTTTACTATTATCACTAAATATTTTTTGTACTGGCTGCCATTGTACACAATGAATTTTAACGATCAGCTTTAGGTTAACAACACAGACAGTACACCACAGACAACAAAACTTAAAAATGATTCAGTGACACCTCCGATCTGGCCCTCTGCACTTTGAGAGTATACACAAATGCAAAGCATACGCTAATAGAACTGTCACACTGCACCGCTAGGGACAGATGCATACATAATTGAGGTATATAAATGTGTTTGTGTGTGGGAGGGTTTGGGTTGCGTAACTGGGATTCAGAGCTCTAAGTGGTATGCCATGTCGCTGGGTAATTAAAGACATGCTAACTGTGAAGGCTGGAGTAATGGCTACGCCCGGCATCAAAAAACAGGCAGCTGAGGGAGAGAGAGAGAGAGAAACTGACACCAGATGCTGAGGCCACACAGTTTACAAGGTGCATCTGAATACAAAACATAAATCACTACAGAGCCAAAGTATGGTAATCCTTTAATTACAAGAGAGGCAATCTATAATCACTTGATTATTTCTTCTGCGTTCCTCCGCTCTTGCACACTCAGATCTGTCTGTTTTGTTAAATTGTCTCTTCCCTTCAAATGACACTTCAAAAAGCACACTGTCACACCCACATGAACGAGTACATGATGAGCAGGCTGCACTAAACACACGCTCAACCGCCCCCAGACTGCCTGGCTGATTTCAGCACATTATTTAAATATCTGTGTGTGTATCAGTGTGTGAATTTCTTTGTCATTGGGTTGTGATCCAGCCAATCATCTACAATCAGCCAGTCCTTTCACACTAACAGAATAATTGCGTGTGTCTGTTGCTAATCACAGGGTGTTAAAAACAATAACAGCCACTGCTCAAGTATATTAAAACAAACAGCACAACAAGGTACAGTATAGCTCGGAGCAGCATGCTGCAGAAATGGAAAGGTGCTGCAGGCCTTGCTGTTTCTGTTGGGACAAATATCAGCATGCTGCACAGGGGTCTGATTGGCTCTATGCTGTTTCCATCAGGACACAGAGGAGCTTCGTATGAACTTTTAAGGGCAAGTATTTAGAGTTTGATGGACGGATGGCGGCTCCAGAACATCATCAAATTTATATACTCTAATTAACAATTCATAAATGATGAATTATGAATTATCAATCACTTCAGTGGCCTGTTGATGTTTTTATTAGGATGAAGTTATACAACATGTAAGTCTAATCTAAATTAACAACATTGACAACAGCCTCCAAAGTCAACACCTTAACTGTTAATAATTTGTATTATAAACAACAAATTGATGCCAGTGGTAAGGAAATCTCAAGGACATCTGAACCCTTCTGAAAGTATCAGAAAAACTTCTCTCATTCCAACATTAACATTAACTTTTCTAAACATTCCAGTATGACAACAGTTGTTAGAGAACAACTTCCATCTTCTTGGAGAAGGTGAACATTGTAAGTTCAATCTTGACTCTACACTGTAACCAATCCTGTATGATGCAACCTGTTAAATTATAGGGTAACTCACACTCTATGTTCGAGCTAAGATACCTTTGAACATGCACACAGATGGTGCAATAAGCAGTTGATGTGAGATTTTAAGTTCTACAACACTTGTTGCATCCTATAGAAGATATCTTTTCAGTTTGACAGAGGTAAATAAACCTTTTCTTCTCTTTGGATGGAGGGCTTCAACATTTTAGACATTTCCTGAATCCTATTTCAAGGAAGTGTTGTGAGATCATTTCGATGATGCGATAGAGAAAAGAACATGAAAGAAATAGGGGAGAAATGAAACTTGAAGGGTGCTTTCCACCACTCAAGTCATTTCAAAAAGTTATCACCTCTAGAGACTGGAGTCAATTCTATGTTCTCCACTGAGGAAGAATTTTTTTTCATGACTTTTTGTCACAAACCTTGCTTTTGCTGTTTGCATGTGATGTCTTTTGGGGATCCTCAAACTATCTGGACTTGCAAGAGATCAGTCCAGTAAATATAAACTGGCACTTCTTAATTAAAAAAGTGAAGTAAAGTGAGTTAATCCAAGTTGATACTCAGGTTGATACTCTACTTTTGTAGAGAAGAAAGAAGAGAAGAGACGCAGAGCGTGGGGAGATGAGCGGTCCTTGAGTTATTCATAGCCTCTCCATCAGATTTGTTAAGGGGATTGGAAGCAATTTAAAGGCCTCCGCTGACTGTTTGACTCGAGTAGCATTATGTCTCTCTATTCCATTATGTTGAGCTGCAGTGTGGGGATAAAGACCAGGCTTCCTATTAGCCTCTGTATAAACAGATAGGGTGATGCTAGGCGGGTGCTAAGTCTCGGCAGCGAAGGAGAACTCTGACATTGAGGAGAAGAGGCAGCAGCAGGCGGGGGCTTAAACTATCTCCTTGCTTTGTCTCACTATCACCTTCCCTCTATCTGTTTCTCTCTATGCACACATACCCCCTTATCTACCATACTCTGTGGCCCAGGACGTCAGCACCGTTGTAGCGGATCAAGAGGTGTTGGGACTCTAAAAACAGCGAGTTGGGAACAGTCCCCGGTCTGTAACCATTAAACGAGCATCCACCAGCACCACCCAAATTAAGACCAGAGGGGTAGAATGCAATAGACTGAAGCTATACTTTTCCATCTGTAACATTTGTGAGAGATTTCTGCTCCGCAAAAGCCTGGTTTTTCATTGTATTGACAGATATCTAAATAGAAATGCACAAAATAACTTCATGTCAATTTCATGTGTTTTTTTAATATGTCAAATAGAAAATGCTAAAATATGTTATTTTTATCCAACTGTAGCGATTAACTAACTAGGAATACCCTCTCCATACCTATTAATCTCTTTCAAATAGAAACTTGGCTAAAAGAGCAGAATGTCGAAAGAAGAAAGGGAAGTGAGAGAGTGTGCAGAGTTGTTGCTAATTACTCCATTCACACCAGTCCCGTTACTCTCATGCCTGCCACTACAGTACAGACATGTGCAAGTATACACACTGTACACACACCCATACGCACTGCATCGTACCAACTCATCCACTCCATCCTTTCCATTTGTCCTTTGTCTTCAGGATTGTGGCAACTGTGAGTCTCCTCAGTGTTCACTAAAACGAGCAGTCATTTCCCTCTGCCAGCCTGTGCTTGCAAGCTTCCAATTAGCAGCTTAATAAAAGCACTGCTGCACTTTTATGGGGCTGTCAGTGCTCCGTTAGGCCGCAGTGCCAACTCACAACAGAAGTCAGGTCCCTCAGTGACTTAGGGCCAATATACTGTAAATGTACATGTGCTATATGTCCACACTCTTTAAATAGATGGTTATGGAGTTGTGACATTGCAGCATGATAGGAGGGACATGATCACAAGTGGAGAAAGCCAACATTATTGATTCCACTGTGTCGGATGGGTCCAGGACTATATATTGAAATTGGATGACCACATGACTGCTTTCATAAGTGAACTTGTCTCTCTTCCTTGCTTCTCTGTTGTATTTCACTCAGCTGTTCTCTAGTATCGTGTCATACAGGAATGGGAATACATACAGTAAATGTGTCTAAGTAGTCAGTCGCTTGTCTACGCAGACAAAAAAGGAGAAATAAAGTTCCTTACATCGAAGATGCAGGAAACATGATCTCTCTCCCCTCTGGGACAATCAGCAACAAAATTTGCTGTAGTTCTGTGCCATTCTGTGTAACATAGCGGTGAGCTGAATTGCTCCCCTGGATTCCTGCAAATTCTGAAAATCTAATCAGCAATGTCTCAGATATCATACACAATATATAGATGAACAAAGAAACAATGTACCCTCCTGCTGTCTGTTCATTTTGAAAATGCAGAACATGATGACATTCATTATTTAAATTGAGGGAAAAAAAAAACAGAGGCAAACTCACTGATTCATTACAAAATCAGAAAACAAGTTGTGTCTCCCTTTTTAAACTTCTACCCTTTCTCCTGAAACTTTTCTCTCCTAACCATCCTTCACAATCCAATATCCAATTCCTGTCCATGCTTTCCTTAGTTTACAGGGGCTATCTGAGGCCAACAACAACAGCAACAGCAGCAGCAGTATTACACCCCTCCCCACACCACCCCCGTCCCTCCTTGTACCTGTAAAAGGCCTTGCAGCAGCAGTAGCAGTGGTTTATCCAGGCTGCAGTGCTGAGTGGATTTGACAGCCAGTACCGCGGCTGCTACATTAGTGTCTGATACACTCTGTGTGTTGTGCATGTGTGCTGTCACCTCACTCATCTCCGATGCACTCCAACACATTAGGGTTGTGTGCATCTGTGCACGTGTTGGTGGGGCAACAGAAAGTTACATTTTGCCAAAACATGCAAGTTGTGCAACAGAAGAGGCTTAGGCAGAGCAGGAAAGAAGGAATAAGAAACCCAGTAAAAGGTGAAGAGAGAAAGAAGAACAGAGGTGGGTAAAGAGATAAAGTGATAGGAAGAATGAGAGACAGACAGACAGAGCTGATCTTCTCTTTTTCTTCATGTCTCTAATGCCCCTTAGCAGGTTATTTGGTAGCCTGTTACTCAGCCAACAAGCTGTGACTCCTTTCTCCACTGGCTGTCAAGAGGGGACACATACACACATACAAATGCACAATCATGCACACATGTGTTCTAACCCCTCAGGGGTTGCTGGGGAGATATGCTGAAAGATGGCCGCCATGCCGACTGATATCATTGCTCTGTTTATGGGGGTTAAGGGACGATTGTCCACTTTGTGTGTTGATTGTGTTGCAGTTGCTGTGTGTGTGTGTGTGTGTGTGTGTGTGTGTGT
>JAOXYL010000001.1:13647560-13666931 GCA_028564955.1 Terapon puta | reverse complement strand
ATGTGTGTGTGATGGAGTTTGAACGAGGCCAGCTGAATGAGGCAAAATGAGTAGGATGAAAGCACAGAGTGCGGCTGCACTTGCTTGTTTTTGTGTTTGTGTGTCTTGTGTACATTTGTCCACAGTCCTGGTATAAGCCATCCTGCTGCCTATCAGTCAAGACCCCCGTGCTCGTCTGTTTGCATCAATTTGTTCCTGCAGTCTTTCACCCTCAGACTGATCCATGCCGCAGCTGGACAGAGGGAGGGCCTTTGGCATTCTGAAGCAAATGTCACAGCCGTCACCAGTGAAACAGATACTTTGCCTCCAACAGACATTGGGAGGGTTGCCTCATTCTGTGCGAGGAGGGCACAGAGAAAGGCAAGGCGATAAGGTTAACCTGAAAATATGCAGACCTTCAAGTCCAATCTATTGATATCTGGTGCTTGTTTTAATGCTAGGGAAAGGAAAATGACACATAGTGGGAAGGAATATGGGCTGGAAACATTTAGCCTAACAATGACACAATTAGCCTATAATCCTCTATTCACCCAAATAAACAAAATCTGCCCAAATTCCTCAAAATACCAGTATTCTCAACAGCTCAAACAGAAAATGCAACATATGTGACATTTAGCCTGTTTAACAGGCTCTGGGTGACATGTTGTCCATATGTCCTGCCAACAGACATGCTCCCCTTCTCAGAGAGAGCAAGTACAGAGCTCTGACCTGCTCTTGCTGAATTACAGTCAGAAATTTCCCTTCCCAGACACTTGTCAGACTGTGAGAAAAGGCTGTCCTTCAGCAAGCTGTAAATAGCTTTCAGCCTTGTGCAAAATTTGGCAAAATAGAGCAGTGAACAATGCTAAAAGGAGACTTGAGAGCAACCTTTTGTTACAAAGAACAATGTGTTGGTGGTGGGGTACATGTTTGTTATAGAAAAAGGAATACTTTTAAAAACTGCTGCAAAGTGCATCAGGACACAAATTAAAAAGTCAATATCATCAGAAGTCAAAACACTAAATGAAAAAAAAGGGTGAGAAAAAAAGAGAGGCAACAGGGATTCAGTTTGTGTCTGTGTTGAGTTATGGCACATGGGCAGGAGGCTATCAAGCTGCCATGACATTGCATTAAGGCATGACAGCCGGTAGCCCCCTGCAGTCTTGGAAAAAGAATCCACACAGCCAGCATCTGCTGCGGGCACCTGCAGGCAAGACCGCCCTGTGCAGATCTTTACATAAAACTATGTTTCAGGGGGAGACTTAAAATATGATACTGGATCTATGAGGCTAAGATCCTCAAGAAGGTCATCCCAAATCTGTAGAGTCTTCATTGCAAAGGCCTGCACAATCTGAGTCTTTCACTGATATGGGAATAACTTGGAGGTTTCTGCATGAAGATCTCGAGTTGCAGAGAGCACAAGCTCACAAGGAATAAAGAAATAATCAGTAACAGGACACCAGTCTATGAAAAACTTAAAAGTAATCAATAAAACAATTAAAACAATTCAAAACGAACATTGATTTAACACACTCTGAGTCTGCTGAGTATTGATTGCAGATATTCCTTCAACCCAGTGGACAAGCTTTAGGTGTTTCGCAAAATATATAGCAAAACACACAATGTCAGAGTGTCCCTTTTAGAGGTGTGAGAGGGAACTATGTGGGGCTGGAGCCAAATCTTCACTGGTCACCTCCATTGATATGTGGCCCTGTCCCTCTGCTTGCAAGGAACCACTGGACTGTGAAACAAGCTTTTCCAAACTTGCCCAAAGCCCACAAAGACGATTTACTATAGTGTCGAAAGAAGGAGCAGAAGAAAACCTTAAAAAAAAAAAAAAAAAGAAAAAAAAATAGAAACATTTGTACTGCTACCTTGTCGGCTGAGACAGAACAGGCAGGGTAAGCGCTGCCATCACATACACTTCACTTGTTAATGCAGTGAAATATGACAGTCAATTTTCCCCCCTCAGTTAAAATGTCTGTCACAGACTGAGAGGGTTGAAAGATTCTCTTCAAAGGTCCTTTTCTTTTTCTCTTTTAGTTTTTTTTTTCCCAGAGGCTACAACATGACTGGCTTGGTAACTTGTGTCACAACGTTTTCAATAAAGAATGAATGCTTTCTGTCAGTATCGTGACAACCGCACTGATGAATATTGATATACACACTGGATACTACAACCATACACATACCCAGATGTGTACCAGTTTATAAAGTAGCTTACACAGGAGCTAACACTAATGTTAGCTCCGACACGCACAACTCGTACTTACACAAACACATACAGGAATATCAACAAACTGTGCCTGATGTTAGGTCTGATGTGCAGACACATATTAGCACACCCACCATCCTCCCTCACACAATTGAAACACCCACACACACTCACACTCTTAGATAAAATGCAGAATCCGGGACAGGAACAAAGTGAAAAGCTGCGCAGAATAAATCCGTCTCTAAGCCAATATGTAGCCCTACTCCATACTGTGTGACTTCCACCCCGATCTATCAAAACGGCTCATTCACAAACATGGCAAAACACACCAGTGCAGAATGGAGCAATGCTATTCCCGGAAGAAATAATCTCCTAAAACCATTACAGGGAACAACGTAGGTGCAGTAGCTACAGGGAGGATTATGGCCAAACCCTCTTGCTCTCTCTCTCTCTCTCTGTCTCTCTCACACTCACACACACACACACACACAACAAAAACTATCTATCCTATTTTGCCTCCTTTTTTGTGCAGCACGTATGCGTTTGTGTAAATAGAAACTGCTAACAGACCTACTGTAACAAGCATAGGAAAGCTCATTCCACAGCATGGAACGAAGTACATGTATGAGCATCAGCGGAGTGTGCCAAAATCAAGAGTGACGTGCACTGTATTAGCTCTCAGTATGCTGACATTTTATTGTATGTGTCTATTTGTGCAAATTAAATGTAAAGAGGGCACACTAAATATTATGCACATTATGATTGTTGTGAAACACACTCCTGAAAAACTGCAGACTTTGATGATCATTTATCAAGCCACCTTTAGTAAAAACTTAGAAAACTGCTAATGTTCTGATCTGGAGCACTAATGTGCATACCATAACATTTTGTGTGACCACAACATCATAGGTTCAAATTCAATCAAAGACCTTCCCTATTGGTCTTCCACCACTTTCATTCACCCATCATGGGTCTGTTGCTCTTAGCTGGCTGGTAAAGACTGACGGCTCTATTATCGTGAGGGCTGTGGTGCACATCAAACCATGCCCAGCGTGTCAGCCAAACACTCTTTTGGTATTTTCACTTGGATATGGGATGGGATTATATTACAAATTATGGGTGAGTAAGTCAAAGGCTGTGACAAGTGTGGCCAGTCACACTTCCTACTTTCATAAACTTTGAACTCAATGCTTATCCCATTGTGACAGTTTTGATAATAGTGCGGAGTCTCTCTCAGAGGAAACTTAGTGTTGTTGGACGTGTTGTAGATTATTATGTTAAATAGGTTTTCCACGTGTAGTGCACAGTTTTTTGTTTGTCATCAAAGTGCTCCATACAAGAGTCATCTGCTGTTAAATATCAACATAGAGCCACAAAACAAAATGACAGAATACACTGGTTCATATTTTAACATATCATGTTGCTCATTACTGCCACATTTACATATTGAACAAATGGTGCAAAAACTAACAAACAAACAAACAAATAAACAATACATTGGCTAGACTTATTAGAGGAAGATGATGTGCGCAGCAATTAGTACACCAGTTATGGTTTGGAGGGAAACACTTGGGGAGGACTGGCAGGAACAGATGCTTCTGAGGGAGTTATTAGAGAGAAGTTTTAATTGATCTACGGTTTCTCATAGAACTCTGTGGAATAGTATTAGTTTTGCAGTTACTTGGTAATAAACTGAGGTATCAGGATACATCCTCTTGGGACCATGAACGTCTGTAGAAAACAAACCTCTGTAGAAAACAAGGTTTTTCAGTGAGGGGGTGGGCATAGTGGTGAAATCTGGACAGCCAGACTGACATTGCCATCCACGTTTTGTCAGCCTAAAAGTATGTTACTGGTAAATTACAAACCATACATGTCCATACATAAAGCAAAGACCTGAGTGCAGGTGGTGGAGTGACTCATATCAATATTTAGAACAGCCCTTTGTATGTGTCCATGGAGTTTTTTTCGAGACAGGGGAATGTATTCTGGGACAGAACATTAAGGGGGGGGGGGGCAGTGTAACCTCAGGCTACGGTCACAGTGCTGTGTGAATCAAAGAGGAAATGCTCTGCTTCATTTATTCCTATTATTCATTTATCTGCAAAAACACCTGTGCTTACCAAAATAAACACAGCGTCTCTTTTGCCTGTTTGACGCTGCGCCAGCTTTCCTGGAGGCGGAGATGCTACAAACGACACACCTCAAAGGGCTGGCGCATCGCACCAGGCGCTCCTAACATGCCTATGAGCTCACTCCAAATCTCTAGAAAATGGGAAATTAGAATGTGAAGAATTGCAGTGAATGCAACTGATGTGTTAATGAAGATGTAAGCTACATGTGGCTGTGGGTGCCGAGGGTTTAGCACTGGAATATGTTCTTCTCTGCTTTGGTGGGAAGGGAATGTGTAGACAGTTGTTTAGATACTTGAAAAAATAAGCCCAAACTAATTACGTTTTGTTTTGGCCTTCTATCCACTGCCTTTTCCTCCACAGGAAACTAAGCTTTTTAACTTCTTGCCCGAGTGACTAAAATTGTGTGGATGGGGAGACTCCCCCCCACACACACACAAGCACCAGCCCATTATTGTCAGTTTGCCTGGCTGTCACAAAAATGGACAGAACACTTCCACGAACCAGACAGACCAGCAGTTAATCACCTAAGTATTTCTCTGCAATCTTTTAATTTGGATCATTACAGTTAATCACACGACAGAAACAATACCATTGACATATCTTTGTTTCTTTTGTTAGACAGCTGTGTGTGTGTCATACACTTATTTGATCAAGAGTTTCATCAGCTCACAAATGTTTTAGGGCAGTGATTCAGGCTGCCTGTCTGATAATGCTTTATTTATGAGTCTGTTTGCAGTGGTGCTCACTTTGATGGTAGCATATCATTCAATTTAACTCTGAAATAGGCTCGTGTATAAGAGCTTCTCTTAGAATATTGGATAAAAGGAACAGAAAAGTATGCTGTAGACTCACTGTTTACCTAAGGTGCAGTAAAAGAGCAGGGAAGCAATAAAACATTATCATCATCATCGTCATCGTCATCAGTATCATTATTATGATTATTATTATTATTATTATTATTATGAGAGAAGAGTTACCATTTCTATACTTACTTCCTCACCAGGTGAATGCCTCTCTCTACGATAATGCTCCAATTACCACAATGACATTAAAATGTCTCACTCTGTCATCAACATGTAAACTTAATCCCTGTATAATCAATTCTTCTTCTTGGCCATCCTTGTTAGGTGGTAAATCTGTTCTCCCCCCAATCCCCACATTATTAGTCAGACAATCAACAAGCCACTTCGACACAGAGCTAGTTTAATTGGATGCTGCACAGAGCATTACCATGCCCGTTGCCTAGCAATGGCTCCTTATGCCAGCATTGCTGTCTTTGTGCATGTTTTTTTTCCCAAAATGGCATCTATAATTACTTTGCAATTACTACCTTTTTCCCCTCAAACAAGTTCTTATCAGGCTGCTGATAGCTTCCTGCTTAGTGCTGCTTTCTGAATTGACATGGTGTGATATGGCCCCTGCAGGTTACCACAATCCTAATGTGGCAACAGATCTAATGCAGGTGAATACCAACTGTGTATACCATTCAAATGATAAGGACTTCTCCTGCAGCGATCTGGCTTTGATGATTACAAAACCACTGACAGCTATTGAAGCACCTGCTCACCCCAGCCACCTATTTTATAAAATCCAGACCACCAGGATGAAAAAAATCCCAAACATTTTCCTGCTAATTAGTTGTCACTGTGGTGAAACAGAACTAGAACAAAAAAACTACATCTACAAAGCCCGCTCAATGCTTAATGATGTATGTGCTTTTGCGGTGTAACAACATAAAATATACTTCAGAAAAGTTTTTTCAGTCCAACACTGTTTCTCTGTGCTAACTCAAAGCACTCAAAGCACATTAAGACATGTTTTTACTCCTAAAGAGGAAAATTCCTGTGAATCTGAAAAGGACAACTTCTTGCATGAGATACACTTTATTGACTCTATCAGCCTGTATTTTTTAACACACTGTATATGTTACTGACTGCAGTACAAGTCAAACATTGAGCTGAGGGGAAAAAAAATCCTTAAAGAGACCTGAAATCCCTCAACGTGCAAGGACAGACAAAATAAATGGGAAACAAAAGAGCATGAACACAAAGCTGTTATGAATGTGGAGCTGTTAGAGACACTGGCTGGAGGTGGACGATAGCAACAAAAGAGATTACGAGCCATATGCAGTACGTCGCCGCCAGGTTGGGTTGGCTAGAGAGTCCAATGAGCAGGCTAAATGAGGCCTTGACACTGGCCAGGAAACAATTCCAGACTTCTTTTTTTTTTTTTTTTTTTTAAACTGCTGGCAGTGCTGATGTAGTGAGGTCAGCCAATACACCACCATGGGACTGTTTACAGCTATGACACTGGACTCAGATTGGAGTCGTGACATGGCCCTGAAACAGCCCTCATCCTCCTTGGACCACACTAACAAAATACCTGACTGTATTACTGTACTGATAGGCGAGAAAGGGGACACAGGGCATCCTAATGGGAAAAGGAGGAAAGGTGTCTCACACACAGGAACTCCAGCAATTAATGCTTAAATTAGTTATCTTGTGTTTTCATGCAGTATTTCATTTTAACATGTTGTCATTGTTAGATTAGTAGTAGTTCGGTCGCTTGGGGTCATCTAAGACTTGGCTTTTAGCAATTTCCCACATACTAATCAAGATAGTCTGAACTTTTGACTTGAAATTCTCCATTAGCCAAAGCAATATGAATTTTATCATTACTCTGCAACCCACCAGCATCTGCTTTATGCTTGATGAAGCCTCTGTGCAATGCAAATATGTTTTGGAAATTTTTCCCACCATTTATGCAATTTGCATTTGCAGGCGTTCCACACGTATTAAGATTAATGTGCATTCATACCCTAATTTATACTAATATTCTATTAATATCACACAATTTTAAGGCATCTTTAATCACAGTGAGCTATGAAAATTATGTAGCTTTGACTTTAGGCAAACTTCGGCCAAAACGTTAACAAATACTGGAAGACTAAATACATGACAAAAGCAAATACACATGATGAAAAAAGTATCCTGAAAACATCATTGTCGGTGTTGGCTGTGAACAGTTACAAAGTGGTATACAAGTAAAATACACAGGGCAGACAACTTATAAATAGTCACTTACTACATCCAATACAGGAGACCTGGGAAAACTGTTCCACAAAGGGCCATTGTGGCTGAAGGTTTTTGTTCCAACCAACCAAGAGCACACACTTTGACTAATCAACTGTCTGAAGACTGAGATCAGCTGATTACATGAGTCAAGTCTGGTGTGCTGGTGCTTGGTTGGAAAGAAGGTTTGCAATACAATTTAATACAACAGGCCTGCATTGACTGAAGCCTATATGTTCATTAGGAAGCTTTAGTTTGCATGAAGTACACTGAGACATTATTATACCCTTATTTAATTTAGGCTGTGGTCAAAAGATTATAATACTTAGACAACCACCGTCTTAATATCATTTTAAAAAATCATTAAGAATTCATGCTGAAGAGGGTCTTGCCTGAAATGTCCATGTGGTATTATTAAAAGTCAAATTGAGGCACTGTCATAGTCTTCCCTTTTTCTTTTATTTATGACACAAGGATTCAGCACCCATTTTTTATGTACTTAAGTTGAGTGTGTGGTGTCCTATTTTTAATATCATGAGGGCGATATGAATCTTTCAAAACGTTAAGTACAACTCTAATCTGTCTTGAACTGGCTAACGAGCAGCACCCAGATTGTTTTTAAAAGTCACCCTCTCTCTGCCTAAGCCACACAGTGATGCCGCAGCCGGTACTGCTTAGAGGAGCAGGTGGTCACAGCAGACAGTGAGCTGAGCCATGCTGAAGACTCACCCGCTGTCTTGCTCACCCCCTCCCACTCTGCCACTCCCCTTCATCTTTCCAACCATCACTTTCTTTCAAACCATTCAACCTCTCCAAGTCAGCTTTATTTCTACATCACATCCTGCCCATTTTCCTCTTCTCTCTTCTCCTCTTTCCATCTGCATGTCCCCACAGACATTGGCAGCCAAAGTCTCTGACATCCACCAGATGTACAGCAGGTTTTTTTCCCACTGGTTCTCCTCCTCACACTCTGTTTTTCCTGCAGCACATTCATCCACACCAAACTGAAAACAGCTGAACACACTTAAGAAGTCACAAGGCTTTAATGGTCGCTGTTGTTGTGTCTTTGAATGAATGTCTCCACATGTGGAGGAGAAAGGAAGTGTGACATGATTTCCTACTGCAGAATTAAGCTATGCAGAGTTTATGAAGCGGGTGAAAGGCAGGGCTGCATGCAGGCCATCAGTCTGAGTGACTGAGTTGCAGCATGGTTGATAAAGCAGTAAAAACCAATGACAACACAATCAAATCTGTTCTAAAACCAAATCACTAAATATTGCTACCAGGATTTCTTTAAGTCTGCCACAAAAGTGGAAGTTTATTGACTTTTCCTAATCCCTAAACAGATTAAATATGAATTAAAATCTGCTCTGGTTAAACTGTGACAGCCCTGGGAATAAAACCACACAGCACAAAAAGATACCTGCAGAGAGTATGACATGACTAAATCCTCTCTGATTACCTTAAACATGAGGATTAGTTTCCAGAGGAAAAAAAAATCCTTCCATAAGTCTAAGTGACAGCGCTACACTTAATGGGCAGAAGGACAGGAGAGAGATGCTGTAAAACAAGAACGAAGCGATTTCTCCATTCACTGGTGAAGAAAATGGCTATTCTGTCCTCTCTTAGTCAACTTGAAAATTGGTAGCATTAAATATACGTTTTTGTCTCTTGTCTGGTTCCCTCCAGAAACTTTGTGGAAAGCGCTTCAGGAAGCTTGTGTATTTCAAGTTTACAACTACATCACATTTTCTGAGATTTTTGTTGCAAGAAGAAAGGCCAGCATTGGTCTGGTGAGAATTTAGAAACCAGCAATCAGCCAGCTTTTGACAGTATGGTAATCCTCTTCCACACTTGTTGCTTGTGGTTTTTCCAGATTTTCAAAGCAGGTCATGTGGATTTTATGTCTCCAGGCACCCAGCTGATGTTTTCACTTATACACATATTTTTACTGTTTAGTGTTCAAATGATAAATGGTTTTCACAGAGTTGTAGGGTAGGGTAACACTGAAAGCCCTTAACAGAGAAATATGCCTCAACATAAAAGAGAGTGGTAGAGATTTAGGTCTCTGTGGCGATGAGTCAGTGGTACATATCACAATGTGCAGTCAAGAAAGTGAGCTGGAAGTACACAGTGAGGTCTGAGGGGGAGACAGTATATTCTATACCTGCATCCACTTATACATTCAGTGTTGGTAAATATGTACACTGAAATATTCAGAGAGGCAAAGTGCATTAGTGCAGGGAATAATTTGCAGCAGGTTCTGAAATAACTCCCCCAGTGTTATAGGAAGGCATTTTACACTCATCGTCATGCTGCCCTGATACAAAAAACTCAGTTATGTGGGAAATTTACAACTAATTTGCTTACTACAGTTCTGGAGGTTTATTCGTTGTATGCAACGATGCAGAAATGCCTTTTTAGTCCCTCAATGAAAAACAGAAAAGAAAATGTAGCTCTGAAGCATATGTTTTACTCTGAAAAAAAATCATTTGATATTTGTTTCTTATACTTAGACATTACTTAAACATCACTGACTCACCAGCAGTAAAGTCCTTGTTGAGATCTATGAAAGCGTTGGAGTGGGGGACGCGCATGTTGCCAGATAAATTCAATGCAGTATGACAGTCTTGATTCCTAAAGGGGACGAAACCCACACAGCAGAATTTAAAAGCTCTGCATTTACAGAGAGTAGCTGAAGGTCTGAAAGCATTAGAAATAAAGGTTGGATATCCTAAGTGAGTTTGAGAGTGATTTCATTACCTCTTGAGGAGATAGCAGACTTCGGTGGATGAAAATGGAGGGTTGGCGACTCCAAGAATGTCTGGGATCATGTCCCCATTGAAACTGTGGGAAAATTTGTTTTCATTGATCAAATCACTTCATAAAAAAAAAAAAAAAGCACACTGAGATACATATTGTAAAAACTGATGACATAGCCCTGAAACACCGTGGATACTGTCAGAGAGATGTATATCCACCTCTATCATTATTTCTGAGGCCACAGTCAGTGACAGTGGTGTTGTTTACATATTAAATATTTGAAAGACTTTTTTTAAATTTAGGTCTTCCAACCACATCACTTTGGATAAACAAGTAGGGTAGACAGGGTACCTGGGATTTCATTCAATAGCACAGGTTTATCTAAAATTATGTTGAGTATGTATATATGACATCTTGAATCTTATCCCCCCCAAAAAAAGATATCTAAAAAACTAATTATGCATGTGTTTTGAAAATGGAACCAATATTTTAAATGCATGTTTGATTGCAACCATGCAAATCCAGCAAAGTAATAAGGGCACATTCCTTATTGCATGAAAAGTATAATATTCAAAGTAAAGTTTCTGTAAACATAGTTCAGATTGATACCTACTCCATAACAAGAGGCTGATCTCTGAATGTCTTGTTCAGCATCAGCCACCCACTCATATCTGCAGAAAATGAACAGTTTGAACAGTTTTAACAAGCCTGAATAAAGCTTGCTCTGAAAAAACACAAATACAGGCAAAAATTAACGGCAATGAACACCGAATTAAATATTCGAATTAAACAAATAACAATAAATCTTATCTCCTTTGAAGTAGTAACTGAAATTATGTGCAACCCAAAGAAACTTTAAACTTTGAAATATATCATACTGACTTTCCATATTAACTATGCAACCAAAAACATTACTTACTAAATGGTCTACTGTACTAGGAGCAGCATACACAATTTCACATTACTGTGATCCCATCATAAGTCACTGACCACTGTTGTCTTATTTTATGGAACACGTATTCTCATTGTGAACTACTCTCTAATACAAATATATTAAATTATGGAGATTCATTTGCCCAATTAATGTAATCATAGCTCATTTATCTGAACTGATAAATGAACTGATAAATTACTGAATGGTAATAATAAAAACAGGCACTGTATAGATTTCTAAGAAACCTTATGATCACAAAGTGCTTCATGTTGTTAAATTAAACCAGCGGTCTTATTCAGCACTACAGATCTAAAAGTTTCTTTTTTTTTAATATGCAAAATGCACAGTTTTATTATTGTGCTGACAATGTGCTTGAGAGCGAGATCTTGCATTTGACGATCATATAAGCTTAAACTGCATCACCAGATTTTCTTTTCTTCAATGTAAAAAGGTGAATCTATTGTATTTACGTGTGTTTTTACATTTAAAATTACATTATCCCACAGCATTCACACTTTTCATTAGAGGAGACACACAGGTGGAACTAATGACATTAACTATGGTTCCACTCCAGCTATTTCACCACAGTCATTAGTGATGTTATTAGTTATACCTGTGTTTAACAAAACAAACAAAAAAAAAAAGTCTGCTCATCTTTAGTTTTACTGTACAGTCAGATCACTTGTACCCATCGAGCAGCCCGGTTTGCAATCCAGTCATTTGGTTAAAGATGTGTACCACAATGTGGGACATGACAGAGAAAGGAAAAAGAATAACAGACTATTCATACAATGTCTGTTTGTGCCAAAAAGTGTGCCTGTCCGAAGTGCTTTCGGCTGAGAGAGCTCTACCTAATGTCTGGTTGTGTCCCCAGAAGATGAAAATGCTCGTCATCGTATCAGAGGTTGTCTGAGCTGTAAGGAGCACGTCCATCTGGGAGTCTCCATCGTAGTCTCCTGGAACCACACTGGTGATGACGGTGTCCCTGAGAAGGAAGGGGTGATTAAAAAAAAAGGAGAAAACATGCTCTGGTGTGCACTTCCTGAAGAGTAACCACCCTGGACCGTGAGTCAGCTCCTCAGCACTGACGAGCTAAAAAGACATTAGGGCGTGATGATATATGAGAAGTGTAAATGAAAGGAGAATCATAGTGATATTTACCTTAGAAATACATCTTTTGTGATGTGAAGTTTGGGCTTGAAGTAAGGTGTTTTTGAGTCAGCCAAAAAAATTACCACTTCAGACTCTGAAAAAGGATGAAGAAAAAACATAACCTAATTAACAAAGTCAAATAAAACTTCCACCACGGCCAGGGGATAAAGCTCAACGTCAATCACAGCTGTACAGTAACCATTGTCACCATATGCCTGAATTTACACTTAGCAGTAGACTAATTGAAGATACCGCCCATGGTCATTATGGTAACAAGACAGGAGTAAAAAGCAGTGAAAAGATAAAGCATCAATTACGCTCTCTGATGATGAAGATGTCTGTCTGTTTATCAACATAAAAGTCTCCAAACGCCGCCACCGTGCCGAAGTTTTCGGAGCCGAACAGGTCGGCTGTTACATCCTGAAGAGCAAATGTGTTATATTGTCCAGCAAACAGACAAAGAAAAGCCAAAATGTTGAATTTGGAGATCCGCATCATTCAGCTGGAGCTACTCCTCACAACAACACTGACAGTAACACGGCATGCAGCTTTACGGCAGAGTGAAACGGCAGCTTCTCCTTATTTAATGATTCATTACAGCGATTTTGGCTCTTACACCTAAATATTTGTTCTGATATTTTTATTTTGTTAAAAACATGTGGAGGAGGTACACTTAAATAAATGCAAACAGCGTAATATTTGGAGTTTCCTTGTTTGCGTCAGTGTCGTGCTCCCTGGAAATTTTGACAGCTGTGCCAGGTTGACGACAGTTAGCAAGGAAGTGGGGGAAGTTTACTTTCAAAATAAAAGCCGAACATTTATTAAGATGGAAACTAAGCGACCACATTGAGATTAAATGTCTGTAATGCCTATTAATATGATCAAATATATCGATAAATATCGGTGATTAATATTTTCGCACGCTGAGTTGACTTTTTACATTTATGCTTTATTAAATGGTCTCTGAGTGGGAGCCTCGTCGCTTCCGTTTAATTTTGAAGGAAGGCACAGGAAACGGTTAAAGTTTCTGTTTTCTTTGACAGGCTGTAAACATGGCGAGTCTGGCAGATGTCGGCTGGAAACTCCTGGAATTCAAAGCCCGATCAAAAAGATCAGGTCTGACTTCATCAACTTTGCATGACACCGCACAGTATGACTCTGCCGACTGCTCCTTTTGTGTCTCCGCTTTTATCTGATACCGTGTACTGCGAAAACACCGTACAAGGGCTTAAATGGGGCTTGATATGCCTATTTAATTTACCCACTGCATAGACGGTGCAAGCATGAAAGGTCAGAGGTGTAAATGTGCAGTACACTGGGTCTATTTTAAGAGCTCCTCGACAGGAGTTGGCTGTGCTGTGTTGCATGTGGAGTGAGCAGAGGGCCTGTGAAAGCTGCTAGACTTGTGTTGTTATACCACTGGTTGTCAGTCTGGCACTTGATCTCTTTATAAAACTATGGGGATTGTTGTTCATTGCATGGGTGAAAGACGTCACATTGTTATTTATTACCACATGTAGGAGAGTGTTATTTATTATGATACACCTGAGAAAAAGGCCATAAATTATGACCAGGCCTCTCCAACCCACTCATTTTGAGGTGCACATTAAAAATCCATGTGATTGTAACCATACTCAACTATTCTGTACCTATATTTTGTCTAAGTCATACTTTCTTGGTGTACCGCTGTAAATATAGATTTCATGCTCTCATAAATCATCCTGTAGTGTCAGCTGTTGTCTGGAAACTCTGGATCTGATAAAAGGTAGCTTGCAAAGAAAACTGGAGAATTTTACAACCAATATTAAGATTTTTCTATGAATTTAAATATATCACAAAGTGCATCTTTTCTGCCAGTTTCCATATCACAGCCGTATTAAGACAGCTGTACACCATTTAAAGCTTTTTTTGCAAAATGTAATGGAGTGTAAAGGCCAATAACCAGGCTTCTCCAAGTTTAGTTGTCAAGTCATTCTGCTAAAGTCTTTAATTCAGTCTCTAATTAAGTTACTTTCATAGTGCTATTGATCATTACTGTATTTCTCAAGGGTAAATATAACTTGCATTCCTCAGTAAACTTAATGCTTTGTAATACTTTGCATGCTGTTCATGATCATCATCAATCCACTGTGTTATTCATTGTTGATCCATGCATGTCAAAATAAGTCTAACTCTGTACTACTAACTCCTTCCTGTGAATTGCTGTAGATTTGTGATTTAGCTGTGAGAGACGATTGGCCTTAATTTCACCTTTTGAGAATGGCTGCCTCCGTGGCTGCGATTCCCCGGCCTCAACGGAAAATTCAGAGACTCGGTAAGTAGTGGCAGCAGATTTTAGGAGAGATGTTGCAGTCGGTCACACACAAAGAAGGCCAAAGAGGACATGGGTAAAAATCACAAGGGAATCCTTTTATTATCTGGACATGGAGTTTGGTATAGTTACAATGTAACTGATTAATTTCATGGCCACAGGAAAACATGTCAGCCTTCACATGTTGTGAACTAAAAGTCTAAACATATTTTGCAAATGTGACATATACATTTTGGTATGTTTCATATCAATAATGTTATTTCCTTATTATGAGGAATCCAGGTGTGTTTGAGATTACAGCATTGTTATTTTGAGATCATGAGAAGATGACGCAGGATGGTTACATGCTTAAGCTGTGGCAAAATAGTGTAATACATGTGAATTCAGGTAGACAGTATGACTTTTAGTGGTTGTATAATCGTGTTTATGCGCAGGAAGCACAAAAGTGACACAAAATAAATTTACAGTATATCACACTGCATCTATAACAGTGTGAGAGGTCTGCATCACTGAAATTAGTCACAGGATCATATAAAACCAGCCAAATGATGACTTCCCACATTTGTCTGATCTCATGTTAGAAATTAAATAGAGATTAAAATAGGAATATTGGACTTCCTCAATGCTCTTTTAAAGTGTTATCTTTAAAAAGAGATGGATTGGCTTTGTCCCCTGCAACTTTTAAGCTGATGGAAATTATGCTAATTTCAGCCAGAATGTGAATTTTTCAGTACCTGTGGTATTGACCCAAGGTCGAACCTATTAAAATGCAAATCTCAGCAAAGTGAAAAAGTGTCTGAAAATAGAGAAAGTCTAACAGATAGGGGTTTCCCCTCACACTCCCTCTTTCTCCCAGCTCAGAGGAAAATGTTAGGAAATGTCTGGTGGTGAGCCACGTTACCATTTGAATTTTTAGCTTAGGGCTTGAATATTGTTTTGTGTGCTGAGCCCTTTGTGATGTGGTGTGTTGCGGTGAAAAACAGAATTACTGATGGCATGCATCTTATTGTTTTTTTTCCCCCTCTGACTCTTATTTTTCCTTATATTAACTGGAAACAAGAACACGATGAAAAAATGAAGTCATTGCCTACGCATTGGAATATATGAATAAGACTGTTGTCTCAATCGAAAATACAGAGAAATCACCATATAACTGAGATGAAAAACAGGGTCTTTTTTTTATCTTAGCTACTCAGTTCAATCATTCAGGCAAAATACTCATGAAGGTGAGGAGATTTTTTAAGGATTTCTGAGACAGCCAAGTCATGCAGTGACACTTGTGGTGTTTGTGTGTAACACAC
Source organism: Terapon puta (assembly GCA_028564955.1). Lineage (NCBI taxonomy): Eukaryota > Metazoa > Chordata > Actinopteri > Centrarchiformes > Terapontidae > Terapon > Terapon puta. Next base: position 13,651,070 of record JAOXYL010000001.1, on the reverse strand, counting down.
ATGTCCTTCCTCAGGTTCCATCTATGAACCACTCAAGCTGTCCATTCTCCAGCGTGAGGATGAGCCTCTGTGGGAGAAACTGGACCGCTACTACAGTGCCGGTAAGTATACACATATTCACTCCTGATTACCTAGAGGGAGGGAGGGAGGAAGGGGGAGGAGAGTGAGTGTGAGAGAGTGAGAGAGAAAGAAACAGCACTGCTGAATCCTCCTAGAAACACACAGGCCTCCCAATGCATGGCCACATTCTTCGGCTAATGTATGCGGCTGCTGTTGTTTTGTCATTGTCAGTGTCCTCAAATTGCAGCCTCTAGTGTAGTGATTCCATCTTGCAGACATACCACAGCACTGTTTGGGGAAAATTTGTTCTCAGCTGGCAAGATAAAAGCAAGGCATGGGGATTCCCAGGTGTTACAGATGCAAGAACGTTTACCCAGAATGCGCTGACCTGATTTTAATTGGTGCCCTAGCTTGACCCAGCGCTGCACCAAACTCGGCTGTAGTGTTTGTGAGTGAGATCCCAGTAAGGGATCATGTGGGAATTTCTGCAGTAGATTTACTCTGCTGGATTCAGGCATTTTGAACAGCCCCATACTCACCTGTGTCAAGTTCTGGTCACACCAGATATCGATAGAGGAGATCCCATTATCTCAGCCCACCACAGAGGAGCTATTTGCATTTCATGGGTTTATTATTTCTGAAACATATTACCGATGTCACGCCATGATGAGTGACGACCACTTTTATTTAGTATAAAATACTAGAGCCTTTTACAACAACTATCCTTCAGACAATTACTTAATAGTTATACAAACAGTCTGGTATAACTGTACACAGTTAACTGAACTGGCTGACAAAGCCATTGCTTGGCAGTGTTTAATCTAAAATGTAAAGAATGTGGTCAACAGGTCTGACCAACACTTGATTATAATGCTGTTTGATAACGTTGTGAACACCATACCCACATTAACGAAAGACTGTCTCAAGTCTGTGGTTTTAAAAAGGCAAGTAGTTACTAAAAACCAGAGAATGACACAAACCTGGAGACAGATACTGTATCTGGTGCAGTTGAGTCACAGGTGAGTGTGCTGGCGTAATCAGTAAAGAAGCCTCCAGCCTCAGCGCGGGAGAGATAAATACACATTAGTACTGATTACTAAATTACCTGCAGCTGTGACTGCAGCGTTGCACCAGTCAGGGCGAGCCCTCAATGCACAGAAAGAAACAACACCCAACTCCCACAAAGCATGGAGTCCTCCATTTCTGGACTTCACTAAGATGTCTCAAGACTTCATAAATAAAAAAAAAAAAAAAAAAAGATTCGGTATGAAATAATTTAATCAAAAATGTCGGTGTGACTGTGCCTTTTGGTTGGCACAAGGTTGAACGCCAAGGTTGAAATGCTAGCAAATTGCTGTCAGATTTGGTGCCTCAGTGCCAGTATACCCAACAACAACTGGAGGGGTGTTTGTTCAGTGATAGTCCTCTAATGGCAGAGGTTTTGACTTGTCATGTCACAAAAAGCACAGGTGTAACTAATAGCATTAATGATGGATCCGTTCCACTTTGGTGCGCCAGTAAGTAATGCCAATGAGCCAGCGTATACAATAGCGAGGCCCTGGCACTGAAACAGCTGAACTGAGTGCAGCCACTATTAATCTAGTTAGTTACACCTGTGTTTGACAAGTCCAAATGTCTGCTGCGAGAATGGTCTGTGGCCACACCTGATTAAGCAGTTTGTAAGCCTCGGTGAGGGGAGACATGTGGACTAAAAGACACAGTGAAACAAAGTGCATTATAACTTGGCGTTCTATCAAAGTTGTAGACCTTGGTCTATTTGTAAGTAATTGATTTATGTAATTATTCAGTGTTTTACACATGGAACAGATACTTCTTTATCACAAAAACATTCATGAAGTTTGGTTGTTTTATGACTTTATTATGGGTCAACTGAAATTGTGACCAAATCTGCCAGATCAAAAATATACATACAGCAACATAAATCAGCAATTTTGGTGACTTAGAAAGTTGTGTCAATGAAATGAGCTTCATAGCACGGCGTCTTAACTTCTTGTGAGTGATTATGAGTGAGTACAGCTGGTGACTTCTCTGAGGCCATTTAAATAGGGCTCATTGGATAGAAATGCCCACAAACCCTACAATGGGAAAGTCAAAGGAGCTCCACACGGATCTGAAAAAAGCGAATCATTGACTTGAATAAGTCAGGAAAGTCACCTGGAGCCATTTCAAAGCAGCTGCAGGTCCTAAGAGCAACAGCGCAAACAATTGTTTGCAAGTATAAAGTGCATGGCACTGTTTTGTCACTGCCAGGACCAGGAAGAAAATTCAAAGTTTCACCTGCTACTGAGAGAAAATTGGTCAGGAGGATGAAGAGTCAACCAAGAACCACCAAAAAGCAGACCTGCCAAGAATCAGAAGCTGCCAGAACACAGGTGTCAGTGTCGACATTCAACCGTGTTTTGCATCGCCATGGACTGAGAGGCTGCCGTGCAAGAAGGAAGCCCTTGCTCCAAAAGCGGCACCTTAAGTCTCGACTGAAGTTTGCTACTGATCACATGGACAAAGATAAGACCTTCTGGAGGAAAGTTCTCTGGTCAGACGAAACAAAAATCGAGCTCGTTGGCCACAAGGCCCAACAATAGGTTTGAAGGAGAAAAAATGAGGCCTACCATCAAGGACGGTGGTGGTAGTATTATGCTGTAGGCCCGTTTTGCTGCCAATTAATCCGGTGCTTTATTGGAGTAAATGGGATAATGAGGAAGGAGAATTACCTTCAGATTCTTCAAGATGATTTAAAATCATCAGCCTGAAGGTTGGGTCTTGGGTGCAGTTGGGTGTTCCAACAGGACAATAACTCCAAACACACATCAAAAGTGGAAATGGAATGGCTAAATCAGGCTGGACTTAACGTTTTAGAATGGCCTTCCCAAAGTCCTGACTTAAATCCCATTGACAACATGTGGACAATGATGTAGAAACAAGTCCATGTCAGAAAGCCAACAAATTTAACTGAACTGCACCAATTCTGTCAAGAGGACTGGTCAAAGATTCTACCAGAAGCTTGCCAGAAGCTTGTGGATGGCTACCAAAAGCACCCAATTGAGGTGAATATGGCCAAGTGACATGTAACCAAATATTAGCATTTCTGTATGTATATTTTTGACCCAGCAGATTTGGTCACAGGTGACCCATAACAAAGTCATATAAAGTCATAAAAGAATCAAACTACATGAATGTTTCTGTGTGTATCTGTTTAAAAAATCATGTATATGTATATATGTGTATATATATATGTGTATATATATGTATGTATATCTATATCTATATCTATATCTATATATGTCTATATATATCTATAGAGCATATATATAGAGCATATATATATATATATAGAGCATATATATATATAGAGCATATATATATATATAGAGAGCATATATATAGAGAGAGAGAGCATATATATATATATATATATATATGCTCTCTCTC
>JAOXYL010000001.1:13635213-13647460 GCA_028564955.1 Terapon puta | reverse complement strand
ATATATATATATATATATATATATATATATATATATATATATATATAGAGAGATAGAGAGAGAGAGAGAGAGAGCATATATATAGAGCATATATATATATATATATAGAGCATATATATTTTATTTTTTAGAGTAGAACAATATTTAGAGTAGAGCAAGAGAGCAGCAGAGGGGATCGGCCAGGCACATCACTTCTTCTGAGCAGATAGCGTTGGGTTTAGTGTGCAGAAGGCAGGATCATGTGTTTCCACTGGGTGTGTGTGGCTTTTAGATTCTAGTAATACAGCTCAGGATGCTGTCTCTGTGCTGATTTTTGCCACAGCGGACAAAAGCTTAGCTTTCCTCAGTTACTCTCGTAGAAGTCACATAACATTACTATACAGCGCAGTGGACAGATCTTGACATGCTCTTAAGAGGAACTGCATTAATTTTTTTCACTGTTTCTGTTCCTTTTCAAGACAAATGATGTGTAATCGTAAATTTTTTATAAGCTATGCCCAGATTTTTCCACAGTCGTGTATTGTGTGTAGTTGAAAAAAAACTTGCCTTCATTTATAATTACTAATATGGAGTCAAAGTCAAAAAGACACATAACATATACTCTTACTTGCTTGGAGCTTGTCAGTGCCCCTCCATTTATGACATTTAAGGGCTCCCAGAGCGTATTAAAAGCTTGGCCTTCTCCTTGCAGTGACCTTGAACTAAGAGCTATTTAAAGGCTGCAGGGTCCCGCAGCATTTCGCAGAGGAGATGCCGCATGTCTCCTAAAAATAAAGAGCACCTCCACTGACATCGGAAGAAATGATTACGCTTTAATGAAATATATTAAGCTCCAGAGAAGACGAGCTGAGATGCTACTTCACATAGCAAAGGCCACCATAGACCTCTATCTAGTATTGATCACAGGACGAGCTGATTCATTATCTGTCTGATTCTGCCCAGCAGGTCGTTTGATCGATCACATTTTATGTTCATTTTGTAGAGCAGCACGTCCCAGTGTTGGAAGAAAAAGAGTAGGAAAAGTCGAGGGAAGGAGCTCAGTCAGTCACAGCGAGGTGGGTATGTGAGAGCTGCTGCTCAGACACCTGGCTGGAGTTACTTTGATAATCACGTTTTACTCAACAGTCTGCATCAAGCGGAAGAGAGTTTAGGGTCCTATATTGAATGGCCGGACTTGTCAGAAATCTGTTTTGGTGTGCATTAGTGACCCCACTCACACATCTTGTTCGTGAGAAAGTTTCACCACTTCCTCTGACTTGTATTGACCGGATTGCTGGATATTAAACAGGTGCAGGGAGACATGTTAAGTGAAGTTAACTACACCCGAATGAAATCATGTCACTTAGTGAGAAGCTCCAGGCTGTAAAATGTGTGAAGTGAATTACAGGAGTAAGTTTGCAGCAAGTCCGTGCTTTCCAGCACTTTGTGTGCCGGATCACGGGCACTCAACCTGTAACGCGCTGTTGTCTCCTAACAGATACTTCATTACTTCATCCCCTCAGGATATACAGGTGTTAATATACCCAAGTTTATATTAGAGAAGACCTCTTTGTGCTGACTGATTTCACAAAGTCACGGTATCGATAATGTGTAGAAAATAGTCATGATTCATAATTTCAAAAGAGCTATGAGCAGTGGAGCATAAAAATAACATTTACTGAAGTAAACAAGAGAGACAAATCACAGCTTTGGGTCAGGATCCGGCTCAGGCGGTGGATTTACTTAAGACTTCAGAAACGGCAGCTTTTGCCGGCAGTGAGCTGTTGAACATTTGTGTGTTTTGTTTTTTTTGTTTGGTTCAACAATTTAAACAGCAAACCCTGACGGTAACTGCCTTTAACCCAGGTGTGGATTGAGGGATTGTTAATGCGTTCCTGCACAGAAGCGTCTGCTCTGGGATGGATGCACCGTTTTCTCACATGAACACACTTCTGGCAGATATGACACAGCTCATTGGTCAGCCCTGATAAAGACAGGGCAGCTTGTGCGTGTGTGTGTGCACGCGTGTGTGTCTGTGCGTGTATGTGCGCACCCCTCCATCAGCACTTGGTTGCTGGGCGTTCATTAGTCTCTGTGTGTGTTTGTGTGTTTAGAATATGGAAAAAGACAATAAACAGAGCTTAGTGTGCAACAGGTGTGGCTCTCAGTTGGAACTGATTCGCTGCTATCAGCGAGCGCAGCGTAGCCTCCGGCATCAGCGGCGTCGGAACCCCATAGATTTACAGAGAAAAAGCCTCCGCCAAATTGCAGTATGTGGAAAACGCGGCGCCGAACATCGGGCTTGTTTAATTGTTGTGTTGGGTGGCAGCTGGAAGCGCTTGTCCAATTTTTGCAGGGAACAAAGCCAACATTGTTATCACCGACACCCAGACCCGCTTGCCAATATACCTGCTTTCTTTCAGTTTCAGGAAGGAAAAGGGGTGGAGAGGGGTGAGGTTGGGGGTGACAATGACGAATCAAACCAGTTACATTTTTCCTCCTTTCTCTGTCTTTGTTGTTTTGTTGTAAAGCTGCCCCCAGCGGTATTAAGCTTACAATGCTGTTGTGATTGGGGACTTGTTTTTCCGTTATCAAGAATGGAATACCAGGGGAAAGTTTACCTCCATCTCTTGTAGTTCATCTCTCCATCATTTCTCTCTCTCCCACTCTCTCACTTTCCTCCTCTCTTCTTTCTCTCACCTCTCTGTGGTTTCTTATTTATGTGGCAATGTGGCCACACTCCATTGACTCAGCTGGCTTCCTGATAATACTGGAGGCAGAAGGCACTATCACTCAGCCGTCTGGCTCACCACGATTAAGGGAGGGAGAAAACATGTTCTTATTTTTCTTTCTATAGTCATTATGAACTTGTTGCAAAACCATAAGCTTATCTGGGCTAGTTTTCTTCTTCACTTTGTTTTTCCCTTTTGCTACTTTCTTTACTTTCTGTCCCTCCTTTTTTTCGGTCTTCTCACACTTTCTTGGCTCAAATGTTGCAGTGTTGAGCCAGTTCAAGTCAGCTAATCACTGTTTGTTCCAGTGGCTTCAATCTTATGAAACGGACCACATCAGGGTTTAATAATACCTGAGAAAATGTTTTTGTTTTTTTCATTACAGTACCACATATGTAATTAAACTATTATCAATAGAACTGATTGAGAGAATAAAAGCTGCTTTAATTGTAATTGTAATGTATTGATAAGTGTGTGATCGAACCATGAACTTCAAAACATATGAAGTTTTATGAAAGACAACTAAATCAAAATCACAATATGAACTTACCAGGATAAACTGTAAAAATGATGACACTGCAGCGACAGATGCAGGTCATTTGAAGTGTTAGATAGAAAAGATGTTTAAGAGGCAAAGAAAAGTTTCCCTGGAGCCACATCATACATATTTTCTCCAATAAAAATCCACAAAATATTTTGAGAAATTCATGACAGCATACGCCTCCTTGACCGCACTGTGTATAAATACCCTTTTTAAAAAATATTTTAGTGTTTGATTTCACACCCGATATTTCAGTGGTTTTAACATCCAACAGGCAACATGGGTCATCAGTTTGTGTTGATTTCACCTTCTCCGTCATTTTCTTGAGTTTAGCTCTTCTGGTGCAACATGCTGTGATGATACATTTAAAACTGCCTTACGAAATAAAACAGACAATGCAGCAAGTTTTTGTGAAATAATTCATCATTGATCCTATTTTCTTTTTTTCTTAAATAGACACTTAACTGAACAGTTTATACAATTAACATTTGCATCATTATTGAATGTGCGGTATGTAAATTAAATGTAACAGGGTTATAGAAGTTTGACAGAAATATCTTTTTCATTTTCTAATTTTCTTTAATAGAAAAAGAATAAAAATCAATAAATTACTTTTAGCACTGAGAGCACTTGGCCCATGGAAAACATATAGTGTGGTCTGTGTACAAAAAAAAATGCACAGCACTTAAAGAGATGGTTCAGCAATTTGAGAAATAGGCTTACAAGGAGGATTAACATATTTAATTGTTTTATCCGCACATAAGTAGAATTGTAAAAATTATAACTTGCCTGTGTTTTGGGGGGGAGTTGCAAGTGTTTCTTTTTGATAAGAACGGCTTATGTCTTGAGCAAATTGAGAGTGATATTGATCTTTTATACTCATCTCACTCTAAAGAAGTACAAAATCAACACATTTCTTAGAGTGAATTTAACTATTGTTCTGTAAAAGCTGTATTGCTTTGTTAGCTGCCGTTACAGTGTCAGCATTTTGTGGTTTAAAACAAAATGGTGGCCACTGCGTTTGTTTTTCATCAAGCAGTAAGTCATGTTAGGAAACCCGATGACAGCAGCAGCAGGAGTAGACAGAGAAGTTATTGTTAAGACTGCCATGAACGATGAATACTACAGTTTGTGTACTTCCATTGTTTCCTGTAGCATCCACTGTGGGACTGTACAGACATGTTCCTACTCTTTCTATCTTTCCCCTGTCTTATTTTTTTCTCTTTTCAATCTATCGCTCTGTATTTTTTTCTTTCTCATCATCTTCTCTCATTTTCTCCACCCTGTCGGTGCAGTGAAATGGCCCATTGTAAAAGAGCAGACTGTGTGCGTCTGAGACATTAGCTGCTGATTTAGTGGGACATTAGCTTGATGGATGGCTAGGCAGAAAAGTCTCAACAACAGTTGATTTGCATCCAGAGAAACATCCAGAGCAGTCTGAGGCTGAACAACGTTCGGCACTCTCATCTTTTATGTTCTGCATCTAATGATGTCTTCCACCACACTGTTTTGTACAATTGAAACCTTGAGTCCTTCACAATTCCACACTGAGCAGGATCAGAGCCCCCGGTTCACTTTATCTTGAGCCCTTTTGTGAATACATTTGACTGAAATACATATTATTTGATTTAAAATATATTATGAAAATAGAGAAGTTTGTAACCTGTGAGTATTGTACAAATAAATGACTGAATTAACTTAAGTTACAATTATTGCATACTATGTCAAAATCTTTAAGTCTACAGTGTGGAGTTTTATAGTAACTTCAAAATAACTGCGAGATGAGTATGAAATAGGTTAATTGATTTGAGACTTTTTTCTCATTTTCATTTTGAACAGTAATTCCAGTGGTTTATTTTGTAAGACCAATAAACTTACTCCGTCTCTCAGACCTTTAGAAATGGCTTTTTATCTAGTTGTTTCAGAATCTATTGTGTATCTTCATGGTTCCCTTTGTTGAAACCCTACCACTGCATGATAAGAAATTAGAAGTGATCAGTTTAATTTGAAACAGTGATGACATCAGTCTTTGTCATTATTCATAATTGTCTATGCTTATTATTGTCATAGCTTCATTTCTAGCATCAAAATTGTATACACCGTGATTTTATACTAGATTTAGTCAATTTGCTCTCTTGCTGGAGGTTTTTGTAGTAAGGTTTTTCTGTCTGACTTTACGATATAAGTATACACCGTTGTGTAAATCCCCTTCGAGCATGTTGGCTGGTATGAATGAAACTGATTTGATTTGAGCTATCATGCAGTCTGAATTCATGGAGATCCAGTGTGCCATCGAGAAAGACTTATCTCCCTAGAGCAGAAAATGACTCTCATGACCACAGCTCCTTCACGTATTTGTGGTTAAAAAGGCAGACAGCACATTGAGGTAAACCAGTGTGGGATACAGTTGTTTCTGGTGCGCGTGATGACCAATACGTCTTACAGCCTTTCACATTCTACCGCTGATGTAGCCGCAGTCAAAATTAGCCTATACCCAGAGGTACTGTCCTATTACTGGTTAGCAATCCTGGTGAATCGGGAGGGGATTGCTTTGTGAGTGTGTGAGTGTGTGTGTGTGTGTGTGTGCACGCATCTTTAAGCTTGTGTGTTTATATTTAATTTACTCTACAGTGCAGAGACCAAGTGTCCTTACAAGGGCACACAAATGAATAAATCAACGAGGATATTTCTCTTTGCACGTGAGCTACTTTATAGTCAGGGCTCATCTTTACACATAAAGATACTTTAATTTGTCTCTGGTTTCACACGGCATGAGCCAGTAGACCCTTCATGCGTGCATGCATGGAAGCGTGCACTTCATTAGTGTGATACTTGGAGGTGGGTTACCTGCAAGGTTTATTAATATTCTGCCTAATTCACCCCATCAACCTCTGTATCTCACTGCCAATTTGACTGTCACCTTCAATCGACCAGTACACACACAAACACGCATGCAAAAAACACACATACGCACACACTGACTGACATTCCCGCCCCCTGTCTCCCTCTGAGGGCCCATTACTTTCATTACTTTTTACTCACAGATAGCACAGACAACCTCTTTTTTCTTTACACACACACACACAAACAGACACACACACCCTCTGTCTTTCTTTCCCTCTTCTGTCTCCTTCCGCCTCTCTTTCTATCATTCCCTTCCCCTCTGTCCCTCTGTAACAAACGACAGTGCAGAATGGATGTCCCCTTCATTTGCACCGGCATAATGTTCTGATGAAAAATGAAGTGATCCCTCCAGACAGATTAGTCATCAGTGAGGGGACCTCTGCAGGAGAGGGAGGGCGTGCATGTGTGTGTGTCTATGTCTTTGTGTGTGTTTGTGCATGCGTGTCTGAAACAGATAAATCACTTCCCCCGGAGGCCTTCTGTTTGAGTATGTAATATTTCAGCATATATTATTGGAGGACTACGATCTGTTCGTATTAAGAGCTTTCATCCGTTGTTCTGTCCTCAGTAACTGATGCTGAGCATGAACTTTGGTGAACTTCAACACTCTTGGTTTATCTTCACCCGTCCATTTGCTGCAGGCTACAGGCAGCCCAGCTGAAAGTATTTCCAGAGACACGGCCTTGGTCATTACCTGTCGCGGAGCTTGCCAGTCTTTCTTGTAACACCAAAGCAGTTCACAGATTTTGGTACTTTCCCTTTATGCTAGCACTGTACAGCTGGAATTTAAACTTATTTTGAGGTTGCTCCCACATTTTAGTAAGTATTGATTTGGTGATTTTCAATTCTTAATAAGTCTAGACAAAATTTGGATGAAACATGCTTTTCTGTTGTCCTGCCTCTTTCTGCTTCTTTCTGCAGTATTAATGTTGTCCACATTTTCACCAATACCATATCATCAACTTATTTCATTTCTATCCCATGTTTAACATGTGTGTGAAATGACAATAAAGAATCCTTGAATTATATATTTTTAAAATGCATAAAAACCTGTAAATATTACACATAACCACCAACCTCTAGATAAATAGGTCACCACGAGTAAATCATCTGTTAAATTCAGACACAATAACTCAGTGGCAAAAAAAGGAACATCTTCTTTGGGGATGAGGAGAAATGAGATTACAGACACTCAGCGTGTATATACAGGTTTACAGGGACCAGATTACCACAGCGCATACAGACACATTCTCGATCATTTGCTTTTTTTGTGTTTGTGTAATTTCTGTTTTAACAGAGTTAAACTACATATTGCTACTAATATTTTTGCAACAGTATTGGTATTATATCATATACACAAACTGGCAAGATGTTGCTAAAGGCTGTGTTTGAGGAACAAACATGCAACACATGAGTTTCTTTGCTTAATTTCTTCATTTCCACTCTGATGCTGGTGCAGAAGAAGAGAAGTTGCGTATACGTTTTAGCAGGGTAGAAATTTTACATAATATCTGGTTCTTTACTTAAAATATCCAAATACCTGACCTCACGCTTTTGAATGGGACTTTAACTCATAGTTTACATGCAAATGGAAATGGTGCCTGTATCTACTTACACATATTTAGTTAAGTTAGAATGAAGTGAGTTAAAGTCAAGTATATAATTGCTGGGGAAGTATTGCATGTGCACATAACGCAGAACAAATCAGCTATCACGACTCCATGTCTGCCTCGACAGTGCGCAGGGACACGTTGACATGAACATAAAGTGACTCTTGTCACCTTGTGAAGGCTCAAAGTGTTACAAGGCAAAACAATAACATCATGGGCACAAAGTGATAATCCTTTAGGAATCATTGCTTTTCTTCAGTAGTGCAGCCATTCACACTTTCCATGTGATGGTTCACACTTTGCTCGACTTGAAGAGGCATCCATCTGTTATCACACTCTCCAAGTGTATACTGTAGATATTCACACAACATGAAAGAACTCTGCTCCAAATGACTTTATTATATTATCATGCTTCCTTTCACCGGAGCAGAAAAATATCTTCCAAATTCCTTTGATTAACCTTTTTCTAAATGGAATTGACCATAATTTGATTTGATTTAATTGAATTTGTTTGAGGCGGGACGCGAGCGCAAGGAACTCAGGATGAGGAGGTGGCAACAGCTGCACAACCTTGGGAACGTCGCAGGTCAGGCCGTGCAGCTGCAACTCAACTTTGCGCAGCTCGATGAATATTGTACTTGCACACTTCTCAGATGCAGACTGACTTGGAGAAAAAAAAATGAACACAAGTAGAGAGAAAACACGCTGGTTGTCTGACACTATGACTTCTGTCCAACTCTGGGGGTGGTTTGACAGTATGCCCGATTGAAAACACAATGAAATGCATCCATCTTGGCTCTGACACATGAACGTTTAAAACGGGATCAAAATGCATCTAGCAGAGGGTGCAGTAGGTGTTATGGAAGTTGTGCTGCTTGAGAAAGTGCCTTACCTCTGTGTGGGAGTGAAAACAGACAAACGGTTATGCAAAATGTGTGAGGGCATGAACTTGTTTATGCTCTCAAACGCAGTATTCTCACTGAAAACTAGTAATGAATAATGGCAGAAATGTCCAACTTTTGGTCCTCTCTGTCCTCAGAATGTGTGCATTAAGGCACCTTTGCTTCATAAGGAGTCATTGCTTAGCCAGTCCGAGGCTGATAGAGCAGCCCGCTCGCTGTATGTCACAGGTTTCTTCCTTCACTGGTGTTTCAGCTCATGCGTGTATAAGTAAATAATAATAGCATTGCCAGTTTTGCAAGAACTCTTGCGTCACCATTTCCTCTCTCTCTCTCTCTCTTTCTAGTGAAGACAACCATTCTGAACTACCAGAGTCCCACCACCGGCCTCTTCCCGGTCAAAACATGCTCCACCTGCAAGGAGGCCAAGGTCCGGGACTCCCTGTACTGTGCTGCTGGTGCCTGGGCCCTGGCTCTGGCCTACCGGTTAGTCCACAAAACATACACAACATACACACGTTCTCTCACAGACAAACAATGCAGACCATGCAGAATTTAATTTATCTTAAACAACAGCATCATTACAGTCTCTGTGCTTGGTGATACGTGATACACTCTGTGTAGCACAGAGCCAAGGGTCCAGTAATTCCAGTAGGTACTACAGTCTGAAATAATGTTGCACTTCACCAGCCCCATGTCTGAGCATGGAAAAACTTAAGGTTAACACATGTATTACATTTTCTCAGCTCCACAGCAAAAGGAAAAGGAAAAGAAACACTTTAATGGATGGATAGATCACTTACTCACTCTGATTATAGTGCACACCGTAAGACCAAAAATCCTCAGTTACATTGCTTAATGGTTTCAAAGCTTTCTGCCCCCCACCCTCATCCCTTCCTCTTTGACTTTTAGTTTTGCTCCACTCACGTCTATTTCCCGTTTGTAGATCCTGATCTCTAATCTACCTCTGTCATTTGAGGACTTTACTTTTTAAACACGTTGGGATAATTGATTCAAGGAGAATTTCACTACTGTGAGTACTGTCTGAAGCCCCTGAACTTCTTTATCAAGTGTCCCTGCACTTGATGCGTGCATTCCTCTGTGATGAGTTTCAAGGGAAAAGAGCACTTCCAAGAAATGAGCCGGTAATAGGACAGAGAGAGAGAGAGAGAGAGAGATAGAGAGAGATGGAGGAGGATGGAGACAGAAAGATGGAGATACTAAAGGAGGAGATATGGGGTGAGAGCTACAGAGCGAGGTGGACAAAGGGAGAGATCAAGCGAATGGACAGATAAGAAACAGGGAGAGGAAACGGGAGATGGAGAGAGAGGCTGAGTGGGGAAATGAGATTGAGGGGGAAGACAGAGGGAAAGAGAGGGGTAAAAATAGAGTGCACTGCAGTGATGTGACCAGCGGCAGATCCCAGTCATCAGTCATGGCTGCCTCCTATTAGAATTGTCACTGGGATTTAATTAAGATAATTCTCATCTGACAGGCTTGGCTAGTGCCATTACTTACTTCACGCCCAGCTGCTGTGCGTGTGTGTGTGCGTGAGGTTCAGTGACTAGACTGACACTTGGATTTGCCACAATCTCCTTCTCTAAGTAGACGTGATACGTTTTATCCACTGCCTTGCCCAGGGCCATTTTATTCTCTATTTTGTTCTATATTATTTGTCATGATATTTATATATTTTTCAAGGGGGGACTGGTTGTCAGCTCCCAGTACTAAGATGAGTTTCTGATATTTTCTTATAGCTGCCTAACCCTTTGTATTGTCATTAAATTTGAAGAGCTGAGTAAGTAACTGTAACCTCCTGCTCACTGTTGGATCACTTCATGGATACTGCAACTGCGAATCCTTGCAGTCCCTTAATGACTGCCCAATCAAATCAGGGTGTTAGTAAATGAAAAGCAGCCTGTTGGATCCTCTGCCTGTGGTCAGGTTTAATGTGGAGGGTCGCATGAGTTTGATTAATTTGCCATCTAGCAGTAAATTTTAAACAAGTTGTGCCTCATCCTCTGTCGATACTCAGAGTCATTATTAGCGTGACCTTTGCAATATGCAGACTCTCACAGTGGTAACCACAACCACAAGTGATTGGCTTGTGGGTGCTATTTTGCCAAGATTATTTCTTGAATTGTTTTATTGGAATGCATTTTTACTCAGTATAGGATGACGTTTTTTAAGAGTGCACAAATGGCACATTGATTTTTAAACTAATTTAGTAGAGTGCCACTGATGAATTGTTAAAGTAGTCACTTACATTGTGATAAAAATTGCTTGTTCAAGCCTGACTATCAACACTACGGTCACTTTTACACCATAGTGCGCATGTGTCGAAGTTAAGGTCTGCATCATTTTATGTGTCCCTTTTCTCCTTGTAATTTCATATAAATAACAAGGAGGAAAAAATTCACCCCTGTTTCAAGTGTTTGATCCACCAAATGGTTAAACACACCACAGTTTGTTTGAACATCCACTTATAACTGCAGCGTCACCCTCACCAGGAATGTTGATTGCAAGAAACAGCGCCAACAAATCTACAACAACATGACCCAAGTTGAAGTGAACCAGAATTAATGTGCTGATTTGAAATCAGTCTATGTGTTGTTAATATGTTCATTTACTCCATTTTTTGTCCTCCCTGTTTACCCCACCATGCAGGAGGATTGATGACGACATGGGGCGGACCCACGAACTGGAGCATTCTGCCATCAAGTGCATGAGAGGGATCCTTTACTGCTACATGCGACAGGCTGATAAGGTGAGCTCTTAGCCAGCCTCCACTCAACTCCTACTTTCACGCTGCATGTTTGCATAAAAGCACCCTGTAGTTACACACTGTGTTGCAGATCAAAGTTGTATTGCTGAGCTGCTATTCATCAAAGCCGCTCAGAGATAAAGCACTGGGCACATCTGGTTCCGCTTTCATATCATAACAAATGACAATGGCGGCCGGTTGCTTGAGTCCAAAGGGCTTAATAACCAGTAACGTGTTAATTGCCAAGAACTGTTGCAAACGAAGGGGGAAATTTCACACCACATCTGCGGGAAACCTGATGGATGCACATGAGTAGGCTGTGAATGAAAAACAGCAAATCACACATCTCGAGAACCGATGCATCTTCTGTATGCTGCTTTTTTTTTTCTTCCACGCAAGCACCATTTTTTAATAGAGCAGTGTGCTGTGTCACTGTGTGTGTGCAAGTGTATAGTGTGTGCCTTTGAAAGCCATTCTGTTTCATCTTGCGTCGACCTTGACGACCTAATTTAGGGGAGAGCTTTCCTGTGTCTTAATTACAAAGCTGCGTTTACACAGTTAATTACACAGAGCAGCGTTTGTTACAGCCCCGTCTCCAACACTTACGGAGAACATGGCATATTTAATGGAGACGTGACACAGGGCCACTGCTGGGCAAACATCACAGAAGAAATACAGCAGCTGTGCCCCACTGTCTGTCCACAGTGTGAGTGTAGGAAACTCTGGTACTTTTCTTCAGAGTTTTCTCAAGTGTAAAGGTTTTTCATCGGCACAAACAAATCGTATAAAAAAGTAAGTATTCAAAGTCACTTTATTTG
>JAOXYL010000001.1:13611426-13626446 GCA_028564955.1 Terapon puta | reverse complement strand
TGGGGACAGGGAGGAGTTGCCAACGGTGAGGCGGAAACTGTCTGTGTTTTTGGTGAGGGATTTGGGGCCTATAATGACAAGGTCTGATTTGTCACAGTTGAGACTGAGGAAGTTGTTCTGCATCCAAGATTTGATGTCGGAGAGGCAGTTGGAGAGAATAGACAGGGTGGCCGGGGTGAAGGATTTGGTGGAGATGTAAAGTTAATGTAGTTATGCATTCCCAACATCGTATTTCATATCAGTGTCAGCACACCAAATGCTATCCTTCTTCTTACCCCTCCAAACAAGCAGACCAATATCCGGCAAGAGAGGCGGCAGGTAAAAACCACCTCTTTGCAACAGGGAGCAGCAGGAGGTATGGGAAGTACAGTTTCTTAAAAAAAAAAAAAATCTACATTTGAAGCTTATTTTTCAAGGTGTAATGAGTGTGCCATCAGTGTGTCAGGTTTAAAGCATATTTACTGAAAGAAATGTCAAATAGACACCACTCGGCAATTGTGCAGCCTCTGTTGGTGAGAAAATAACCCGTACGGAGGAAAAATGTATTGAATCAAGAGAGAACTATTAACTGCTATGATGATGTACAAGGGTTTTCCCTACATGTTAAAATGCCAGTACTGTCCTTGACCAATGAACTCAGAACGCAGTGAGTTTTGTTAGGTGCTCCCGACTGATCTATCATCCAAGGTCGAGCTGGCCCCCCTCTCCTCCCTCAGTGTCTTGATAAAGATCCTCAATTTCTGCCATTGCTTATCTCTGAGAAGCATGTTTTTTTTCTTCCTCCAACAATCCAAGGCTACAGTATTGGCAGCAGCTTGCCAAGATATCCTCAAGAAAAGATAACAAATCCGATGTAGTGAAGAAGCGTCTTGTGCTTCTTGTATTTCCTCCCCTTGGGGTCATGCTTTGGATTTCCACAATTAGTGAGCTAGCTTACGCGTGTAGTTGCGTAATACCAATTAACATGGTGTATGAAAACAGTGAACTGTGGCAGGGGCGGATTCAAAATGGTTCCATGTAAACAAGATGTGTGTAAGGGATCAAATTGAGCTCTTATTTCGAGTCCTAGAGTGCCAGTGGGCAGAACTGTTCGTTTTGGCATAGGATTCATTTGTCCATATCAAATCAAATGATTCATTTTATTTGCTTCTGCCTCATGTTTATCATCACACCCAGTCAAATGATTAGACTGGAGCTGTTTGATTTAAAATGGCATGTCCAATCTTGTATGCATCAGGGTTTCTTGAAATATTCCAACTTATGATAAGTTAAATGCAATTTTATATTGAATAGAAAAACAGGGCTCTGCTGATGAGTCCATGCATATTTTAAGGTTATCCGTGATAGATGATGTGCTATAATATACTATATGTTACTTTTCTGTATATTAACATCCCTACTATATTGTCATATCTCAGCCGGTCCCCAAAGGGGACAGGGCTCTAGACCTCCAGAGGCTCCAAAGGTCTCAGGTTTATTTGGGTCATTTGGTTTTTCATAATTTGATAACTGACTAATGACTTTGTTTGGGGGTTTGGACAACTAAAGTGCAGCTTCAATGATTGCAGGTCCTGCGTTAGAAAGTCCTGTGGTCTTGTGACATTTTTACCACATCAATATGCAAGTGGCGGCTTTCTTGACAGCAGAACTCAGCGGTGGGAGGAGGCAAAGCTGTGATATGGTGCCTGGCAGTGGCAGCAGCTAACGGGGCCCTGCTGGGTCTAGGGTTAGAGCTTGATGGCTGCTCAGGATTGTCGTTCACAACGGAGAGGAAGCTATTTAAGGGGATGAACCACTCGGGCGATATTCAGGAGTGCAGTTTCAATTATAGCAGGTCCTGCGTTAGAAAGTCCTGTCTCATAGAGGAAATGAAACCACAAGGGTGACCTGACTGCAGTTCCCTTGACCCTGGACTTTTTCAGCATCCTTCATGCCATTTTATTTTTTGTGGCCCACGACTTTGGTTCACACTCACTGCTCTCTTCAACCTTTTGCCAGACACAACAGGCAGCTGTGTTTCGTGAAGAAGCTTCAGTAAACTCACTGTAGGCTACCTGCCTAGAACTGAATAGCTGACAGACTAGAACCCAATATTTTTTTAGGAGCTGATTGAGTTGAGCTAAAAGGGGAGTGAATATTGGACAGCCAACCCAAATAAATGCTAATTTTGCTCTGTGTCTGTTTTTAAATAGGCTTATACTTAACTTTACAAGGTGACAATATGTCAATGTTGTCTTAAGTTTGTCGCCAAAGTCGCCAAAAACACCAGTTAATGGAGATTTAATTTTTGTTTGATAAAAGAAAACAAATCTTGCATTAAAATCTAGTGGAGCTTAAAACAAAATATCCCACGGTACTCACACGACTTAAGCCTGAAACAAGATAAGGCAGTTGTATTTTAATGCGAGTGGCTGTCCTCTGACTCCTGGTGGTTGACTTTCATTCCTTTCCTATCAACGACCTGACCACCTTACTTTGCTTTCTCTTACATGGACTATAATTGCTACACAGCAAACTTCTGGAGTACATATGCAATGCACCAAGGACAAGGCGGCTGCATGGCAGTTGTCAGCAGGAGCCCCAACTTCAGCATATGAAATATGAAGAAGCACACAAAGCAATTAACCCAACATGACCTCAACTGGGCGAATTGAACTGTGTGAACTTCTGTACATAAACACATTTACTGAGAATAGTGTGCCATCCACGGCATGAGCTCATGGACTAACAGTCTCTAGCAATATTTTCATCATGTCAATGTCTCCCTCTGACTTTTAGCTGAAACTGTTGCGTCATGATGCTGTTTTGGTCCCTTTTCCTCACTTTTTTACTCTCCCGTTTCCTCAGCGAGCATCATATCTCCTCCATCTCTGTGTGAGGCGCTGACAGCCTTGCTCGCCAGGACTGGCCATTTTTGTGTGTGTGTGTGCGTGTTGTACACCACGATTTTCTACAGAGCTCTTTTCAAGGCTGAATTAGCCCGCCATCCTCTGTATTTTGAGCATCGATTCAGGGTACACTAATGGTATTGAATGCATTTTGATATGTCAGCAGATCCGCCACCAGTCATCGCCAACTTTCCGGCAATTTTTTCCCCGCTCCATTTTCTGTTCTAAGGAAATCTGGGCAGACTGGAAAGGGAAACAAAATGACAGTGAAATTGATTCACATTTAGTCTGCATTGCAATCACAGTAGCCAGCCAGTGTGAAATTCAGTATAAGGTTTTTATTAAAGAGATCCATTATCTACAGTAGACTACAATCTCAGGAGCCTTCATCTTTATTGAATCCGAGCAGATGGCAGTTTAAGATTCAAGTGCAATTCTGAATGCTCTTTTTGTTTTTTTGGGCTTCCCACAATTGAAAGAAGCTTATGGTTCCTATCACTGCCTCCATCACTGAAACACTGTTATCACCGTAATGAAATGCAAGATATTCTTTTTCTCCTACCCTGTAGTGCATCAATGTCAGTGAAACCTGCTTATTGTGTGCTGCGTAATTCTCCACGTTTCTTATCTTTTGCAGCTCTGTGGGCCTGGCTAAAGCTGCTCTGGAGGCCATCAATGGGTTCAACCTGTTTGGAAACCAGGTATGCAAATAACTTCCTTGCTCTTCGCTCCTAACGCACACATGTATTTGTCTCTCGACTAATCATGTCACATGATGCAAGATCACATTATAGGTAGACAACAGTCTCATTCAGATCCGCTGGGGCCCATTGCAACTCTATACATCAGTGAGATATGCTTGTTGTTTGTTTTTGCTGCCACCAGCGCTTAAAAAGACAAAAATAAAGAGACCTGCCTCAGTCAACTCAATTTATGGAAAGGCACGGCTGTTTAAACAAGCAGGCATCATCAGCATAATTGGTACCGCTGTCATTGACGCCAGACGATTTCTCCAAGTGGACGTCTGACCATCAGGAGATTCATTTAGTATGTTTGTGTTCGCCTCACCAAATTGTTTGTGTTTCTACAGACTTTGATCTATGGCCACAGTTGATGTTTGTTCCTGGTTTTCCTCCGAATCTCCTCTTCTCTGTCCATTACTGGATATGTTCCCTTTTTTCTTGCTTGTGTGGAGAAACGGAAAAACAGGGACATTCATTACACCTGCTAATGGATTGGAAAATGAAGCCCTGCACTTAGCGAGCCTCCTCCCTTATTATCTTTTCTTCTTATTTTCTCCACTTGGGCATGAGCCAGTGATGCCTCCTCCAGCCATCTGAACTTGTGGTATTTTTTCTGATCATCGTGCAGAGCTTTTAGTATTAGTGTACATTAAAGTAGCCGTTTGTTTTTCTCTCCCGATCAGCCGCGAAATGAGTGGTTTTACCGTGCCTGAAAATGGTTTTCTCATCGAGTCCAGGTTGTACGGAGAATCAATTTATAGAGGTGTCTGCTTTATGATCCATACAGTGTCATGCCTCTGTGAGTGTGGGTGTGTGTCTCAACCGGTCTCTTGTCCCTCTGCGGGACTAGAAGTGCTACAAGCCAGCCAGTTGCTTATTAATGATCTCTATCAATCTTGATTTCCCAGCTGACTCTCATCCTTCCAACACCAAATGTAACTCCCCAACCCTTTTAGCCGGAACACTCAGTACATTCTGAACTCCACTATCACATTTTACACCGGCCGCAGACTCTTGTGGGTGTGTATCACACTTAGCCTTTGTGCTAGACGAATGGACATGCAGCCATCAGCTTTGTGAACTTTTGATTTTTTTTTTCATGATCCCTCTGAGTCACACAATGGATGCAAAGATAACGGCTTCTCCGTGTGACAGATTGAACTCTGGGAACAAAATTGATCTCACCAAGGGGAGGATCCTTCAACTTTAGAGCCAGTCATTAAATCTACTGTGTACACATGGCTGGACAATCAAACCCTAACACGTTCCACTTTCTATCTCTCGATTGTCACCTAACTCACACCCAGTCAAGAGCCAGCAATCTGTGTGTGCGTGTGTGTGTGGAACAGAGTTGATTTCTCTAAGCTGACATAAATCTTTGAATTTAATTTATGCATATCAATGCTCAGGAAGCTGTGCCAAGTTGATGTACATTGGTATCATTATGTGCTTCGAAGGGGGCATTGTATAATCTACATCCTGTCAACGTTTATTAGCAACCCATAATAATAGCCGTGACATTGATGGTTTTCTGGCATAGATTATGGTGGCCTGTAATTGACTTGTATTGTGCAGTCATATATTCACATTAGAGGGATGTGGGCTAACTCCTTACAGTGGGTAAGTGGGGCAGAATGGAAATGCAGGGATGAAGAAGAAAATTGCGCACTTGAAAATGTTACAGGTTTTATATTTGCAGATATTCGCTCACAGACAGCAAAGACTGCAGGTCATAGTTTTTCAATCTCTCCACAATTATTTCATTTCATTTAATCCTTTAATGGTTTTCTTTACCAGTTATGTGTCAGTATGTGTGAGCCCCATATCCCAATCCTCAGAGTGTCACAGCTCTCAGGATGTCCATGGTGTTTTTTTTTTTTTAAGTAATCTAGTTTATTTTAAATAGTTTAGTTTTCGAAAGCTCACTGGAGCTGAAAAAAACATGATCAATAAATCAGGTAAATATCCAAATTATGGTAAATTGTATTTATTCATATATATCGGTAATATGATTTCAGATTTTTCTGTAATATTTATTTTTAATATTTTATTTTTCATATGAATGTTTAGATATTTTTGTTACTCATTAAATGTTTGATTTCTCAGATTCAACACATCCTCTGTTGTGCATGTGTTCCTCATCATTTTTTCCCTTGTATTTTTCTGGGTGGAACTATTAAAGGGTTAACATACGATAAACATAAACAGACTGTCTGGACTGCTCAGTTTTATGGAAAGGAAATTTTAAGGAAACCACAGTCAAAGGAGCAGACATCCAAGGCAAAAACACTAATCTTACATGCTCGCTTTTCTTAGACTCTGCTCACGCCAGAAAAGGTTTCCCTGAGAGAGCCATTACACTGACTTGTCACACAGCTGCCTACACTGGTGGCCAGCAATCCACTGCACTATGCAAATTGCTACAGGAAAGCTTGCTGATTTGACTAAAAGCCCTGGCCGGATCTGATTTTGGAGGGAAAAAAATAGACTCCGGCAATATTCATACATAATGCATTTGACTTACATTAGAAACTGCTTAGCAGGATGCGGGAGTGACTCAGTTGGTTTTATGTAAGCGCTGCTGATGGATGGATGAGTGGACTGGACCAGCTTTTTAGAACCAGAAAAGGTTTGATCACTTCCCTTACTAAGTAAAAGCACAGGCTGACCCTTCCCCACCACCCTTACCCAGAGGTGTTTAAGTGCACTGGACGGACAAATTGTATTGTAGTAGCACTCTGTTTTTATACACAGGGACTTTTGAAGTGATAGGATGACTCTTGACTCTCCGTTGCTCAAGCACTCCCACGTTGTACTTCAAAAACATGTGCAACCCAAAAATATCAGCCTCGTTTTAGAGCAAAAGAATGTGTTTTGATGTGTGGATGTGTGGGGTGTTAAGGTGGGAGCATTAATGTGGGCCTTAAGTCATTTTAACCATTTTGCTGTCAGATGCATCTTTGTTCATTTTTGTGGATGTGTGCATGCTGTACCTGCAAAGGGTGAATAGTTCAGGTGTGACTCGGAATGTCTGTGTATGCGTTTTGTCCTGCAGGGCTGTTCGTGGTCGGTGATATTTGTGGATCTGGACGCCCACAACAGGAACAGGCAAACATTGTGCTCCCTGCTGCCCAGAGAGTCTCGCTCACATGTAAGTTCATTTATCTGTCTATATATGCAACCAAGGTCTACAAATCACCAAAAAAAGCAAATAAAACTCAAGGTAATGCAAAAAAATGTCTGCAGGTGTGCAGGTGTATGCTGTGCCACACCATTGTACACACCAACCAAACGTCAGTATGTTAGTAGATATGTGTAATTCACCAATAACTTTTTTTAAGTCGCGGTGCAGTCATTAGCATGAGAGAAACACACCAGTGTCGGAGAGGAGCTGACCATGTGAAGGAAGATAGTCATGCACTCTTAGCCCTAATGCAAAAAAGTTGACACAAAACAAAGGTGTTTTGACATGACATTCTTCTTCAGGATATTCTAAAGAGGTCTGTCACATATTCTGAAGAAGACTATCTAGAAGAAGACTATCTATAAACATGTGCTGGTAAATTATTCAAACATTTTTTGCATCGGGACTAAGAGTGTGCAGTCATTACATTACCAATACCTGTGCTATTGATGTTTCAGCTTTGACAAGTGAGAGGTGGCTGCAGAGCTGCTCAAACTGAAAAGGGAAGAAGTGGGAAAAAAAGAAGGAAAAGCAGGAGCAAATCATTCCCTTCTCTCCACTCTACTGCTTACAGACACTTAAATGATCACATCTGTCTGTGTGTGTGTGTGTGCGTGTGTGTGTGTGTGTGTGTCTGCTTGTGTGCGTGTGTGTGCTGAGTGTGTCAGGCAGAATAGCTGCCATCAGCTTGCAAGAAAATTAGAGTAATTAGACGTTATAGCTCTGTGAGATTAACATTAAAGAGCTGGAAGGATGGAGTGCAATAAGGAGCAAAAGACTGACATACTGTGGGATAATGTCAAGAAAACAAAAATATCAATATGATATCAGTATCTTGCATGCTGTGGCAAAAGGTTAGAATTTAATAATAAATTCTTGACACATTCAATAGCTGCACTGAATGTGTTCTGCAAGCTGATATCCCATTTCAACTGCAGCTGCCGAGCATGTTAACATGTAGATTGGAGCTGTAACAAGGAGTCGAAGAAAAAGAGGGGATCAGTCTAGACAACGCAGGCTTCTCTGTGAACTGTGGAGATGTGTGAAAATTAAAAAAGATTACAACACAAAACATCACACAGTGGGCCAAATCTAGTCCTTCAGCTAGCTGACAAACTGGTTTATGGCTGCCCATGTAAGAAAACATGTCACTGAAGTTATTATAGACTTCAGTGCTTAGAGAGCTGCTCTGGGAGATCTGCCACTTCTTTACTTTAAACATTCATGGCTGTTTGCATTGAGGCTGGGACATTTCATTTCCATTGTTTAATAGTGTAAACCAAACAAAACTGAAATGAGAGAATTAGGTGCCCGGTCATAATGGTTTGTCAAGCCTAATAACAATATTCATACCCAGTGAGTCAGACTGTCCATGATTTTAAACAAGGCTACTGCAGTGTGCTGTTCAAAAGTAAATCTCTAAGTACCTTTAGATCATAAAGATGTATATGCAGAATGCTACCCACAGTTTTCACGCATAGCACATGCTAAATGACTATTATTGACAGTGGTTAGGATTAAATTCAAATTTCTTCATTATTTTGATAAATATTGGGAACATAGGGAATACACCTGTATTTCATATCAGTGAACTTCTTTCCTGGCAGAACACAGACGCAGCCTTGCTTCCAACCATCAGCTATCCTGCCTTTGCAGTCGACGATGATGCTCTGTACAGTCAAACATTGGACAAGATTGTCCGCAAGCTGCGAGGCAAATACGGTTTCAAACGTTTCCTACGTGACGGCTACCGCACAGCTAATGAAGACAAGAATCGCCGCTACTACAAGCCTGCTGAAATGAAGGTGTGTGCTTGTGAGCTTGTCACCTAAAGGATGTCTTTTTTCTTTCTGTTTACCTGTGGTCTGTTCAATTGATTCTGATATTTATTGTTCCTGTAACTTCCTTCCATTTAATTTTAGACAATAGGGCAATCGGATTTTATCCCATTATTAGATGGATGCAAAAATACAGAAAATGTTACTCAGTGTACCAGTAAGATGTATAGCTGAGTGTCATCAGCATAGTGGTTAGAATAAATATTATCTATGGATTATATGCTTCAAAGAAAGCATACAGACAATTACATGTTGTCGTATAAGATTGTGGTTGACCTCAACAGAAGGTAAAACTTCCTGTCATGGAGATTTCAAAATCAAATGAAGCACTTTATGGGGAGCAGCAATTTGGAAAATAGTTCACTAAATCACAGGTGTGAAGAAGACAGCCAGTTGCCTCCGCTGTGCTACTGAGACACCAGTGAATCCAATCAGAAGTAGAGTTAAAGAATTATATAAAATGTAAAAATGCACCTAAAGTTTATTTCAGGCAACCACTTGTTAGTGCAGGGGAAAGGGCATAGTACCAATGGTTTGCAATGCATAAAACCTGAAGAAGTTCATCTTGAAAGTGCTTGAGTGTGACACTTGAAAAGTTTTTGAAACGTATAAGCCAGTAAAGGTATTATCCTTTTATGTTAATGCTGAGAAATCTGTCTGTGACTTAGCCTTTCCCATTTCAAGTGTTTTAATCCTCCAGGTATTTCACCCCCAGTCTTGCCGTGTTTGTGTGTGTGTGAGTGCCTGTCAGTGTGAGTGCTCATGCATATATATGTATGTGAATGGCCGTGCATTCATTGTCCTTTTCTGAATCCCCTGTGATCCCAGCGAAGTGACAGTGCATTCACTTCAGAATCAGCTCAGCGAGCATAAGATGAGTAAATTGGGGGCCTGGCTAAACAAATCATTGTATTAGCTGCAAAACTAACCTCTTAGAATTAATGACCTCAGAGAGACAGATGGAGATAACGGATATCTGCAAGCACAAAGTCAGAGGCAACTGGTCTTTTTGTAACGTGAACGTTGTTGCTCATGAGGTTGAACTTGGAGAATTATCATCCACCTCAGTAGTTCCTGTAGGGCTTTCATCTTTCTGCTTATTGATTTGGTGTTACAGACCAAAGCTTTGCTGTTAAGCTTCACTCTAACCACTCTTATCAGTCTTGTTTCTAGCAGCAGCAGACAGCTGTTTTCAATACAGAAAACAGTGAGCAGCACAGTACCCTCCATTTTCCATCCAATTCTACTTTTCATTATTATCTAATGTTCCTTCCTATTCAAATAATAGGAAAGAAATAATATATAATAGTTTGATCACATTTTATTTAAAAAATGGAAAGGTTTTAACAACATAACTTCATTTTATCCATGATTTTGCATTTGTGTAATTATATTGATTAAACGGAATGTTGAAGAAGCATCATAGGATTTGATGGAAACAAAAAAAACAAAGAATTACTGTGGTGCTTTATTTACTTCAAATGAATACCCATGTTGCTTAATGTTTACTCAGTATGTCAATAGGCATTTTTTTCTCAAAAATGGTCACTACACCAACCTTGTCATATGGGTCGTATATGTTTTGATATTTTTGAAATATGAAATACCTGGTAACATTTTTCTGAAGGTGCAGTTTCTCTTTGGTTGTGCAAAATATTGGAACAGTGTCTCTTTTACAAAACAAGATTGATTTTGGTTGTTCTCTTGTTTTGAGATTTGTTTGAACCTTGAGTGAGACGGAGTGTCGGTGCTGAAAACAGAGCAAACAAAGGCACCGAAATATTTGATATATGTGAATGTGTCACGGAGGGCACTTGTGGAGTACCAACTCTGAACCCCTCAGAATACTTATAAATGGG
This sequence comes from Terapon puta, assembly GCA_028564955.1. Lineage (NCBI taxonomy): Eukaryota > Metazoa > Chordata > Actinopteri > Centrarchiformes > Terapontidae > Terapon > Terapon puta. The sequence continues at coordinate 13,615,934 of JAOXYL010000001.1, read as the reverse complement.
CTTTCTGCAATCTTGTACCTAATATGACCCAAAGACTCAAAGGCTACAAATAAGCAATCGTTTTTTCTTTTTAATGCCTTGGTTACCCAAGGCTCCGCTCTGCCCTCAGTGCTGCCAGCAGCCAGACAGATTTATTGTGGAAGACACCGATGCCAGTTGAGTTTCATAACTTTAATTCATGATGGCTCCTGCTGTAATTTGCCTTCCATCTACCAACAGTAATATATTTGCTACTACATCAGCAAATACTGCAAGTAATAAGAATCCAGTAATTAACGAGGAACTTGTGCCAGGTGGTAATATTACGCAACACATATTACTACGAGATTACCATTTTCCAGCAATGAATATTAAAACTGATTTAATGATGCACTTTATAGGCGTGGTGTATTAGGGTGATGACGTTAGGATTATAGCCCTTAATAAGAAGTAGTAAGTAGAGGGTTAATTCCTTTGAGTGATAAGCGCACACGGAGCGATGAAATGCAGAGGGACTGACTGACACAGTGCGAGTTCTTCCTGGTGGAAAAGAAGTCACAGGTAGACCGGGCTTTCCTGCAGAAGACATGGAGTGAAGCTGTTGTTGGTGTTTAAGAGAGAATTCACAGCAGGGCAGGCGTCTGTGCTCCCTGTCTGTTTACCATTGACAGAGAGCAGCAGCCTGTGTGATAGACAGTTTTACCAATCAGTCGAGCTGCTCAAGCACAAAACACTAGGGATCCCTGCCTGTTTACAGCCTCAACAGGCCAAAAAGCACAGGCCTCACCGGGTGACTGCCTGAGCTCTCATTTTCTATCTCTCACCCTCCACACCCCCCTCTGTCTAAAGAAACCCTCTTCTGCATTTGTATCTCTTTTTATTTTCCTCTCTGCCACCTCTCTCTCGCCACCTGATAGCTAGTAAATTGCATCTCGTCTGTGCCGAAACACACAGTTTGAAGCCGTGTATTCTCGCATAATAACAGGGCACAGACATTAACCATTTAAATTGGCACTTTATGGCCTGTAGACAAACAGCACCTTCCTCTTGTATTTGTGTGTGCCAGCTCCACCAGCCATTTGTAATCTCTGTTATCTTCCATCAGTGTTGAGGTTATTTAAAAAGATGGGGGACAAAAGTAGCCAGGACTAATGACATTTGTCGTTAAATGACCTGAAATTCACGCACACACTGACCTTGAGCTGACCTTCATAATTTGTAGTGTTTATACATATTTGGTGACTGAATGAATAGTTGTTCTGTAATGATAGAGTGGCGAACGCTTCTACTATGTGTGTATTGTGTTGATCCTCTTAAGGCAAGCATAAACAAGACCGAATTATTGGAATTAATAAGGCAGTGATTCACTTGACTGTCCCCTCTACATGTGACTTGTAACCAAATGACTTAAGGGGGCTTGTGTACATCTGTGACATTACACACACACACACACACACACACACACACACACACACACACACACACACAAACAAACACACACACGTGGTGTGTGATCTATAATAGGATTTCTGGCTGAGTAAGGTTCAGAGCATAATCCAACAAATGATGATGCTCATGTCAGTGCATGTGTTTGTTCTGGAAAATTCACTCCAGCTGCTGCCACATTTATTTCCTCTGTGTTCAGTCAACTAAAAACAGCCAGACAGACGCACAGCCACACATACACTCATCAGTTACTCATACACGTATTGATCAGTCAGTCAGTCGGTCATAGCTTCAAAGTGTTTATGAGGGAGAGGTTTAATTAAAATAAAAACCTGAATAAATTAGTGAAACATAACAAATACCCTTGCTTCCATGCAGGGGTCAATGATTGGTTTGATGTGTAAAAAATATCTGTAAATCATATGCTGTGGCCTTCACAGATCACAGCCCAACAGAGCACCCATTGGAGATGTTGGAGCCCTGTCAAAACCCCAAATTAGAGAATATATTTGAGGGGAATATTTTTCTTCCCTCCAGTAGAATTCCACGCATGGGCAGAATTAATACCAAGGAGCTTTGAAGCTGTTCTGGTGGCTCATGGTGGCCTAACACCTTACTAAGCTTTCACACCTGTCATTCGGTTCATTTGGTTCAGACCCAGGAAAAAAAAAAAAAAAAACCTGATACTTTATTGCCTTCTGGTTCTGGTTGGGTTCATGTTCACACTTCACACACATTGATTACATACGAGCCAGAGGTGCAAGCATAAAGTGCTCTGGACCGATTGAGGCACATTACACTTTCTCACGTTTATTTATCTTCTCATGTCACAAAAAATTATGTACATTGCTTGTGCCTTACTTCATGTTCTAATGCAGTTACCTATTAATAAAGAGTCACCGAAACCAGTGAAACTTAGCAACCACTCTGAAAATGTCAACCCATAATATAATTGTTTCTACTTATTTATTTTTCACATACAAGGACCAGTTGCAGTCTAAATAAGGGTAGTAATTAGGTCTTTCTTGGTTAGCTCACATCAGCTGCAGTAGCATGACCTGCTGGCTGACTCTAACTAAAGCAAAAAGAAAAGGCCCAAATTCATGTAAATGTTCATGGCTCATGGCTCTGTTAGTCATCACAGTTCAAACTGTGCTATTGTACAGTTTTTTGCACATTTGATTAAAATAGTTTACATTTATTCCACTTTCAAGTCAGGGAGTGTTGGTCTACAGCCAGAGTTACCAGTAAACTAAAAATGCTCCACTGATCCAAGTTTTCTCTCAGTTTGCATCATGTATTTGTCACTGCATTGTAAACTTTCTGACATCTCAGACCTTCGGCTGTCCTCCTCAAAACAAACAGCACAACTTTGAATTTAAGAAAATGACCTTGCAAGGATGCACTGCTATTCCTCTCTGTTCTGTCAGTTTTCATTCACAATGTCATGTCTTCTATATCTTTCCCTGTGCCTTCCTGTTCCATATTCAGTGCTGCTAAAGTTCAGCCATCCACTGCTTTAAAGTCTCTGTGCCTCTCTCCTCTTTGTGAAATGGAAAAGCAATAATTCTTCCTCTCTGTCTCTCCCCAGCTTTTTGATGGAATCGAGTGCGAGTTTCCCATATTTTTCATCTACATGATGATTGACGGTAAGCTTTGTTCTACCCATAGAGGCTACTATGATGCCTCAAGTGGGTCATCGGCAAGATAGAAGACATACTTTGACAGGAAATTACATTTTAGTGCCAGGTTTTAGAAGACTTAGACACATTTAAAAATATGTGATGTGTGAAGTTTGTGTGTGAACCTAAGGGAATGGTCGGAGGAAAAAAAGAGCATTGTCTCTCCCAATAATGTGAAATTCTTTAGGAACTAACAAACAATTGGATTTCCATGTTTTACCAGCCCTAGAAACAGAGATTGTCTGTTAAATTGATCCAAACAGCTACAACAAGCGCAAAAACAGGGGAGGAAACTGAATATAATACTCTAAAATTATTTTTACAGAATTTACATAATGCTGAAAGTACAGTGGCAATGCCATAAGAAGATAGAACATATTTTGCCCGAAACACCTGTAATCCTGCTGAGGACATTATAACATGAACTTATAACATCACTTACGTTTACTGACTGAGCAGAAAATATCACAGGAGTCACACAGACTGAGTTCAGATTTTTGATGTAATATAGTATGTTCCTTTGTAAAGCACATAACATTAAATCTGAACCAGTCAATATTTTTAACAACAGAAGAAGAAATCACTATATGTATGTGTAGGAGCTGTGCAGTAGTGACAAGTGCCTCACTTGACCTTGCATTTCCTCTCAGCTTTACTGACTATTTTAGCATTGTTGTGGTTTTATGGCCACACTCACAGTTCTCATCAGCAGTGTTTCCAGGCAAAACAGGCAGCTTTTTCATTGAAAAGCACCTACAAACCCACTGCACACGACCTTCCTGGCACCACAGAGCCAACCGACAAAGTTAACAACTAATTGGTTAGTGAGTGGAGCAGCTAAAGCCCCGGATATTTCCCTCAGGAAATGGTGGAGAGCAAAACAGATACAGAATTTTTCATTCTTACATTCATCAGATGGCCACAAACACACTTCCATATGAATGCTAATTTCACCCTGTATTTACTGGATGGAGCTGTTTGCTAACATGTTTGTCATATTAATTAATGTTTTTTTTCCCCAAATGACAAATAGATCAGCTAAAGAAATAAATGTTGTATTAAATGCATTGTGTGAATGCATTTTAAGATAAATGAAAATGATGATAAATAAATTATAAATAAATGTTACAGCATTCCTGATATATGCTCCACCAAATGCTTTAGGACAAAGCGTGGAGTTCATAGGGAAAACAGGTGAATTCAGAATGTGCATATGTAAGGTTTACATAGAAATAGCAGCAGAAATATACATATAGATGTATGCAAACACAAGGATGGGAAAATATAGTCATGCATATACTTTCAGACACACACACACACACACACACACACACACACACACACACACAGTAACCTCATATAGCCGCAAATGTGCCTTTCCTTATTATTAGACATACTGCG
>JAOXYL010000001.1:13593499-13611326 GCA_028564955.1 Terapon puta | reverse complement strand
ACACACACACACACACACACACACAGTAACCTCATATAGCCGCAAATGTGCCTTTCCTTATTATTAGACATACTGCGTGTATAGTGCATAGACTGTGCTGCATGTACGTGTTATGACTCGCTCTAACATTAGACCAAGTTTGAATTAGTATAATCAATGTGTGTGTGCGCATGTCTTTGTTGCAGGGGTTTTCAGAGGAAATAAAGCTCAGGTCAAAGAATACCAAGAGCTCCTTGAACCCATCATCTTCCAGTCTTATGAGGGTGAGTAATCATATAAATATACACACACACACACACTCCCTCACACAAATGAGGGAACCGACGGATGGGATAAATTTACAAATGCACAAACACACACGTAAAACTTCATCTGATGTGGCATATCAATATGGCTCATGCTTCCGAGTCTGCCTCTGTTCTCCCTCCCTCTAGCAATGAAAAACATTCTCTTATTAAATCACATCATTCATATTCATACACCACATACTGTGACTAAGGCTCACAGGGGCGTTACATTCAAGTGAACTCAGCCTTTCCTCATGCGCAAATAGCCTGGCTTCTTAATTCACCTGCACCCATCGCCGTACAGGGAGACAGTCAAATGATAGGGATGTCAAGAGCTTTGAGTTTCCATTGGTCCGTTTATAATAGAACAGGAATAATTGGAGTGTAGAAAGGATAATGATGTGAGACAGGGCTGACTTAAGTTGCCTCAGAAGTCTCCACAGTGCTTTTGTACTGGTTATGTATGAATTAACAAAACTCCTGAAGTTAATTGGCTGGGTTTTAAAGGATAACACAAGTGTGTTTTTTTTTCTCTTTCACCATTAATGCCCATGAAAAGTCTAAACCCACAAATGTGCACCTTTCAGAGGATGCTAATGTGTGCTGTACTGCGAGTTTGCTTGACCTCCCAGGAGTGATGGGCTCCTATTGTTCTGGTGATGCACAAACACATGCAGGGTTGCTGCTCTGGGACACATGCTGCTGTATTGCAGAGAATGGGCAACATTACCTACAGTTGTGCCGTCCCCTCAGTAAATATTTGTCTTTGCTGTATGATAGACCACACTTTCAGTTGAACGGCAAGGCAAAATTGTATGTTTTAGACGAGAAAGTATAAACAGGCCGTTTTGTACCTCTACTATTTGTGGTGTCGAAAGGTATAATTATGTCCCCAAGGTGACCAAAAATGTGATCAGACTGTGTTTACATTTACTTTCGCTTCAGTCAGGTATCAGCATCATATGCATCCAAATAGCTACACAGCATGGGGCTAATTAATTTTAGTTTTTTGCCTTTAGCATTGTTTTATGTCCAAATACCTCCAAAACTAAGAACATTCCACCACCACCCCGTGCTATCTTTTCTAATTCCTTCTCTTTTCTCGTGTTAATTACAACATGGCTAACATCATACTTGCTAAACACCCTTAGCATGCTGACTTTAATGTAAAGTTAAAAGCATGACTGTGCTGAGCTGTCATGGCTGTTGATTCATAGTCTTGTTTTCTTTTTTTGTTACTTTCCCCTAACTCTCTAGTGACTGGTTGCCCTATCATTGTAGTTTTTATTGGTAATTTGCAGGGTAGGGTGTAGGGAGCCAGACCAAAGATTTGAAGTGGCTAATGTTGCGATGAGGCCACCTTCCCACCCATGAACACTGACAGAATACCGAACCTGAGTCACGGCAGAGTATTTCTTCTACTGTACTATCTGTGCACCCTAATTACTGTGCTGCCTTCACTGACTTTAATGACGGTATCTTTAAATTCAGACTGGATTGGCACAAATGATCACCCTAAGCAATCAGGAACTACTTTGTTCCATTATGGTGGTTCAGCAGCTGGCGCCTATTACGTTCAGTGCTTTAGTTTTCATAGATCAGTGGAAAAGGACTTTTTAAAATATATGCACCAGCACATTATGTATTTCCATCAGCAGTCTAGGTAAAAAAAAAGACCTGTTTATTTAAGTATGCAGTAAATGCAGCTGGTACACCGTCCCCTGTTGCTGTGCTGGAACAGAGCCTATATTATTAGTTGACGTACATGCTAAAATGTAAAAAATCCTTCTTTTCCTTTTTCAGTAGTACGATCACTGTGCTACTGTGTGAAAATTTTGGGACGCTCTGTGTACGTCACCACTGCGGTCTTAGTAAAGTATCTTTTCTTAAACTGCCGATGTGAAGAATAGATTGTTCTTGCTTAAATACACACCACTCGTGCCCAGAGAAAGAACCATCTCATTGCACAAACACACACACACACACTTGGTATTCACTGTGCCCATCTTTAATGCTAGGCCACGCTGTGATTCCCAAATACTACTACGTACCGGCTGACTTTGTGGAGGCAGAACAGAACAAGCATGGGAGCCAGAAGCGTTTCCCAAGTAACTCCGGCCGTGATGGGAAAATCTTCCTGTGTGGTCAAGCGCTCTACAACATTGCCAAGCTGCTCGGTAAGTCAGTGTGTGTTTATGGGCTATTGGTGTGTCTGAAACCCACACATTAATTCTGTCCATTATAATAGTCTCAAGTTATTAAGCTAAATCATTAATAATGCAAAACCAATATGACCTTAAGGTTATATTTGATGAGATTTATTATACTGCATTATGTGTATTATGAAATATTTCATATCGCCTCAAAATCTTTTTTTTTTACTCTCCATGATTATCTAATGGTTGTAAATATCGCTTAATTCTTCCCTGACACGAATCCAAGGACGCAGTTTGACTCATCCATTCTGTGTATATGCGTGTCTGTATTTGTGTAAATGATGAAAAATCAATTTTTATTTTTGTCTTTCTTTTTTTCTTTTTTTTTTACACCCTTGCCTGCTTGTCTGTGTGCATTATAATCTCTTTCATGCTTTGCCTTTGTGTGTGTTTGTGTGTGTGTGCTTATGCTTACATCCCAGTGGATGAGCTCATCAGCCCTAAAGATATCGATCCCATCCACCGCTATGTGCCCCGCCAGGACCAGCGCAACGTCAGCATGCGATACTCCAATCAGGTAAGCTGCAATTTGTCAGCTCTCATCTGAACTCACTCTGCCCTCACCGTGCGCTGTGATGCTACTTATGATGTACTCCCCCCTGGGAATATGGAACCATTTAAGTGATTTTAACCTGAAGTAATAGCTACATACTCCTGAAATAAATGATGATTTACTGACCAGTAGTGTGAGAGTGGACTGCCCATTTTATGACTGAGAAAGAATAGATGTTTGTAATGTTAATTGGGTTTATATATAGTCAATTGAAGTCCAAGAGAGCCCCTGTAAATAAGGGATGATAACAGACAAGTTCTACATTCACTATCATGATGAATAATCACAAGCCTGACAGAGGGGATTTACAATCCTGGCTGTTCGAAATAGTCTTTTTTTTTTTTTTTAATGCTTCAGACGCATTCAACTTCACTGATTGTTTTCATATTCTGAGCACAGTTACACTAAAACAATAGAGAGTCTCGCTGCTTCCCAAAGCTCCTCCACATCATTATGACAGTGCAGCGGTGATAACTGTGACCTTGTTGCTGTCTGCCAGATTTGCGGTCGCTATTTCACCTTAGTTGATTTGAAAATCCACATTCATTCAAGTTCTCATCAGGCTTTTTATCCATGTCCTTTAAGTTAGCCGTACGAGAGGTAACACTGGCAAATGGATCTGGAACAACAAAGAAGCAACTGCATCAGCGGTGATGGGTATGCTGTCTGCTCACCAGAATCAGTAATTATTGTCTGCAGTGTTTACAGTCTGTCATTCCCTTTGTGATGAAGACTAATGGCTTAGGATGATGTAGGAAAAAACAACCTGATATCACAGTTCTTACAGCCTCCATATACTTTTGCTGTGGTCACAGTATCCCCGATGTGTAGTTACGTGTTTGAATGAGCTCTCGTCAGCGGTGGCGGAGTGTGTGGCGTAGCTATGACAGCAGTGTGCACAGGCTTGGAATCTATGCAGTAACCCCATACTATCCACCCATACTTCTGTGCTTTCTTGTCCTGGGAAATTCCTGTATCCAAATGTATAAATAAAATGTAAAAACCCACCACTAAATCCTTTGTTGTGTTATTCCAGTGTGCCACAGTTTTAATTGCAAGTCATCCATCAACGCCAGAGGCCCATCCTTTTTTACCTTGCTAAGGGCCAGTCTTGCAGACGCGGATTAAACCCAATCCAATTCCTCCACGAACGCCTCTGAATGGTGATCATTTTCTGAGGTTTAATCCATATCTGAAATAGCTGGCAGCTCTGAGGATCACAGATGAAAGGTAGAGATACACTTGCCTGACGTTCATTCTCTTTGCTGTACAGTGTGGATTGGTAAGTCCCATTGTGCTCCCGTATGTTGGATTTTGTTTTTGTAGCTCGCGCCGATAAGATGGTGTTAGAGCGCAGCAGCTCAGGAGGGGACAGGTCTGGAGGGGTACGATGAACGCCAGACTGAATCAAATAGGTTGCGGCGAGAAAAGATTGGCAGAAAGAACAAAGACAGAGAGAAGCACACAGAGACAGAAAAGAGCATGTCAGCCAGAGGAGGAAACGGAGGGATGAACATTTGCTCTAAGAGGTACAAATGTCATTATTTTACTCTGTAGGGCATACTAATATTCTTTTATACAAGGAAGGCCAGCTCTGTAAGCCACTTGAATTGTGATTTTATTCACATGAAGGTTTTGACATTTACCAGCTGTGTATAGACATTTCTCACCGTGTCTATCACTGTTCAGGCTCACATATTAAGAAGTGGTTTTAAAGGTTCAAACTCATACAGACTTTATTATGATTTCTCTTCTAGATCAGCATGCAGTGATTAGACTATCTGCTCTCTTGCCAACTGGTTTTCATGCACTCTTATTTGCAACAAGTGGAGTTCAGTTGTTGTAGGAGACTCTATGCATGTATATATTTTTCATTTACATCTTTTAATCAAATTAGTCGAGCTACTCCACAATTTTTCACACTCACCCTCAGGAAACTGCAGAAGCACCCGCAGGGAGTAAGTACCCCTCATTGGGAATCACTGGTCCAGATAATTTGGGATGTTGAGGGGCTTAAAGAGCACATCAAGTATGTATCAAGTTTAGATCTTTATTTGGGATCAAACGGAAAAGGAATTCCTGTCATTGTTCATAGAGTATCATCAAATCAGCACCAGATCACTTGTGTTACCAGATGCGTTGTGATCTTTCTCTGTTGGAAAACAGGATGAATCCACACAGCTCCATTGTGCTGGCAGCATGGCTTTTATGAATTCAGCTGCTAAACTAGTATGCAGTGTAAGCGTAGCCTGACTCCCCTCAGGTAGGCTGCATATTTTGTTGAGATTACTTTTATCACAGTAACACTTTGTTGAAACTGGATTAGTAGGCAGCGTGACAGCTTGCTGTGAGCCTGGCCTCTGATGGTAGCAGGAGCCGCACTGCGTGCAGACCATCAACAACAGCCTATCACATTTGGTTTGATGTTTTCAGCCACATGCAGTCCGAATAAATGTGAGTGAGTAAATGGTTTTACCTCGCTTTCATTTCTGAGAAAATTGAAAGCCGTGTGGTTTGCTGTCACAGTGATGAGGCACCATCTTTTCATTTGGCATTTGAAATGTAATTTGGGGACTGCAGAACTTGTTAATGAGGTTATTGAAGAGCTGACAACTTGTTACTGAAGTTAATGTGTACTGTGAAAGCTAACAGGGTGTGCTGAGATTCGTTAGTGGACTGAGTGTGTAGGAGAGCTGATGAATACAGGCCACCCACCGGGGCATCAAGGTAAATGTTCTGCAGTATAGTCACATAGGCAATTGTCTAAGGCAACAATGAGCAGACGGCACGCAGAGGGGTGGTGGGGGCGAGATTACTTGCCGCTTATGAGCGTCCATTAACCTATTGAACCTGGCTGACTCAATTTGTGTCTTGTCAGAGCCTGAGCATAGACACCTCTGAAAATACAGAAATCATGCTCATGTTGCCGTAATCAGTGCAGCTCGATGGAGTTTCAAATGAACACCCAAAAGAAGAGAGGGGAAAAAAAACTTTTCTGTGGAAATTCATTTGGCAGATTCATCAATTTAAATATAAATAAAGCGTGTATAGCGCTTTCTTTATGGTTGTATCAAGAGCTGGATATTATGCTGCTAATTATTACCCCAATGTTATTCATTTTTAACCCATAACGTTTCTGTATATGCAGAGCCTGGTATCCAATTCTTATAATACAAAGCTACAGGGGCTGCAGCTAATCTCCCCAAAGCATGATGGGAACTGAGGTGTATACACCTTATTTTTACATTCAGCAGTCACAAACAACATCAGCACTCAGTCATATTTCTGACCACCTGGTCAATATAAGTCAACTTAGTGTTATTTCCCTCTCCCTTTTTCTCTTTTTTTGTCTCTACCCACTGCTGAGGGAGATATAAGGTTTTTAGCTGCTAAATGTTCAACTATTTTCACCAGCCAGTCTATAACAGTGCCTGTCTGCCATTTCGTGGTGAGAAGGTTGTGCACAATAGCTTTTTAGTCAGCCACCTGCCTGCTGTTAAACGGTACATTCCAATTTATGTTTTACAGCCAAGAATTTCAGTGTCGGCCACGTACAAAAAAAATCAGGAGCAGTTGTGCCGCGCCTTCCGTTTAAAAAGTAATGATAAGGAACAGCATTGACGAGATGGAAGTCTTTCACTTTGTAGGTGCGATGATTTGAAAGGAAGGCGGCAAAAGCAGGTGCTGCCGTTGAGGCTTTCTTTAGAAATTCAGTAAATCTGAGAAATCACCTCCTATTGCCAGACGGGGTTTTCAGGCAGCGCCACCTGAAACCTGATGTAAAGAGCATTGTATTCTTCTGAAAGATGTAAAAGCAGCAAATAAACAAACTTTCAGAGCGTGCCTGTGTCCTGCCCTCAGCAAGGGGAAATTAGATGTGGTTGTTTATTCATGTGGCCGGTGCCAAGCTGAGCGACTTGCAGGGTCAAACAGCCGCACAAACTGTAGACTTCATTCTTCTTTCCCTCTATCTGGCGCTGCTTCTCTGACCTCTATGTGCTTCTTTCTCAAAGCTCTCTCCTTGGTTCATCACTTTTATGCTTCCTTTTTTTTTTTGCACATCTTATTTTTACTGCGTGTCTTATTTTTAATCTCTTTCACTCACACATTTTCTCTTTCAGTCAGTCGTTCTGCTTACATTTTTTTGGTAAATAAGCTTGAGAACAGAAAAAAATGAGTGTGTGATAGAGAGATGAAATGGAAAGAAATGGTGAAGCAGGCTAGGGAGGCTGTTGCACTTTTTTAGTATGCTATTTTGTGGTTTAAGCAAGAAATATAGTGTGTGTGTGTGTGTGTGTGTGTGTGTGTGTGTGTGTGTGTGTGTGTGTGTGTGTGAGTGAGTGTGTGTGTTTGTAGCAGCTGTCTTGTTGCCTCTGCATCATTGACATCCAGTGTTTGGTCTGCAGGCAGGAAAGGCACATGGGCGTGCTGGGCTTTCACATGCAGTTAAGGCTTGATGTGTGCGCTGTCTTTCTCCGCGTATGTAAATAATTTGTTTCCCGTTTTGTGTATCCAAAAAGAAAAAAAAACAAAAATCAAAACTTGCATGTGTTAAGAGTCTACATGCACCCATTTTAAATATCATACTCTCTGTCTCCGGGTGAGTATGATCTGTGGGTGTAGTGGGTATGCAAGCTGTGTTCATGCGTATCTTTTATAGATCCACTCCTTCCAAATATTGAGTCCCCTGCATCAGTTCATTCCATAACTGGAGAAAATGTGATGCTCCGCAGTCTTACACGAATGAATAGCCTGCGATATTGGGCTGTTTGGTTCCACATATAAGCTTATGTAAGGTTACCTCAGGGTTGTTTAACATCGGCTCTGACGTTCAAAGGAGAGATGTGTTTCAAAGGAGTTGGCGAGGTTACACTCTGTCATATATCTTGTGAGTCATATTTACATAGTTAATTAATCATTTGAGCCGTTTCCAACAAATGAATGCAGGATAATCCACATCCAGTGTAGGCAGGAGGTTATGCCGCAACATTTAGGATTGAAGAGCTGTCGAAAGAGATGTGTGTATCTATATTTTCTCCCCTGAAAAGAATGCACCACCTTTATTTTCTCACTAAAATCCGTATTATTTATTTCATTTCTGCAGTTTCACCCTGTAATGCCCTGCAGGAGGAGTGACTTTGTTGTGCTGGAGCTGACATGGCAACACTTTAAATTCCTGCACGAGAAGTTTGTATTAAGAACTTGCACAACACAGCATCAATTTAACGTGGCCAGTCTAAATTTAGAAATGATTATACAGCAAATATCCCCACATTATACATAGACAAGCCGCGATGCATTAAAATTGCATCACGTGTGCATCTCAGCGGGAAAGAAATGTGGTTTTGCCTCAAACAACTAGTATTTGGATGGCGGGAAGTTGTGATTTAGTAGGTGAATGGGATGTTTATGCAATTTTAATGCAAAGTGAAGCTCGATGCACAGGAACCTTTTACCACCATAATGAGCTGCAAACCTGCTAAATAGTATATGAAGCTATAAAATAAAGCTGCACAAGTTAAATATGTATGTAACCCACATGGCAAATGGTGGAAAATCAGCAAAAGTGCACTGCTATAGTGCTGCTGGCACTTCTATGTTCTAATAATAGTTGCAAATTGATTATTTAAGTTATCTATATGTAAGTTTGAACCTGTGAAGAGCAGCTTTCCTTGATATTAAGCAAGTACCAAAGTGCAGGGGTCGACTGTGTTGGGCTTTTCTACATAAGAGACAACACAGCCCTGGGGCTGAGAGGTTGAGTCAGATCAAACGCACCCTAGGGAGCCTGGCGTGACATCCCACTGACAAACATGCAATAATACTCAGCAGGCGTAGCGGCTGTGGGATCTGAGAAGTCATGAATGGCTGCAAAAGTGAATTAGTTGGTTATGTTATGCCCTTAATCCAGTCAGCTATTCAGGCATGCACACAGCGTCACGTTCCCTCAGTGTCTTTTCCCGCTCGCTATCTTTTTGTCCATCTGCCTCCTTGAATTTTGTTCTATTTTTTGAAAGTTTAGCAGCCCACATACACCCACATACTTAAGCGCATGCAAAAATAACACTTGTGTGCCTTAAAAACAAAGCAAAGTACCACTCAGCTCCATCATTGCAAAACTCTCCAGGAACCTTTGGCCTTCTGTCAGATTTTTCTTTTATTCACACATACACACACACTCACTTATATATCTTGCACTATGCTAGAACAAGGTTAATGGAAAACTTGCATCGTGGTGAACACTGCAGGAGTTGTCAGTCATCAATCAGAGATAAGGCGTGGGTCAGGAGAGGCCCCCGATTGGATAGTACACTGTGGGAAACAAACATGGTTCCCTAGAGGTGGGGTAAAAGGAGGGAGAAAAAGGGGAAATGATGAAGGTTAGAGAAGCCAAGAAGAAAAGAGAGAGAGCGCAAGGCTTGGAAAATACACTAAAAATGAGGAAGAAAAAGGAGATGAACTCATTTCAGTCCATCTGTATGAAATTAATGTTTATCCAAAACATTGCATTCTTCTGCTTCTAAAGGTGGATAAAAACATCCACAACTCTGGGGGAGCACAAACATACAGCTTTATTTAGATTTTTTTCATTTAAATACAATAGCAATGGCCTCCCTGTAATATGAAATGTAATGTCAGTAATCAGCATAGCTCCACTGAAGCTGGAACCTCCCTCAAATAATTGTCAGATACACACAAACGTAGGTCACAATAACAATCAGGTTATATCAAAATGTATCAGTTGTTGGGTCCTTTGGTTACCGTCAGTCAAATCTGAACAAACTATACTCACACTGATAAAGAAGTGCTTTATCACTTTATATATTTATGTTGTAAATCAGTCAAAAGTTGTAATCACATTGTCTTTACGCCTGAAAAAGTCTAGCTTACTGACTTCATTTCTGTAAATGGCTGTGTTCATTATTAGCTTAACTCTCATAGTGCAGGGTAACAACAGACAAATTTTACACCGAATTTTATTCCTTCCTTAAGATAAATTTAATGAAAAAAGGAAAGTTTCTTTAAGTTAAACTGTTTAGCACTGTTCGCCCATGACCCAGGTCATCTATGTATTCCAAATAAACCAGAAATATATAACACATAATTTCCCTCTCAACAAAGGATTGTTGAAGGGAAATTATTATCAGACACCCTGTGTGATATACAGCCAGTGCACATTTAATAAACTGGACAAATTGTTGGGTGATAGTAGATTTAATGGCAAAGAGTAACACATACGATATAGTTGGATCCTGTACTCAATCAACCTTTTATAGCCTGTTCTATGAATTTGTGATCTGCATGATTATCTTTTGAGTGGGGGTGAAGGGAGGGCCTTTACTTCCTCCTACTTTGTGTAGTGTTTTCCAGTCCATTTGCTTCAGGCCATTAATGCATTTTATTGAGTGGTACGTACAGGCAGTTGCACTTCAAATTACATTTGGCCAGAGAGAGGTGTTGCTGAAGCGTGGCGTGGTCATACAGCACAGACACCTCAGATGAGTGAAGTATGGATGTGACCCAAGATACAAACAGGAGGACACAGATTAAAGGTCAGTGGTAGGACACTATTGAATAATGTACAGACTGCCCCTCTGAAGAGCAAAGCAACACCCTGAGCAGCATGGAACAGATGGACAAACACACACGCACACACACACACACACACACACACAATAACATCGCACTTTGAAACTCACATCCACGTCTTCCTCTTCATACAAACCCTGCAAAATTAAATCACACATATTCACGCCAACTTGCACTAATTTCCCTTCTGTATTCTTTGCCTCATTCACATACGCATGCACACGCACAGACACACACACACACACACACACACACACACACACACACAGACACACACATTGAGAGTTCGCTAAAGCCTGCTGTTTGCCAAATGGCCTGGTGGCGGGCAGGAAATGTCGAGCCCAGCGGTCTGTGACAGTACAAGCCCCAGAGAGATGGCTGCTGACCTTAACCTGCAGGGAAATGGACATCACTCAGACACACTCGCACACTTTGCATGCATCAACTCTTGACTCACCACCCACGCACGAATGCATCCTCTGATCGCACTCATACCGACACACATGCACATAACGCTTTGCTGTACTCTCAGAAGTGTGTGTGTGTTTGTGCTGTCCTCAGACACACCTCTGCTTCTTTGCCTGTGTTACAAGCTGTTCTCTGTGCCAGGGGCCCCATTAGTGGCGTCTGATAGGTTTGGCCCCTCCTGTTTTTGTGTCTCACTGTCAGTGTTATTGGCCAGCTCTGGTGTACAGTGTCTTTCTGTTTACGGCTGACGCTTTGTGCAGGAACAAAAGGGAAGCGAGCTGCCAGGGTACGCAAGCTCAGGGAGGACGGAAAAAACACCCGAGTCGAGATCAAATATTTGAACCTGCTGCGCGAAATTAATCCGAATCTGCACTTGAACAAAAGGCTGTCACATCCGTCGTACATTAAGGTATATCAGCCCTTCCCACTGCTAGATTTTGGAGCGTTAGATGAGTATGGGATTTGTATTTGGAGCCAGGTGCGCTGAGAGGAGGCTTCTGTTAACTGCCTGCTGATGCTTACTGCTGACAGCGTACAAGCCAAAGCCTCACAATGGGGGGGCAACGGGGGCAGGGGGTGGTACATTTACAGTTCTCACACCTGCACTCACTAGCTCTGCTTTTACTCCAAAATAAGCAAAGAAAGAACTGAGAAAAACTTTTTGTACTGTCTCAAGCTCAGTTGTCTGGTACTTAAACGCTGCTTTCACACAAGCAGATGCCTTGCGCCTCTTTCGCTACGAAAACAAAACATGGGAAGAAGACTTCACTTAACTAGATTATGACTAAATATACTGGCTAAATTAGATTTGCTCGCGCCATTTTCATTTGGGCTGTTTGCTTCCTCCGTATGAATGCAGAGGCCAAGTGCTCAGTCACTTTCACACGTGTCCATCTGAAGGAACCTTGAGGCGCCGCTCTTAAAGATGAAAAGCCTTTGAGTGTCCGTCATTCAAAGCACGCCCTGCTGCTTCAGTTCACTTTTTGTCATCACTCCCACTGTAATGTCCATCAGACATGGCTGCGTGGTGATCTGACTCTGTCACGGCTCCTGTTAATGTGCGCTGCCATTCTTGACTTTGCGGCAATGTCACAGCGTCTCACCGGTTCTGTTTCTGCTGTGCCTATTCATGTATCTGAGGTGTGAAATTTACATGTGATTAAAAAAAGGCCTATATGCACTGACAGTTAAAACAAAACATTTAAAAATGATTAAACTAAAAAATAAACAGTAAGTGTTACATTTCATTTTCATTTAGTTGCCATGGATTGGATATGTCATGATGTGGGGCTGAGAACATGTTGCATTTATTGTTGTGGGAATAAAACAAGCCTTTTACATAGTAATCAGTCTACAGGTAGTTTCTCCCATTGTAGACAACAGAAATTTAGAGAAGCTCTCGTATTTTTAATTAGTTTTATTTTGTTAGTGGTTGTTGATGTTATAATCTGTTCACTCATTGGCAACAAAAATTGTTTAAGATAATCAATAACAATGATGAATGTATGTAAATTTTTACATACAGCAGCGTTAAAAGATAGACAGCACAACAAGTTCTTAGTTAAAAGTCTTTTAAAACATGGCTGGAGAGACAGAACATAAGATGGAGGCAGACAGAGCTTTTTTTTTTGCTGCTGTTAACTGACTCTATCCAGGAAATGCAGATGTAAAAATGTTGTGTGGTAGTACAGTAATTCACTAGAGAAAAGAACAGCCCCAAAGCATCTGTTACCACATCTAAATGAAGAGCAGAAAAGAACTTCAAAATGCTTGTAAGGCACAAAACACTGCAACAAAACAGCTCTGTACAGAAAATGTGGCTCCTGAAGAAGACTGCTTTTGATACTATGCTTTGATGGCACATAACATTTTTGTTATGGAGGAGTGTATTCTGAAATCCAATAATGATGTGAGCCGTCATGCAGTGCGACCGCCCTCGTAGTCTGGAATGTAAAGAGCGATGAAGGGATTATCGGTATTAGTTTTGACAAAATCAAATCGTCTTTTGTCCGCACCTGTGGGCTGATACGCCTATGGCAGGAAATGCAGCATCAATTCTTGGATGCTTTATCACGGCTCTGGTTGTGCCAGTATTGTAAAATGTTGGGCGACTGACTGAAGTTATAAAATGAGGAGCTCGCCATTCTGTAGAAGTTTATGGAAGGATGCAGAGCGCAGATTGCAGCTCCTGTAACTGCTTTGGCACTTTAGCCTCGCCGTTGACAAATTGCTGACATGTCCCTTGTGTAATAACAGCTGCGTGCGATCTTGTTTTTTTTTTTACCAATCGTCATCATTTGACTACAACTTGGCGCTCAGTGTGTGTCCTATGTCTAAAGGGGAGCACAGGGACTGGCTTTTAACTGCTTTTCTGGCAGCAACAGTCCAATGAGGTGTTTATTTGTCGAGCGTGCATGTGTGTGAGTGAGAGAGAGTGTGAGGGAGAACACATTCGAACTATAATGCCCATCTGTTCCCACAGTTTATAATTATACGTGAATTCGTGTTGTGCATCTTTCTGCGTGTGCATCCAAGCACGGGCTCGGCAACGAAGGGCACATTTTTGTTTCAGGGTCATGGTGAGGCTGAGTGCATGCAATAGAAGTCATTCATAAGAATACACACACAAACACACACACACACAATCTGGCACATTAGAGAGTCGATGCAAGCTTTTCCATTTGCTGGCTTGTGTTTATGGCTTTGAAACGACTTGTAAGGGGATGGGGAGTCGAGGCAGAATTACATACACACAAACACACACAGACAGGAACAACCTGTCACCAGTAGGCATTACATTTTCATAGATCATTATGCACGCATGTCACATAACCCCCACCACACGCATACACACACCACACACACATACGCACATACACAGAAGGTGGTAATCAGGCCACTTATCCTCCCCAGCCTTCCCGGCTCTCCAGGTCTGATATCAAACAGGGCCGCTCTGACAAGCCGAGGCTCCTGTAACTCACACCGCGGCTTGCCTTTAATATCAATTGATTTTTTTTTTTTTTTTCTCGGCTTCACTCATAAGGATTCTCCGGCAGAGGATAATATTTCTGAGCCGAGTCCGGGGAGCAATGTATCGCTTTCTCAGTGAGGGCGCCTTTACAATTACGGCGGCCAGCGGCATGCAATCCAATTCTTCACTCGGTTCTCCTCTGCTGGGGTGATTCCGCCCTCCATCTCCCTCCCCTCTCCGACGGCCTCTCCATCTTTAGTTCTGCCTGTTCCTTTTCCCTCCATCTTGACCAAAGTGGAAACGCTTCTTTAAACCTCCCCGTCCGCAAATTGTGCTCAACTTAAAGCTGCGGCTGATTCTTGTCATGGTCGCGCCATTATTACCACCAGGTGACCTTTTAAAGAAGATCCAACTTTAAAAACGTACACGAGAGACATTTTTCTTCTCCCACAGCCCGGATTGAAAATGACTTAGCATTTCTTTCATGTTTTTTTTCCTCCCCTCATCCCAGCGTATTTCTACTAAACCCCTGACGCTTTGAAATACCCCCATCAAAATATGAATCTCTGAGCTGCACAGGCACCAACTTCCTGAGGACGATATGGAGCCTGGAGTCATTCGTCTGTGCAGGGGCATGAAAAGAAGGGATTATATTTCATTCAAATAATTTTTTCTTTTTCTTTTTTCTTTTTTTGGTGGCGGATAAATTCCCTCGCTTGCTTTTTAACTTTATGAAAGTCTTTGAATGTTTTATTCCTTTGTGATGTGACGCTCGCTTGAGGCTGCCTCCCTCGTGCTGCGCTTTGCCAGCTGACACACTGGGAGGGACGTGACCTTGAAATAGCGTTGCCGAGTCTCATCGAGTTCAGCTGAAGTTTTTTTTTTTTTTCACTCAAAGTTTCATTTTAATGGTTAAATACTAAGCTAGAATAGAGAGCAACATCGTTATCCCAGGAAATCATGTCAGTCAATGTGCATGTGTGCGGTTAAAGGAACATTTGTCTGGAGAGGAAGAACAAGATTCGGCTCTGATAAGGCCAAAATTCTGTGTGTTTGTGTGTGTGTGTGTGTGTGCAAAATTGTTTCTGTTTTCTCAGGTAAGTACGCACTCGTACACACCGCAGCACCAAGGCTGTAGAAACGTTCACGCTCACCTATGGGCTTTCAGTCTTTTCATAAACACAGCTGTGAATACCTTCTGAGCACTGCATTTTCCTTATCTTTTCAACCTTGTTAATCCTTACTTTTTTTTTTTTTTGTACAGTCGACTTTCAAGGGCACGCAGTGGGCAATTAAAACGACATCCGTCCATAACAAATAGTTGCACCTACTGAAGTGACAGATAGAACCTCTTAACTGACTGTTAAAAATGCAAAAAAGGAAGCTGGGAGCAACACCAGAAATCTCATTTTAAGAAGAAAATGAAGCCTCTGTTCAGTACACAACATTAATCAGACGTGGTGATGCTTTGTCAGCTACCTGATTTGCAGACATACAGCTGTGTACATAAATCTACTAGTCATTTCCATCCTGTGTGAGGGCCTGTTTGAGTTTTGATTGTGTTACAGGCGGAGGTGTTTTGACAGAAACGTCCTGGATATGACTCTGAAATTCTTGATTTGTAGACAATTTACTTCTGACCTGTGAGAGACATGAGGGACAGGGAGGTGTGGGGTGAAATGAAAACAGGCAGTGACAGAGGAAGTGAAGTGAGTGAGAGCTGCAGTGACAGAGAACAAGAAGAGGGAATGAAGTGTGGAAAGAAACAAAGACATGAGAAAGGGATTAAAGATGGAAATGCAGAAAGTAAGAAGAAAGAAGAAAAGTAAGGAAGTACAGGAGGGCAGAAAATAACCGAATGGTAGAAAGAAGGTAGAATGCGATGAAAGAGGAGAAAGACAAGAAAGAAGATAACAGTGGTAGGATGGAGGGATAGAAAGACAGAAGCAAAAAACAAACATGATAGACATAATAAAAGGTAGGTAGAAAGAAAGAAAAGTAAAAGAGAGGTGACAGGGATGCAATAAGAAAAAGAAGGTCAGGAGGAAGGAAGGACGCACATGAGGAACAAGGTGAAGAAGGGAAGAAGAAGAAAAGAAAGTAAAAGGAGGAATGAAAGATGAGAGGAAAGACCGAAAGATCTCAGATGCTTCTCATCTCATGTCACAAGCCAGTGCTTTTAATTTTTGGGGGGAAACGTCAAATGAAGCGGAGCTGAAATTCATTTCTGTTCTGTGGAGACTCGCAGCAGCGTTCTCCAGAAAATAGCTTTTCACTTTGTCAAATTTAGCGCAGCAGCCGTATCTCTGAGGGGCCGGGTGCAGCAGCCGGGCCTTCTGCACGCCACCGCCAGCCCGTCCAGCTGCTGGAAACGTACTGAAGCGCTCTCTCACGCCGTCTCTCAATTTATCCCGTCCCCAGACTTTCTCTTATTTCCTTTTTCCGCCTTCTTGTCTGTGTGGATTGCGATTTCTTGCTTTTATCCCCTTCTTTTAGCTTGGGCAGAGGCCGCATGGCGCATTTATCTGGAATCCATTTTGATGCCATAATCTGCCGCTGCTTTGTATTCAGCTTTATAATCTCCATCGCAGAGTGGTGACTTAGCCTGTAGACAGTTCAGAGGATCTCATGTATTTATACCCTCTGGCGGTTTACTAGAACATCGGAGGTGACAGCTCTCATGAAATTGATTTAGGTTGAATTACAGGTCTGGTTTTTCTGTCTGCGTCTTCTGTTTTCCGGGAGCGTGTGGTCTCTGCTCTCGTCCTGTGTGGAGATGAAGAGTTATTTATTCTAATTTGTTTGTTTTTTTGTGGCAGATGTGTACCTATTTCATTAGTCACTCTGTGTTGTTTCCTGTGCACATGTAGGTAAACAGCAGTGTTTGCTCTTGTCACAGGGAAGTGCCCAAGATTTGTACACGCGCACGTCGCACACAGTCGAAGCAGACAGCGCAGCGTCCAGCCCGCTCACACGCGAGCGTCCACCTTTTTAATCAGTGTCTCTCTTGGCCGTGAATCATGTGAGCCTGAGAATGCATTACCTTTTCAAGCAGCTAACTGACTGCTCCACCTTTGGAAATCTCGTATCCCCCTGGTGGGGGGGCGGTGACTGTGTAAGTTGCCTCAGGGATGACAGCCAGCAGGGAGACTTCAGGATCACAACACTCAGCCTTGCTTTACAAGTTGGGGTGTGTTGAACAGGACAATCTATGTGATTTTTCTTTTTTTTTTCCTATATCAGTAGAGGCATTTTAAAGTCAGCGAGCGTTAATAGGAGGTCAAACTAGGGCAGCCAGGAGTGGAGCTGTACATTCAAAATGACAAGCTCTGGTTAATACCTATACTGGAGTATTTTAAACAAGGCATATTTTTTCCAAAAATGCACTGTATTTCCTCCACAGTAAATTACCTTACAGTAGCCATATGAGGTGCCATATTTTTCATTTCTAAGACTAATGTTTTAGTCCTTGCCATGTTGCATTATGGAAGTGAAAAACAGCAAACTTATCCTCAATCAAACAGTCCTCGTCGCGCCGGAGCAGACTCTGTGACTCGGTGTATAACAGTGTCAGGGGATGTGGCTAAACAGATGACTCTTGACAGTACTTTTGATTCATTGTTCCCTTTGTTTTTTGGGGTCCAAGCAGCGAAGCTGCAGGAACCCATTGTGTTTGTTAGTGTTCTTATTATTATTATTATTGGGGTCCAAGCAGCGAAGCTGCAGGAACCCATTGTGTTTG
>JAOXYL010000001.1:13556250-13572043 GCA_028564955.1 Terapon puta | reverse complement strand
ACATTTGTAGCATTTTTTTTACATTTGTAGAAGTGATTGGTTCATTGGTATATTACTCACCACCTCCTTAGTGAAGACTGGTAGAAGCAGTACGAAAATGTGACGCATCTCTCCTCCATCACAGAGACTTGGGTTAAATATTGAGCAGCTTCCGCTCAGCTTGGCCCTGTAATACATTTCAATAAATACATAGTCGGTAGTGTTAGCATGGATAAGATGGTGATGAATCGTGTCCTTGTCACTGCGGGCAGACTGATAGGTGAGAAGAAGCATCTGGCAGCTCAGTGTGTATTAGAAGAGACACACGACTGTCTGCAGCCCTCCCCAGGTAAACAGTGGGAGTTAATAGTGACAAGGGCTGCAGCCGAGGAAATTCTAAACTGTGGAGAAAATTATGTTAAAGCATTTCTCCTCGAGCTCAGGTTTTGGGTATCACCTCTCACAATTAACAGCCCTCTTCAATCTGGCTCTTCACCTGAATATATCAAGCCTCCAAGTGTTCATCCAAGAGGTTGAAAAATCCAAACCTCAGTCCCAAATGAGATGTGATGAGTCTCTCGGGGCTTCCGGATATAAGACAGACTGAGAGTCTGAAAAGACACATCGACATCAGACCGAGTTGTATTTTCAATCGTCCATCTCATGAAAGTTTTCTGATTACGGTTTTGCCATCTACTCTGTTTCCACTCTGTCATACACTTTCTTCACAACACCCTTAGGGGTTTTTTTTGTCACGGAAGTGTGTTTTTAATTTATTTAAACATTGCCAGGCGTATCAGCGCTACCAGACACGATGACCATTTTACTTTCAACCAAACAGTAAATACTTTCCCCCTGACGTGTTTAAATATGCATTGTTTTCCACATTTTGGGCATATGATAGCGGTTATTAAATTTACATGCAAAACTCACACATTAAGGTTTGGTCCAACAATAATAGTTTGTTAGTGTGTCTTACTGTGAATGGGTAATATTACTGCTCTGTATCAAAAATGCAAAAAAGGCATTTGTAAGTATTCCTATCATCCATTTTTTGTTTGTGTGTTTTCTGTGTGTGTGTCGTTGTCCAGGACTGCAATTGCCTGGCCAGTCAGGCTCAGCTTGCGAGCATCCTTCTTAGAAGAGAGGGACCAGACTTCCTTGCCAGAGATGGTAAGCACAAAACGCTGCGAGTTAGTGAGCAACTTGAATAGTCACTACTACTTTCCTGACATTATTCTCTGAAGTATGTAATGGTAATGATAATGGTGGAAACGTTTGGAAATGACTGCGTATTTGTGATTCCAGAGAACCTGATGGACGAACTGGAGAGAATCTACAGAAGAGCTGGCAGCAGAAAGCTTTGGTCTGAAATCCTCACACACACACACACACACGCACACACACATATATACTTGTCCATCCATTCTTTGTGGCCATATAGTCTGTTATTTAATTTGTTGACCCTACAGTGTCATTAGTCCAGACCTGATCACCTTTTTTTTGTCATTGAGGATTACTAAAAATATCCAGGTCTAAAAACATCAACACCAAGAGTCTTATTTTTATGATCTTTTGTTCGTGCATCTTACTATCTGAATCATTTTCATTTAAATAGCAGGAAATACTTTACTTTATTGACTTTAGAGATGATGTTTGTTAGTCAATGGTGCAGTCCCTGTCTGCACCAGGACGTCTCATTTTACAACCAAAACACATTACATATGGGGACTCAGTACATTTGCTTCTTACATAATGTGGTTGCAGTATTTGAAAATTACAACTGCACTAGTAGGAAAATGGCAATGAATGAATTAGGAGGAGGTAATGCTGGAAAATTGTATGAGACATTTTAATTTTGCTTTTTGTCTCTTGGGTCTCTTTTCTACCAGTCACGTCTCCATACCTGTTGGGTCATTTTTCTTTTTGTCAGCCATATAAAATCTTGTTTCTTGATGAGACTTTAGAATAACTGTTATTTAATCTGGCTGAACTGTAGGCTGGCAGTGCGCCACGCTGCTGTCATTACCAAGAAGTTTGCCAGCTCTATAGCTCCTCACATCACCACAATACTGGTGCATGGGAAACAGGTAACGTCCTGGAAGAAGACTCTGCATGTTCACTCCACGTTAACTGGCTAGCTAGCTGGCAATCTAGCTGTCTGTGTGAGGTTCAGCCCGTCGTACTCTGATTCCTCATAACCAGGGTGTCGACAGGATTGATTCGAGTCATAAGGAGGATTCTGCAGTGTTCAAAATCTAGATTTATAACTCAAATGTTTAAAAATGTCAATATTACTACTCTTTAATTTCTATATTCAAATTTAAATAGAAATAGATACCTTAATAGTTGTGAAACATTCTTTTACATCTCCTGGTAAAACTATATGGGGATTTGTAAATGTGCAAATTACATTTAATGTTGAAAAGAAAATCAAGAAAATAGTTGTTGCTTAGTAAAGAGCAGTCAATTCTCACAATATTCTGCATCACTCTGACAAAGTTTTATGCCAATTAATAACAGTCCCAAGTAAAGCTGCCAAAAAGGCGTTAAAATAATTGATTAAAATCAATTAAACATCTCAC
The DNA here is from genome assembly GCA_028564955.1 of Terapon puta. Classification (NCBI taxonomy): domain Eukaryota; kingdom Metazoa; phylum Chordata; class Actinopteri; order Centrarchiformes; family Terapontidae; genus Terapon; species Terapon puta. The sequence goes on along the minus strand of JAOXYL010000001.1, from coordinate 13,569,479 downwards.
AGTCATATTTAACCAACCAGTAGTCACCCTGGTAACAGGTGCTGTAATGTAATAGTGAGCTAGTATCAATGCATCTAAAATGTCAGCTAAAGCTATTGTATGTCTGGCTTGACCAGCGGGTTTAGCACAGCTAGTTGGCTAACACTCACACAGCCATGAGTTTGGCCGAGCTGTCAGGCGCCCTGACTCAGATGTCTACAAGAGCCGGTTGTCTGCGTTTGCTTTCTCTCCATTAACCATCACAGATGCTGGACCCTCGTCGCTGCTATTATGTCCTATTTTAGCATCACCCGCTACGATAAGGCTGGTTGTATACTCCAAATGAAACAGAATTTGGCCATCTGATATGATGTTTTCATTTACTGTGACTCTAAACAAAAAAACAGAATGTAAAGTGAACTGAAAACACAGAGCTCAAAGAACCCACCTTTTCAACCTTAAAGCTGTTTTACATAGCTGGCTGACCTTTGCATTGATGGTTGTCAGACGTTAAAAGTGTCACTCAAACTACATGCTTCAATATTCACATTCCTTGAAGCACAGACATGCGTGAATCTGTTACTCAAAGACCCAGTCATAAAGATAATGTACATTTCATGGCAAGTAGGATAACGGTTTAACTGAAACTATGAAATTAATCTATCCGGCAACCCATTACTCACCATTGCAGTGTTGGATCTTTGGTTAAGAAAAAAAGAAAACCTGCTGAAATTCAGTTTCGTTTGTGGTATACTGCTGGCCCAACTCCTGAAGAATTGACCAAATACTATAGAATTTTTTACGTGAACATTTAACGATCAGTGTTTTCCATGCCCATGGTGTGATTTAAATTTGTGTCAGGTTGTCTTACATGACAACTTTTATTATATGCTGCTTTATTAATTAATATGATTTTAGCATATAGGAATTTGATTAAGGCATGTGGGGAGAGCCTGGAGGCTGGTTTCCAACTTACTGGGAAATGGCATCAGTACTCCGTTCAATTTACTTTCTCATTTACCTAACATGGACCAGGAGAAGTGAAGCTTGAAATAGGTTCCCCAACAAAGCATCAGTGGATTGACACCACATCATGCCTTCTAAACATTAAGGCTTTGTTGCCTTTTTATTCATTGTGCTCAAGACGTGCCTTCCTATTTCCGCAGGTTTAAGCACTGAATAACACACACACACACACACACAGACACGCCACACACACACACACACACACACACACACATAGGAGTTGTTCTCAGCATATAATAAGAGGAGGTTGTGTTTCAGCTGATTGTATTCATTAATGGAATTATTTCATTTGTTCACTGCTTCTGTGAGGATGGCTTCGACTCTCTGTGTTTGTCTGTAGCGACCCTGGCTGTGGGCTACCATGTGAAGATAACCACAGTTTGTGCGCTGCTTTTTCCTCGTAGGATTCCTGCAGGCGCGAGGAGGCAGTTTGACGGCTGCAGTGACTCTTGTGAATAATGAACCGAGAAATTAGTGAACATTAAAATATTTTCTAGGGAAGCCAGCCTTTTATTTGGGCTTTCAGTGTTGAACCAGGCTAATTGATTAGTACTGAGACGAAGACAAAACGTTTAGCTATTCCTTACATGGTAGAAATTCTCAGTGGAGTTCAATTAAAAAGTTGGTGATGCCTAAAAAGTAATAATGTGTGGGGGGGTTTGTTTGTTTTTTTTTCATTCTGACATTTGGGTGGTTTTTAAATTTGATGATATTAAATTTCTTTTATAGGAAAAGTAAACAACTGGAAGCAACACCTACAGTATTGGCCTTTACATAGTACATGTTCTCCACATATTCCTTATTTAACAATCCATTTCATTTGATTAAAAGTTAAAAATCATATACAGCATATATGTTGGATCCTTGGCCTTGTAGTAAAAATGAACAAGAAGATGTGGTTTGTTAAAGTCCGAGCTGATAGTTGATATCTGTCATGATGTCAAGACTGTTTTTTGTCTTGTCTTTTTGCCCACTAGGTCTGTTGTCCGTCTTGCTGCCAGTCTCTTAACTAAGCTAGTGGACAGCCTTGCCCCCAGTATTACTAGTGTTTTAGTGCATGGCAAGCAGGTAAGTGGACACACAGACAGCAGGGCCTGAGTAGTTTAACCTAACTACCCCATTTGTGCAAATGTTTTCGGGCCATGTTTAGGGACATGACACGATTTTAATGTTCACTGATTAAAAGAAATTAAATCGGTAATATAAGATTATGAGCTCCTCAAGCTGTCATCCTATGTGAAATACGTAGGCTAGTTGCATGCTCATATTCCTCATCACAGCTCACCTCCATTGTGTGTGTGTGTGTGTGTCTGAGCTGTAGCTGTAGTAACGCTGCCAGCGTAGAATCCTAATATGCACCGTGTCCACGTGTCTAGACACACTCTGTGTGCCGATTGATATATTGTGACCCGGGAATTTGTCTGATGCCACTCGCTCACGCTGGAGTTTCGGTGCATCATTTCCTGTCAAGTGTTACTCAGAGATTAGCCTCCTCTCGAGAGTGTCAGTTATCTCACCTCATTTTTGCCCCTCTGAACAGTTTTAGGCATTTCATTATGCTGAAGTAGCTCAAGGTGTGAATCTGCATATAGATTGCTTACCGCAGGGAATGCTCCTCTCAACATGATTGGAAAAGCTGATTTAAGATTTGAGACGGCTGTGTGTGCGCTACAGTAACAGCTCAGGTGGATGGAAAACGAGCCACCACCCCATTCAAGTCAATTCAGACTCCAGTTTTGATTATATTTCTCGTCAGTATTAAAGTTCAACAATGTATTCCCCTTGAATTCAGAGTTAGTTGTTTCCAGACTTCATTTCCAGCATCAGGCTGTTTCCTCTCTCAGTTGGAATCCGTTTAGATGTAAAGATGAATTATACATCTTCAAAGTGCCGAGTTTCATCATCTGAAGGCGAGGATAAAAGTGTGTCCTCTCATCAGGAAGATTGGTGAGGTGTAATTTTTATGAGATGGCTTTCAGAAGAAATTCAATACAAAAGAGTAATCTTAGGATCTGTAATTTTTTCCTACTCACTTTTATGTGACTCTGGGAGAGGAGGCCAATTTCAGAGTGATGGAACAAAGATACTTGCAGGAATTGCGCCGTTGGGGAGGTACTTTGTGCACATGCCTGCCTACGCATGTGTACACTTTAATACACGTGCACATGCATAGACACACACACACACACATACACACACACATACAGTATTACATGTGTTATACACAATTCTCCTGCACTGCAGTGAACATCGTAACGGTATGTGGGTTGGGTGTGTGCTCTTTTCCCCTGTGTGCGTGTGTGCTCATGCCCGTGACCACCAGGTGACCCTTGGCCTATTCGGGCAAGAGGAGGAGGTGATCTCCAACCCACTGTCGCCAGGGGTGATCCAAGGCATCATCTACAGCAAGTGCTCCCCTCAGGGTGGAGAGCGGGAGGCCGTTCTTCAGCAGGAGCTGGTCATTCATATCGGATGGATCATCTCCAACAACCCGGAGCTGTTCAGCGGCATGCTCAAGATCAGAGTCGGGTAGGACAAACTTAGGTTCAGGATGATTGTGATGGTGCCTTTAAAAACTCGTTAACATTGACTCAGGGACAGTGTACTGTGATTCCCCTTAAACATATTAATGCCAGTATGATAAGTATCAGTTCAGGCTGCAGTTTTTTTCTTACGTTATCTGATCAGAACATCGACATTTGTATCTGTCAAACACCTGTGTCCATACCTATGAGGCCTTATATTTCTGTTTTTTTCCTTGAAATGAGCCACACTGCAAATCTCTTGGAAGTGAACTTAGATTCAATCATGCAGTCATAGTAAACCATCAGACAAACAACTTTTATCTTTAGTGTTTGTGTGAGTTTCATCTTGGTCTTTACCCGTTTGTTTGACCATAACTAAAGGTATTAAATTCAGTCATGAGAAACTTGACTTGAGTGTTAATTGTGTGTGTGTGTGTGTGTGTGTGTGTGAGTGCGCGTGTGTGTGTGTGCGTGTGTGTGTGTGTGCGTGTGTGTGTGTGTGTGTGTGTGTGTGTACTGGGTACTGGATCTCCAGATGGATTGTCCAGGCCATGAAACATGAGTTGAAGATCCGTGCGGGTGACATGCCACCCCAGGACATCCACCAACTCTCCCCCAGCGACATCAAGCAGCTCCTGCTTGATGTCCTGCAGCCACAACACACCGGCAGGTACTCTTCAAACACACATTCACACCATCAAGAACATTATCCATGCTTCCTCATCTCTTTCAACTCCCAAATCTGCCTTTGAAGATGCTGTTTCTTTATCTTGATAAATTGTTGTATGATTTTCTTTGTCTTAATTATTTTATCTTCTGTCCCATCTATATCCATATCTAATTATGCTAGATTATTTTGCAACCCAATTTCCCTATGGGAGTTATTAAAGTTTTATCTTATCTCTATCTAATCAAATACACATTGAAGCAAAGACAATTTCCTCCAGCACAACAGCCGTCAACAGTGTTTTTGCCAAGTCTTTAAAGCTTTGCGCCACTGTGTCGCCCTTGTTTCTCCGCAGGTCTTGGCTGAACAGGCGTCAGATCGATGGCTCTCTAAACAGGACCCCTCTGGGCTTTTATGACCGTGTGTGGCAGATCCTGGAGAGGACCCCCAATGGTATTTTGGTGGCAGGGACTCACCTCCCACAGGTACTTTCCTCTCCTGGCGCTGCTGCAGGATAACTACTCAGTGCTGGTTGAATGTGACACCATTCACTGTTCTCTGCTACACAAACAGCTATGAGTTACTGAGACCTATATCATTGTTTTGCTGCCCTTTAACAAATACCGAACACATTCTTTTTAAGAGTGTTGCTCCCACCTTTTAGTTGGTTCAAGTGTTAGTGATAGTATCCACCAATATACCCTTTTCTGCAAATATAAAGCTGATATATGAAACATACAGCTTCAGTTGCAATGTGGTGAAGAAGATGATTCCACAGATTATTTTTAATAATCCAGTGTGTTTGTGTAGTATACAGCATATTGGCATTTGGTGTATATCGCGTGTCTAATTGAAAAAAAAAAGCATAAATGTTTGAATTTCATCTTCACATTTAGGATTTATTATCAGTTTTAAAGGTCAGTAAAGTCATCAGTGGTGTTATTCTCTTTTGTATTTCTTGTTTGAGGGAGCTGATTTAACTTTCCACACAGAAATGCAACTCCAGTCTAATACTAGCATCTGGCATAAAAACTAACAAACTTTTACAACTGGTCTGACTTTTTATGCTTATATCTTTTATACATCTCTCATAGTCTGTATGTCTTCAGCTATACACAGATGCTGATTTGTTTTAACACCTACTGTAGTTACCAGGATAAACAGGAGGAAAATCCCACGAAACATCTGCCTCATTTGTGACTGCAACGATGACTCCGTCAAACAATCTAATGATATACATTTCTTTCTTACTCTCTCTCCCTGTAGCAACCTACACTGTCTGACATGACCATGTATGAGATGAACTTCTCCCTGCTGGTGGAGGATACGCTGAAGAGCATTGTCCTGCCTGAGTATAGGCAAATCATAGTCGAGGTAAAAAAAAATAAAATAAAAAAAGACATTAACTTGTACTGACCAAGTGCACTGATAGAACAGAGCGACACTTAATGAAGATAAGCGAGCAGAGTTTTACTCAACATAACATCAATTTTTCCCTTTTATTGTCACATCAATCAAATATGTCTCTTTAAGCACTGCAGTTTGTTCATAATCAAGCAACAAGGACATGAAGGGACTTCACTTCTTACAATTCTTTACTGGCTGGTCTCAAATTGATTTTATGATTCCTTGTGATCGTGATCCAGGCAGGCTTCGACCTTTAAAGAAAGCCCACAGTATACTCTTTTGCTGCTTTTTTATTTTCCCACATCTTCTCCTGTCTCTGCTGTGTGAGTAGTTGCTGATGGTGGTGTCCATTCTGCTGGAGAGAAACCCAGAGCTTGAGTTCAGCGACAAGGTAGATCTAGACAGTCTGGTGAAGGAAGCCTTTCATGATTTCCAGAGGGATCGCAGCCGCTTTGAAGGCGCGGAGAAGCAGGTAGAGTAGCTTCCCTCTGGGCTGCCGGGTTAATTTATGTTATAACATTGTCTCATTTGAATGTGACGACTGGCTGCCACCGATGATTTAACCAAAGTGTTAGGTTAATTAAATGGTGTTAAAAAGCCTAATAGAACCTGTCATTGTCCAATTCAGCAGAGCTTTATTTAATTTGTACAATATAATCATGCTAGGAGGTCTTTTACTTATAGGATCTAATGACTAAAGTAGCATCAATGAGCATTTTTTTATTAGTGAAAACACATTTCATACTCCTATCAAATGAGATTTTTTTTCTCTGTACCCGCCCCAGGATGACATGGAGGCGTTCTACAACACCCCCCCAACGGGAAAGAGGGGCACCTCCAGCTACCTGACCAAGGCTGTTATGATCCTGCTGCTGCAAGGGGATGTTAAGCCCTGCAAGGATGACCCATGCTCTGTTAGCTAGATCCACACTTTGACCCCTAATCCACAGCCTGCTGCATTGTAGTCATTGTACGGTCCAACAAGGACTTCTGAGCATTCTTACCCTGTATTCAGAAAATGACCTCTAACTTCTTCAATCCTCCCTGCCCACTCCTGCAAGCTGCATTTTTCCCAGACTTTAGCGACAAGAACAGTAGAAACTGAAGGCAGAGGCTATAATTTCTGGAGAATAGAGTGTGGGAAAATATTCATATTATCAGCAAGACCTTTCTTTTACTGCCAGACACTTTTTTTTTGTTCTGAGTTCAGTGTCCCAACTGTGCTGTTCTTTCAAACTAATTTGTTAATATAGTTACCTTGAAAATTTAGTGATTTATTACCACTGCTGGATAGCCATGTCAAATGTCACATAGCTAGCGAAGTGTTCTGTGATCTTTCACCTGGATACTGTAAAGTAACATCTGCGTGGCAGATTAATGTACTGTAAACTCACTAATTTCTTAAATTATTTTCAATTAAATAATGACACCAGGAACTTTGCTAAATGAAACAATGGATGTAACCATTCAAGCTATACCTCACCAGCAATAACCTCTAGCTGTTACGTAGCAATAACCTTTAGCTGTTACGTAGCAATTATGCAGTCCAAGGTCACGTTGTATCATGAGCAATGTGGTGATCAGACTCGTACATTTGGTGTCCATGGGCCTCTGAAATGTGGTTAAGTCTGCCATTGTTTCGTATGTGATCCATCAGTACAAATGAATGAATCCTCAGTCATCTGTGCTGTCAATGGCTCTTTGGCATTGGAAGGTTTGAGAATCACTGCGTATGATGAAATAGTTGGATTTTATAGTGAATTACACAGTATGGTATTCAGCTGAAAATACATACATGTAAGACTTTGATGTTTGTTGTAGTGTGCTGAGTTTCTCCCTCTATGCATGCACAGTCTGATGCATGACAATAGGTACTGTTTTCCATAGCTATTGTGATGGCTTCTCTGAATGTTATGGGCCACAACATAGAGTTTCCGAGAGGCCTGTTGTGCACAGTGGAGCTCTGCATGACAATGACTACTGCTCATTTGAAGTCCTAGGACTGAAGGACCCCTTGGAAAAAGCTGTTTTATTGAATGCGTGCAACAGTAAAGACTGCTGTCATCCTTAGGTAGAAGTGATAAGAGATTCACTCTGACTTATTTTAAAGCGTGCCTCTCTGAATATCATCACTGTGATGAATCCACCCAACCGTGTCACTGTGTGTCTGTGTGATTGTGTGTTGTTTACTGAGAAGCATTTTTAACTCAAAAAATGTAGTTTCAAAGAATAAAGTTATGGAAACTATAAACATGTCCCTTTGTGTCACTTTATTACAGCCACAATTTATTTTGTGGCTGTCTTAATAGGTGCAGTTTGCATTATGCAGCTGCGACTGGATCATCTCCCCTTCTATTCTGCAGTGCAGTGATGTGAATATGAAAAACTGACATAATTACTTCACATGAATCCGAAACCTCATGTTCCTTGGCTACGACTGCAGCAGAAATGGAGTGTGACTGCTACAGCCCTGAGGGGTGTGTATGGCATTGTATCAAATCCTACCAGTTACACCCACTTATGCTGCCCGAACCCCTTATCAATCTGCATCTCGCCACTGAGGCCGTGTGCTGTCTGCAACATTGACTAACTGACTGGCAGAGAGAGGTGGAGAGGTGGGCGAGAGCCAGAGAAGACAAATGAGCTCTGCTTCCCACTAAATATATTCAAACCAACTTGCCTAGTGGTGAGAGGTGAGAGGAGATCTTTCCTGTTCTATTGGCAGGTAAGACCTACATTCATTTTACATATATTTTCTTTTGTTCCCTCTTGTGTGTTACTGGCTAATTAGCTGTGTACCTTGCAGTATGATATAAAAGTTCATGCTTTCATGTTATTTTAGAGAAAATACATCACCATCCTATCAATTTTACTGTTAATGCTAGGTTGCTTCTACTGCTGAAAACACCTGTAGAGTGTCGTCTGTATGACTCGATGTCATCTGAAGGCCATAACCAAAGATGCAATTAGTTGCACAATGAGAGGCATAGGTTCCAGAGTTTTGGTAGCTTGACTCATACGAGGAGCTATAAGTCTGGATACCTTTGAGAACTGAGTTTGAGCATTGTAAAAAAAAGAAAAGAAAGTAAGAATAAGTAAGTAGATCAGTCAAATCCCTCCATGTCAACTCGCTCCAGCCTCTATAAAGGACAAAAAGTCCATGCCATGTTATGTTGTCTTTAGTTACAGGGCTCAGCTGTTGATATATGCAGAAGACGATATGAGGAGAAATGTCATCCACCTTCTTAGCAAAATGTATCCCCCATGTTACCTTACCACCCCTTTCCATGCCCCTGTAGTGGAGAGACTGCAGGGGCAGAGGGGTTGTTTAGTTGAATATGTTAGCCTGACTCATTGACCCTTTATCTGACTGAAGTTTCTGCAAGTCAGAATATATTGCCCCAACTGTGGCTGTGATATATCAGCAGCCTTACTGTGCTGTGTGTTAATAAATCCATGATGCTGTCCGGGGTGCTGAAGTAGCAGACAGGTTTGTAATTGAACCTTTTACTCTCAGTCCTACCCTCAGAGCTGTAATATTCTTTAAACTATGGACTATAAATGTTCAATTTTACACTATATTGTAGCCTATATCCTCTGTAGGGCAGTGTCACCTTCATGATCAAAGTGACAGGCAGCGTGTAGAGGAGAGAGGATTACAGAGATACACTGCTGCCTGTGTATTCCCGTAACAGTCTTATAATTTCTGCTGGAAATATACACAAAATTTGGAAACCCTCGGTAAATGTTTTAGGGGAGACAGACCACCTTAACCGTCATCATGTTATTGAACCACCGCCCCTTGTTAAAATGCAAAAGCCGACTGGACATGCATCTTCTGCAGTTTGGGGGTTTATGCCTCATCAGTCCACTAGGCAGCAGCAGAGTTCAAGAAATGAAATTTAGACTTTTTTGGATTTACCAACATCCAGTGTCCATAAAAAATGTGAGTGCTGCTGCACAGAAAGATCAGCAGTCAGAGATATTGATTAATGTGTGACTCCTCAAAGACATAATGAAAAGAAGGCAGCGTTTTCCCATAAAACCCATGTATTGTAATTCAACTCTGCAAACAGGTCAAGGTTTTGCAACTGCTTCCCTTTGCTTTATTATTTTCTTACCAGCGGGCTCACAAGGTCACAGGCCAGAGTGACCTTGACATGTCATTTGGGATAGAAAAAGAAAAACGGGTGAGGCTTGTGCAGTTTGGCTGAATGGAGAGGAACAAGAAGGGCCATTAGCAACCATCAATAAGATACACAAAGACCAGGATCCTCAGTCACCTTACAATAAGAAAAACAAAAAAATCAAATGATTGTTTTGATTAAATTACATTACATTATATTTGGGGGTTATACACATGTACAGAAGTTTTAGTAAAGAGAGGACAAGATGACATGAATTACCCCCTCAGTCAGTGAATCAGTGAAAATAGCGGTGGTATGCTGATAGACACATTTACTGTAAATATGGGAAAGCATTTCCCATGCATGCCTATCTCTCCCCACTTTATATGTTCCTCTTTCTTTTCTTATCTGACTCACACACGTTGTCATATACGCATCCCACGGCACTGCAAACATACATTTCTCTGGGAGCGAGGTGTCAACATGGAGATAACCGTAATCACAGATGACACCCTCATATGGTACGTGCAGTGAATGACTGTTAAACAGAGGAGGTTTCTCCCATGGCAGCAGACACAGCCTCCCCTCTTCTGTGTTTCCATCACACCTCCTGCTATAATACTGCAGGACATCCGCCACCTCCTCCCTTTGTGTTATCAGAGTTTGAGACATGAGTGACTGCCAGACTGCAGATAAAATGCCATAACACTGTGTTAAGTCTGCGGGCAGACAACCACAGGTGGTCGTCGTACATCAGACATCAGTCGGAGGTTATTTAAAAGAACTTAGTATTGCACATGGTCTGATAATCCCTTAGGTCCTTTTGTACAGTTTTTAGCCATGCCAGTGCCATGTCAATCTTTATTTTGTATTTTAATAGGCCAATGTTACCATGCTCAGATGCAAAATTAAGATGTAAGCACGGTTGTAAACATTATACATGCGAAACAGCAACATGTGGGAGTGGGTCTCCTGGTCTAGCATGGTGGCCCTGTAGTGTTTTTTTGAGCTGGTCTTTGTTCTTACATGTGTGTGGTCTGTGGTCAGAATGACCATGTAATGATATATTTTATAAAACATATATAATGTCTATCTTTGATCTTTGATGCTCTTAATTTTGGTTCCTTAAATGTGAAACATTCTGTTTGTTTCAGTAATGCAGTTTCTAAAATGTTGGTGCAAAGGCAGTCACCACAGTGCCCATGGATGACATTGTGTTAATATGTGTAATTAAACAGCAGATTGTCTTCTGAAGGGCAGTAGGACGACAGGGCATTGTTCACATTGCAGTTGTGACACACTAGTGCTGGTACTGGCCCCATAACTCAGCAACTGTCATCAAGAGAGCCAAGGTGACACACATCTATCAGCATCTCATATTGGAGATGGCAGTAAGCCCACTCACATACACACAAACACAGACCTTGACTGGTGAGGCACATTGTCTTTGTCTTTAACCCTTGTTAAACCGACATATAACACAAAACAATAAAAAGTGGTTCACTTTGTATAGCTACCACTAAATTAGCTCAGTACATTTATGGCTTTGCAGAGCTGGCGGCCTTATTGAGGCCTATAATTTTAATCATTTGACACATTACCCAGTCATTGAGGAAACACTCAGATGTGATGGCAGCATGGTGGGATAAATACTAAGGTATGTGACATGATGAAGACTTGTTTGTGACATGTTTCAGCTAATGCTAATAGTGAAGTTAGTTACTCTACAGGTCCACGTCAACCCTTATCGTCCTCACATAGTATGATAGGCACAGATGTAGAAATGAGGCTACCTTTAAGTACAGTACAATATGTGTGGCCAGCAGATACACTTTGACAACACATGTATTGAAAGAGGATGAGAGAATGTAACCTGTGACCAAATGCGAGTGAAATGAAAAGCAGTCTGCTCTGCAGAGGCATCATACTCAACACAAACACTCTTGTGTTTTAGGGACTCCATAAGAAACTTTTTTAGGCACCAATCCATCGCTTAATCAAAAGGAAACAGGCTCAGTGCCACTATCAAGCTTGCCAACCATTTTTTGCATTGATGCTGACCAAAATAAACTACAGGCAAATGGATCAAATGACCTTTCAATAATTCCTGGCATGGACGTTGAGATGAAACAACTCTATATAAATGACAGCTTAACCTAATACATTTTTTTCCGTAAAAACACTAACAGCTCTCACTGATTGCCTTTCCACAGTTATTTCATGCCTCATTGTCACTATAAGTGGCTAACCTATAGATATTTTTGCACAAAGTACAACATGCATACCTCCTTATCTGGGGCGGTGATGATTATGAATATGACAGTGATGATGAACACACATCGTCCTTTAATACTAAGCAAGTTCTCAAAGAGCCCATGCAATTATCAGTGACCCCACAAACGTCCTTTATGACCGCTTTGAGCTCCTGTCATCTGCATGCATATCAGATTGCCTTAGTTTACCTGATTAATTCACATTGTTGATATGAGACATCATATAAGATAAATGGTAATGTTACAATGTAAATGTATTATTATTGTATTTATAAGGATGGGATGTTGTGACATAATGTGCTTATGTGGTGTTGAACATGGAGGGAGAAGTTTGACCACTGCTGTTAATCTTAGTTATATAACTTTCTTTCTTAGCCTCCATTTGACATTTTATATGTATATTCCATGTTTTGTATTTCGAGGTTGTTTCTTTGTGTTTGAAGAACTGTTTGTGTCGTGTTGTGCGTGCACTCTCACTTGCCCTAAAATTGCCCTTGAGGAACGACAAAGAAATATTTTCAGTTGAACTGATCACGTTCAAAACTGAGAATCAGCTTTGTTGGCTGTACAACCTATACTTTATTTAGACATTCAAGGAACTTAGACAGACAGCTAAAATAGGGACAACAAAGCTAAACATACCGTCAATAAGCAATCATGTACATACATCTATGATATAAAAACAGGACTAAGAGTCAATAACCATACTAGTGGATCTCTGAGGCTAAATGGTACTGTCAGCATAATACAGCCGAGCCAAGAAGTCGCATGAAGAATCCCTGGGATCACTACCGCCCCCTACCACGAGGCAGGAGAACTGCGTGCCTCACCCAGTGCCATTTCAAGAAACACGTTACACACAAACAGTTTTTGGAAAAAAGATAACAATCAGCTAAACTATGGAAATTTAGTTCATATAGCAAAAGTGTTTTAACATTTTAATAGCGACATACAGAGAGACAGCAATACAGCATCACTGCATAGGGTACCAGGTCAGCCAATCAATGGTGAGGCTCCACCGGCTGCTGCCTCACTGCACGTCTCCTCGCAGTTTTTGAATCGTAAAAATTCAGCGATTTTGATTAAAGATTGATCTGGGTGAAGTTAAATTAAAAACAAAGGTATAGTACAAATCACTGGTTGAATAAAACCATTTAATTTATTTTTTCATTTTCCTTTTTTTTCTTTCCATGATGACTGCACGTCACTGGTCACTGGAGTTAGC
>JAOXYL010000001.1:13523768-13540911 GCA_028564955.1 Terapon puta | reverse complement strand
ACACACACACACCAGTGAGAAGAGAGGAGATAGAAAAGTCAACATCGCCAGCAATAATCCAGTGATGTCCCCTTGGAGGACGGGGTGTCAGAGGTTTGTCTTTGCCCATTGTCCAGTCGCGGAGGCCAGAGACAGGGGAGGGTTTCCAGCTTCTGCCCCCAGACAATGGGGCCCTTGGAGGGGGCCAGGATTGACAAAGTACAACAAGGGGTCTGGTTCAAACAGAAGGGGTCAGAGGGGTCATCAGACTTCACACCTCAACTTGTTAGACTTTTGGGCTATGCCTGTCAAGAAAGTGATCATTTCTCATGGAATTCACTCTGAAGTTTTCTCAGGTGAAGCATAGAGGTTCTGTCAAACATGTCAGCATCAGAGATTTAGGTAATTTTGACTCTTCAGTGCCCCAAGATATCTTCTTGTTTAAACTAGTGCTTGCCTTTTTTTTCTAATACAGCACTTTAGGTCTCAATTCTCATGCTATGATCTATGTCTTAACATGAAATAAATGACCTCCCTGTGGTTCAAAGTTCTCTTATGCTCTCTGCTTCCCTACTACTTTGTGGCACATTTTACAAACACGCAATACATATTTATAAATACATCAAAGCGTACCCCTTCCACCCTCAGCCCGTCAGAGAAGCCACAAATTGAGATCCATGTGCAGAAGTCAGAAGATGAGATTATCCCTAGAAAGATGGGCTCTATATACAGCGGGCCAACGTGCCTTCGCTCCGTCGCGCCCTGGTGAACCTGTTGGTTTTTCTGCTCCTGGCTGCTTGGTGTATTTTTACAAGGGATGTTTATCCTAAAAATGCCGGTTGAGCTTGTAATTTTGGGTCGTCCATCCGTCTCTATGTCTGTCTGTTGCTCTCCTGGGGAGGAAAGAGGTTGTGGCTGCTGACCACTAGCACAGCCCGGGGCTGAGCTGCTTGCACTGCTTTTGCTCTGGCTGATACAGTAACACTGGTGCAATGTGCATCACCCCTGATGTGGTTAGGACACTGCTTCTGTTTGCTGGCTGCTTCGAAGAGAAGAAGAACTGCTGGTCAGTACTGTTTTATTTAAGTTTGTGCTTTAAAAGGCCACTTCTTTCCCTTGACACGTGGAGCGTGAGTCATCTGCAATGCCTTCAACCTCCTCTGAGGCTGAAAACAATATTCTCCATTGATAATAATAATAGTAATAACATTACATTATATTCATGTAGAGCTGTTCAAAGTACCCAAAGACAAGTGATAATAACTGCAATCATTACAGTTTTTACGGGAAAGAAAAATGAAAATAACTAACACATTTTATATCAAATTTAGTTACTTCTTTCCTTCAAATGTAAATTGTAAGCAGGTCTAATGGAAAAAGTCAAGAATAAATAAAACATTAAAATAGTTCCATTTTCCAATTCAAATCCATTTGACTCCACAGTTCCTATTTTGAGGAAGCACTCTTTTGGTTATTACTGCTTTCTTGTTGCGTGGAACTACTTCTTTTCTTATTTAAAGGAATGTCAAAAACTTAATTGCCTTACTGTTCGGAACTGCAATGAGCCAGTAAGTATCCATAATCCATCTATCCATCCATGGATTGTTTTTTTTTCTTCTCGACAGTTTATCCTATTCTGGGTGTGGGGGGCTGGAATCTATTCCAGCATGGTCTTGGTGAGAGGTGGACTATCATATGGCTAACACACACCGCAGGTACAGATCAACACACTCACATTCATTGGCAATTTTAGATATTCCACTTCAACTAAATGCTAAATATGGGTCTAGGGTACATTGATAATATGCTGGTTGGGCCCTTTGTGTGAGGCGTTTACATGGTTCCTATGTCTCCTTGCATCTCCTTTCAGTGCTCCAGTTTTCTCTCAAAGTTTGTGTCAGCATTCATATAAATTAAACATATTATATTTACGACTTCACAGGAGTTTCAAATGCAAGTTGAAACTGTTCAGCTATCAATTTGACATGCTGAAACAGCTTTTCGTGCACATTTACGAAATCCATATTTCAAAACGTGTCTCTTTGTCCACATAAAAAAAATCATATTCGAAAACTATGTGCAAGGACAAATCATCAGGGTCTATGACCTAAATAATAGATAATGAAACCTTTCATCAGCGCTTATCAAAGAAGAATTCAAATCAGGTCCTTTTTTGAGCCTAGCAATCATATCAATCAGTGTCTATTTGGAAAAAAAAGAGCCATGGCAAGCGGCAATTAGCCCATTTTACTGTGCCATGACAGCACAGCCACAGACCTGCACTCTGTCACGTCCCCAGAAACCAAGTGGGCCTGACTTGGCCTGCAGCAGGAGGGCTGAGTAAGGGGGCAAGGGGGTAAGGGGGACACCAGGGTTGACTACGGGAAATCCCAGCACACAGAGCCATGCCGACGGCCCTGCGCTGATGGAGAGCCAAAAGACAGTGGGCCATGTGTCGACTGAGATGGGTTTGGGGTGGAGGTGGACGTGGAAGGCAGACAGGAGGGACATTGGCAGGCAGCACATCCCAGATGGAGAGAGATGAGCGCTGCCAGTTGTCACGTTGTGTTTGTAGCGCGGTGGAAAACACACAACCACAGGTCTGGCGCTCCTGGCTGGACCTCATTATCCCATCAGCTCTGAAGTGACTCACTGAGGCAGACTTTCTCTGTAGCTGCTGTCACCAGCCGCACTCTCTGTTCTAGCTGCTGCACCTTCATCCTCTTTCCTTCTTTCAGGCTCATCTTGCGGCATCCTACTATGTCTAACATATGTTGCCATTATTTTCCAGATGGTTGTGACATTCAGTATGAACTAAAATCTAAATTTTATTGACTGGTGTGCTGGTGAACAGTCAGTAAGCATCTTTAAGTGGATACCATCAATGTGCTACTCCACAGGCATAAAAACTCCAGGCAAGCCACATATGAGATCCTATTATTTTCCCATGGGTTTTTTAATTGTTTTGTTCTAGCTGACTCAATATACTGTGCTTGTGTGAGTGTCAGTAGATTTGAAGCCTCAAGCTAATGAAGGACTGATATAGAGTAAAATAATAAAAGCACTGCTCTCCTGCATTTGATGCTTCACCACAGCTGAACAAAATGAGCCAAAGAAAAAGGTTTACTGGTCCAAGCTTTGTCTCCAGATTTGATCATTTATTCCTACAGGACTGGGCTGTCTACTCCAATCACTCAATTTTTAAGTGAGAATGAAAAGGAAAGCGGAGAGAGGTTTTCTGTACTTGCACCTGAATTACACCAGACATTAAACCACATGTGCATGATTCACATTTCAGCTTATATTTCCCTGGTCAAAATGCAATGCTGGTCATCAGTCCAAAAAGATAAGAACAAAACAAAAAGTATGTCTTCATGACAAGCAGGCTCCTGATCATGTCTATAATACAGTAGATCATTCAGAACAAACCAACAAACTAATGATTTTTTTATTTTTGTTTCCTGATGTATCAAATAGCTGCTTTTTCGCGGCTGTTAATGAGCCCAATTTTCTTTACAGTCTACACTGAACACCATTCTTTCCAAATATAGTTCTTTCTTTGGTGTTTAGATGATGGTGGTGGAGAACGTGTTGCTCCAAAGTCTCCCATGGGTATTCATTTGGGATGTGACCCGGTGACTGTGAAGTCCATAATGTTTGATTCACATCATTTTCTTCCTCATTAAACCAATCAGTGACCCTTCTTGCCCTGTGGATGGGAACACTGTCATCTTGAAAGAAACCACTCTCATGAGGATAGAAATGTTTCATCATAGGATGAAGGTAAGGGGATAAGTGGACCCTAACCATGAAAGCAAATTTTCCCCATAGCATAACATTGCCACCATTTTCCCAACTGTAGGGGTAGGGTTTAGGTTTTTCCATTAATTTGTTACCTATCTGTCTATACGTTTATATAAATTCAGAGTAGGTGAAGGCCTGCAATAAAGGACATTTAATCACAATTAGCATACAATTTTGACAACGTAGGAATGCATGAAATTTAATTTAACAGCTGTGAGATGCTGCAAAATCTTCCATGAATATGAGGCATGGAAACAAAAAAATGTGTTCATTGAAGCATCACATGCTGCCTTTAAGTAGCAGTTGAATCTCCTCAAGACAGCTTAGAGCCAGTAGATGTGAACTGACAAAAACACACAACAGCTGTGAGCCAGTAGTCAACAGCTACAAATTGACCATATACCATCAATAGAATAATCAATAGTCAATCTAAATGACATGAAATCACTAAATGAATATCACCACGTCCATAGAGGTGGGTGAAAAATATGTGGTCCTATGGCCTCACACATTAATCTGTCTCTGCACACATCGACATTGTTTCCCCTCTTTTGTCCTTTACGGCACAAGTCCAAAGATCCTTACAAAATATGGATAGCTTCAGTGTTATATTTGAAAGATCAGATTTCCCATAAAAGGTCTCTCTTGGGCATACATCTACCCAGCCATAAAACACCCACTGCCTGTAATGATGCTTCAGATGACACACAAATACAGCTCTTCACACGTCTTGCTGGCTTGAAAATAATGACTCCACTGACTTTTCACCACGTCCATCTTCCTCCAGTCACGCTTATCTTCTACTCCCTCCTTTCACTGACCTCCCCATTGACTAATAGCATAATAGTTTAAACGGCCATATCTCACATTTCAGTTTAAAATCATAAATAGTAGGGGCCTTTCTCATAAAAAGTGTCTTACTTACTGTGAATTATTCCCTTTCTGCAGAAAGACTTGAAAACAAACCACCAAAAGACTTGATATACAGTCACCCGAGTTGAGAGACTATCCCCCCAAAAACAAGACTACAGCCACTCTGGCAGCTCTGTGAGTCTGTTCTGTGCCTGAAGTTCTTTGAGCGAAATGCTCACAAGGTAAAAGCCAATAAGATGATATTTCGCAGGCACTGTGTTGAATCAAATTTCATGACAGTTACAGTTAAATTGAATAAATAAGATGACAGAGGCAGACTAAAGTCAGGATTCATCTTCTGGGGACCATGGATGTCTACAAAGTTTGATAGACTTCAGTATAGTTGTAGTTGTTGAGATATTTCAGTTTGCAGTACTGGACGAACCAACCATCATTATTATAAACCACAGAACGAGTCATTTCAGCAAAACAAACTGCCTTTACGTGACAAGCCCACAAGCTCCTGTATGAATTATGAATGTTGTCCAGTCAGCGAAGCTTTTTTGTATTCTAACCACGGCTATGATCACTCCTCAAACTTAATCAAGCAGTCTGTAGACACCTCAACCAAGTAGTTATTCATACCAGCCCGTGACCTTCAAGCCTCACCTCAAAGTTTTTTATTTGATTTAATTTGTAACATCTTTAGAAAGGAAATGGCATTGCCGTGTTGTTGGGATACTGGATCACAAAACACTTACATGTCATTCTGGAGGGCAATTACAAACTATTTATTTTGCCATCTAATCTGAGGTAATGGTTGTGATAAACTCTTTCCCACAGAAGTGGAAACTGAGCTATGTGCATTTTGTTTGGAGTTGCCTAAACACCTGTCAAATGTTAGTTCCATTATTTACTGTTGTTTCCCTGATTTGTTTCTCCAAACTGTGAGAAAAGTATCTTTGGTCTCTTCAGCTTGGTAGATGTCAGACTCTCTTCACCAGCCAGTGCTGTGCTTAGGTGTTTCGCTCAACAGGGAGTGAAAAGTAATGTCTCAAAAATCCTGCCATTATTGTTAATTTTTTCCTTTTCTATCACTTACACATGATCTGTCATTGTAAACGAGTCTTCCATTGATTAGTTTTGTATTGGATAGTTGTTGTCTCTATTACAGCATTTCATACAGAATCATTCCTCTGTATATTAAGGTGATACCTTAACCCAAATTTTTCATCTGTTTTAAATTGCTATAAAATTGAAATGTGTCTGTTTAATTTTGTGAATTACACATCACAAGATTACACCAGCTGTGGTCAGCGTGAAGTCCATAGGATGTTCAGAGAAACTTTGCAAACCTCCCTCTTGGCTGTTAATTTAAGCTCACCATGTTGAAAACATTTTGCTGAGAGAACATTTTATCAAGACTAGATGATCCAACACTGTCCAAAAGACACCTCATCATGACGAATGACAAGTGTTGGAGAGAAAACTTTCCAGACTGAAAGACTAATAACATGCTTTCCTGACTCAAGGCAAGATGTTTTATTTAATTTCCGCTTAGGTGGATGTCAGTGTCTGCATGCTCAGTGTCATTTTCCACAAGCCACGCCGTTGCAAGCGATGCTTGGGCAGGTATCCGGGTTGCGCTGTAACCTGAAGGCCTCTACTGTCAGCTGTCCCCGGTGCCTCTCCCATTAACAGGAGACAGATAAAAAAGGAAAGCAGTCTGCTCCAGAGATCCTGAAAAGACCTAGATATGAATGGAAAAGTGCTGACTGGGAGGTTTTGCCAAACATTAGCCCTTTTTATCACCTGTCACCTGACGCCTTGAACTCCTTCCCTGTGAAAAGCCATTAAGCAGGTATATGAGGCCGCCAGGGCGCCGTGTGACACAAAACAAACGCCCACTGTTATTCTTTACCTGCAGTTCCTGAGGGCAATGGGATGAGGTAATGCTGCTCTGCTTACATGATATGTGCTCATGTAGATAAATCTTTTCCCTTTTTTTCACACACACACACATACACACACACACACAGAGGCAAGGTTTTCTTTCTCCAAATGTGCAGGGACGTGGATGCAGACACACACAGGCCTTACATTTTGGGTCGACTGTCCCGTGTCAAACTTTTCTCTCTCGGACAAACTAATTGGTGCTTTATTGCAGCTGCCGGTTCTCCCACCAAATCTACCTCCCCTAACCTCCAGCTCAGGCTTGTCCTCATCTAGAGGGGCATTAAGGTATCAAAAGATTACCCCTGCTGTCAGCATTGTAAATATTTTGGTCTGATAAGGGTTTACTAAGGACTACCTATACACAGTGGAGAGTGCATAAGGGGAGGGGTTGACAGCTGCTTGGATTTTCTTTCATTAGCATAGTTTATACCCTTCAGCCTCACCATCATCCTTTTCATCACTGGCACAATACTTGGCCAAATACTCTATTGAATCATCTCTTGAGTTTCAACCTTTGCCAAATTCCTGTTTGTGTAGGTATCTGTGTGATCAAATACAGACAACATGTTTTTAGAGCGAAATGTTTTACAGATAGGGAGCATTTTACCATTTTCCATCCATCATGTCATCCAAAACTAGTTAAGTGCAGAATTAACTGCTGTTAACTGTGTCCGTCTGGCTTCTGTGAATCAAATACAGACAAACTTTAAAAATCAAATATGGTACACGTCAGATTATTTTATAAACAGGATTTGTGGGATGATTTTCTCTCCAAAAAGTAAAACAGTGAGTCAGTCAGTGGTTTTGTGGCTGAGCAGAAACTCACAGACCTTTTAAATCTGATATATACTTTGTGTCCTGTACACTGTGTTAATGACAGGAGTTTGTAACTGCAGAACAGATTTAAAACATGCTGTATAAGAAAATTTTTCTCAAACAAGAGTTATGTTTTAGTCCTGGGTGGGTTGGCCTGAAAGTATTTTGCAGGGAACCTTGAGACGCCTGTCAAAGTCACATTTTAGAAGAACCTTATTACTGCAGCGCTGAAATTATGCCATCAATGCACTTTCACACTTGTATTACATTGCACTATTATGCCACTGGCAGTGTTCAAATGACACTTTACTAGTTTAGACTGTGAACCATTAAAGATTCAGGAAGCTCTGTTTTTACACTATGTTACAAGGAAAAACCATTTATACCCTTTCCAAACAGCCACACTTGAAGGTAATGGCAAAGGGATCACTGTGCTTTTTATGTGTCTGTTTCATATGATTGTTACAAACAGAGATATATGGGCGCACACTTTCCGAAAGTCTCTCCTCAAAGACTTTTGTGTTGTCACATTCAGTTGTGCCCACAAAAAAAGCTGAAAGAAAGCGTTTGTTGGATTGTCGGTTTCAGAAAATTACAGCAACTGTTATTCACAGTTGTTGTTGGCGCAATGCTACATCTGATGGTTTCTGACACCAACTGTCAATCAGCAGCATGGTGTGAAATCAATGGCGGGATGTGAACCAGGCCACGTGTGCGTGTATGTTTTTCTGTGTGTTGTCATTGTTGTCTAATCTAGTCGTGTATGTCTATACATTTCAATATGGTGTGTTATCTTCTCATTTTCATAGGGAGCCATTTTCGTGTCTTTTATATTGCAAATGTATGGTCTCTGCTAGAAATAATACATGAGCAATTCTGAAAATAGGTGATTTGACTGAACAAACTGGGGAAAAAAAACATTTTATTTTTCACTCCACAACATGTTTCTGGCACCCTCAGCACCGTCAAAATGTATTTCAATCTTTTTCAGCCAGGACTCAAGTTTTGTTGTGCATTACATGGAAGGACAATAGTGTCCGTCAACACACATTAACAGTCTCAAAACCTTGGCAGATTTGGGGCACTGTGAAGGCACGAGGGCTTTCTTCCCCCGTAAATGAAAGATGTCTCTCGTCTTTGTTGTGGTTTGTTTGCTGTGGGCTGATTTACTGGGCTACTGCCTCGTCACAACAACTCCACGAGAAGGAACCCCTTTGTTACGGATCAGGGAGATTTTTCGCAATAACATAGCATCAGCTCTGTAAAAGGAGGCAATGGACAGTGCAGTATGTGTGTGTGTTTTGTGTGTGTGTGGGAAGCCTGCCACATACAGTGAAACCCCAGGGCAGCACCAGACCGTATCTAATGGGAATTAAACAGCGTATTAAAACATCGCCCAGTCATCTTTCTGCCCAGCCTCGTCACAACAGTTGGAAACTTCCTATGTTTGGCTACTGGACAAGCTCAAACTGTACATTCAGTCCACCGATGGGGGACTGTATAATAGAAGTCATTCAAGAATTAAATTTGGTTTAAGAAAGAAAAGTCAAAATACCATGGATTTAAAGTAAAGGAAAACTTCAAAATCTAGAGAAGAATCCCTGGACTCCTTCTGAAATAATGCATGTCAGCAGGATACTGAAATTTTCAATTAAGTGGAAAATTCTTCCTTCCAGGGTGCAATGTGCAAGAAATCAAAGTCCCCCTGCGGAGCAGAATTGTGTTCATCATTTCAACATGAACACTCATGCTTCCTTTTCTCCTCACTGGGTCAAATTTGTCATGCAGAATGACAGATATATGGTTCACAGATACCTACTTTAAATAAAGTATAAAACAGAGCATTGTGAACATCTGTAATATGTCATTTCTGTAATATGTGAAGTGGAGACATTCAGTCATGTGTTGCCTTTTAACAAAAAGAAATTCCTCTCATTCAATTAGGAAACTTTTATTCTCCAGATAGCAAATGGACCTCCTCGGCTTCAAATGAAGCTAACGGTTAATGAAGCTAACGGTTAACGGTTTTGCCCCTTGTCATTGATTTACTCTCCTTACTTTTATTACATTGAGCTTTATTTATTGATCACTTGTCAAAATGTAACAAAGCGCTTTATTAGACACTTAAATAGACACAGTCAGATGGGAGTGTCAGAAATACGCGCTCCACCAAAACTCATTAGCTGGGTCATAGAAACTGACTGGATCAACGGTGGAGCAGAAAGCTAAACGTTTCAAATTCTTGGTTGGTTTTAATCTCCCATGGCTTTGTTTTCCAATCAAGATCTTTAATAGTAAGGATCTTTTTTACACTTAGGCTCTCAAAAAGCTGCATGATGTATAACTTTGTGTCGACAGCCTAAATTTATTTTTCTTCCTTTTCTTTCCTTGCAGCCATGGTGGCCCATTCTCACTACCCAGCTGTAATGTTTTCTCCAAACAAACCACAAACATAAAATTCACCTCTTCCTGCTCTTTTTGCCAGGAAACATCTCCAACAAACTTATAGAGTTTAAATCTTGAATTCACACTCCGCCTGTTGGCTTCAGTGCTTCACATAAAGTCATAATGTTAGATCCCATGTATTGGGCAAGGAAAAGTGTTTACATATCTGTATGTATGTGGATCTGTGTGTTTGCAAATGTGTGTCTGACTAGGAGTGTGTATGACAGACCCCACCATAAACATTTCACGATGAATTGAAAGCACAGTAGTTCATCTGAAAATAGTCTGACCACAGGAGCAGCAGGGTTTTATTCTACCTGGCAACAAACACACAGACACATCAAACGCACATGCACCGGGTACTTAGCACCTCGGATGGCACGGGCCCATGTGATGTCATCAAAGACAGAAATCCCAGGTGCTGATGGGATAGGAAATGGTCTCTCTCTGGCTCTCCCCCGACTCCTGGCACCTGGCTGACAACTGATGACATCTCCCTTTTCATGTAACAATCCCCTTGACTTCAAAGTGAAAGTAGGGGAATCCCACCCCCCACACACACAAACACACACACGTACACAGAGCATGAGGATAAGCGTTCATCTGATTTTTCTTCCCAGTGGCAAGGTGTAAGATGATTATAGCTGTCATTTCCTTTCTGTAAATATTCTTTAGATGTCAAAATCCCAAATACAGGGTTTCAAGAAATGCTGTGTTTTATGTCATTATGGTCGCATTATGTGAAACCTGACACATCTGACAACAAACCAAGGTGCAAATGAATGAATGAATGTATTGATATAAAAGTAATCTGGTTTACTTAACAGATTTAAATATGTACTTGGTGGCTGAATACCATGCATGATGCCAAGACAGTGAGGCCAAAGCTGCATGTCGTAAGCAAAAACATTTTCACCAGGTGACGATCCATTGTGTTGAACAGAAACAGTGTTGTTGTATTGCAGTGTAGAGAGAGTTAGTCCTAGTATTATTAGAATATGGACAAATGTTTATTTAATTAACATGGCTTTCTTGTAAAAATGAGTATAGGATCGTTGTCATCTTGCTCTAGACAAGTCCAATATCCTTTTCAGGGGCCTGTAAACTGAGGTTAGATATTCACCGTAGAACCATCTAAAGTGCTCTGTTCTCTCCAGCTCAGATGACTGATATCACAGATGCTGTCTCAGAATTTCAGATGGGCCATCTGTAAGCTAAACTATAGCTTTTCATGTCTTTGATGCTGGTGGGGGGTTGAGAGAGAGGCCAGAAGGCCTGACTGCAGAGCTCCTCAGAAAAAGATGAGCCTATCACTGACACTGACTAATATTGGAAACACACACTCACAGAGACACGCATATGCATTCATCAGGAGCTTGGCTGGACATTTTCAAAATCTGAGTAATTTGACCTATTTGATGGATCTTTGCCTTGTAATTCCAAGCTTTCCCATTCTTACACATCCAGACACTGTATGCCGTTGGCCCGCACAGTCTATTTCTATTCGCGTGCAGGAGATCACACAGGACTGCGAAGGACGGGACATGACTGACAGGAAAACAGATGCCTGCCACTGTGGCAACCGCTAACACAGCCAAAAATAAACCTGGAAGAAAAGGCAGAAATTGACCCTAAAAAAGTCCCACAGATAAAAGCAGCAGGGAAATTATAAGTTTTGAAATGAGGACCAGATACAGGATGAGAGGACGAGACAGGGTTGTTCATTCTGTAGGTCGTGCTGTAAAAAGTGGCACCACATGACAGACAAAACAAACAAACAAAAGCAAGGTGAACGGGGTTGAAATCAGGGGAAAATCTGATGTATTCTTTACCTAACAGCCTGTTCCTCTGAAGGCTTCAGTGAAGTGTACTAGGGCCCTATAGCCGGTTAGAAACCGAGTGCATCATTGTTGTCAGCCAGCACTACACCCAATTCTGAAGGAAAGGGGGTGTCCCGTGGGTAACTGTGGCACAATGTACTGAGTCGTGATGAGTGATGCTAATGTACCGCAGTGTGGACAAGCCATGTCAAATCAAATCAAATCAAATTTATTTAAAGCCCAAAATCACAAACACTGTTTACCTCAGAGGGCTTTACAATCCGAACAGTTGTGACACCCTCTGTCCTTAGACCCTCAAACCGGATCAGGAAAAACTTCCAAAAACCCTTGTCCTGACCATGAGTGTGGTCTGGGGTTGACCCAAAGTACCTAAGATGGTTTCAAAGGGCCCCCAGTAGAATATAAAAATCAAAGATGCTCACTATAGTACGTTGTCATTAGCTCATCATTTCATTCTTCTTAGAAATGAGAAATTTCTGAGCTGCTTTTGGCACAAAGCAAATTGTGTTCCTGCCAAAAAATGGATGAGATAACTAATAATATTTAAAGCTACTTTAAAAATCTCAGGTTCTAGGTATTATTTTACTGGATGTATACAGTTTACTGTTTCATCTTGGGGTTAATGATCACCCTGGTAATCAAATATTAATGTATGCTATTTAACAGAAGAAAAAAAAACTACTTATAACCTAATGCCAATGGTTGACATGGGTCGTATGGTCTGTTGCATATCTGTAAAAACTGCTGGGAGCACTGGAAGCAGACAAAATTTTTTACAGAGCTTTTGTATCTCGCCAGGGGAAGTGTTTTAAAGTATTGCCTCTCATTCACCCATTCACACACACCATGAGAAACTGAAGGTGGCAGAACTGTCATAAAAGGCCATAACCTGCCAACTGGGAGCAGCTCGAGCTTCACTGAAGCTCAAGCACTTGACAGCTGAGCTCTCACCGTTCCATCAGAGACTTTGCTCTGTTTGGTTGTTTTGATTCAGGCGAGGTGGATTCTTGTCAAATGGCCTCAAAGGCAGCAGGTGCAGCCAGAGGAGCCTGATGCTTTTCACACATGTACTACACACAAAGTGGCAGTTTTACCAAATATGACTAAAAGTCATTTTTTAAACACTTGTAAGATTTGAAAGTGGTCTGAGAGTTGACAGCCAAGCTCGCTGCTCTCTGAGACTGTACCTTGGCACAGCAGTGCTTTGAGCTAAACGTAAACATCAGCTGAACTTTCTCAAGAAACAAACTCAAAATTGAAAATATTTTGTAAAATATTAGACTAAGCTTTTGTGTTTACAGTAACACACAGCACTGGGCCCTGCAGATGTTCACCATCATGAAACCACCAAATTGCAAATAACTATGTTGCAGGGTCTCTCTACTCTGGTTCCTCTCATGTCAGGACAGAGGGCTTGGGGGGAAAGATCTCATCTCAGCGTGGTCTCTAAATCTTACAATCTATTTCCATCCCTGGCCAGAAAACCCAACTGCTTATATTTCCAGCTGCAACCAGATATGTTGTATTGCTTTTGGGAAACAAACAACCGACTGCCCTGACAGGCCCTGGTAACTCAACGACCCATCTGGGGGAAGAGACATTATGAGAAAGGGAGACAGAGAGGGAGAGACCGCTAAGGGCTTCAGACAGTTGGTTTAGCATGCCATAAATAAGCACATCGTCTGTCGACACAGTGGCACACTGCAACGAGCTGTGGTGTGCCGGGGTGTAACACTTTTCAGATTTAAAAACATCTGTAGCGACCGCCAACAGAACAAACTACATTTTCAGGGAGAGAGAAAGAGAAGCATCCATGCTGAGAGAAGCACATCGGCGGAGGAGAAAAAAAACACCAAAAAACAAAGGACAGGAACCACACCAGCCACATGAGCACATGCCTCTCAGCCCACAAGTCTTTCCACTCTCCAGTCTTCGCGTCATGTGTTTCTCTGTGGCTCTGTACATGGAAACAAATAGGTGGACCAGAATCAGGTAGTCAGTCAGCGTGACAAGCGCGAGAGGCCTGTTTAAAAAATCAGGCACCTTTGCTGAGCACTCATCGGAAACGGTGCGGTTGTGTTTCCTCACTAACTCTACATCACACTGTGCGGACAACAGTGCAATTACCCTCCAAAGTGCAGCGCAGGAAACTTCCCAGCAACCTCAAATCACAGACACTTATGCTGACAGTCAGGCCAAGTGCAGGGCCACCAAAACTGTATCTTACATCTTAATGACAAGCAGACGCTGTAATGAGCCCCTGAGTCATTATGTCATCATAAGGCCGTCTACTCCCATGAAAAGTTTTGTCCCATAAGGTGACATCTTCTGTCGCAAGAGGGTGAAGCCACTTTAAACTTATTGAGCGCTCAATGTTAAATTAGCTCATTATATATTGTAAAGGACTATAAGCTCTTTCTCATGCTGCCTTCATCCATTAATGGGTGCCAAAGGGCTCCCTCTCCCCAGCCAACAGCACACTCAGGTTTATATGACATTTCCATTTTCCCAGCATGCTTTACTACGACTATACAAGCTTAATAGTGGACTAAAGAGGCAATGCTATTTTTACAGCCTCATTATGTTCAGTTGTCACTTCTTTTTCAGGGTGAATGGAAACACCAAATCCCCTAAAACCTAAAACCAAATCTGACCACATCACTTGTAATCAAAGATTTCATCATCCTGTCCTACTGGCACTGGTGCTCGGCCTGCCCTGGTCTCACCAGGGTGCACTGTGGCTCCCAAACTGCCTGTAACATCAATCCTTGAGTTGAGCACTTTCTGGAACATAGCATGAACGTTTTGTGTCTGAATGTGCCACACCCGCTATGGTTTATAGGAGACATATAGAAGATTTAATGTGTGAGCATGGTGGCTTTGGGGTTCTTGGAAGGCACGTTGGACAGAGCAGAGATGAATAACATCTTGTAATGTGACAAATTACTTCTGCTGTTGGTTTACCAGTCAGCAAAAAGTTCTAGATAATTTATGTATTGTTCAAGCATCTTTCCCAACACCGCTCCCAAAAGTGTTCCTCTGATTATGTCTGTTGCATGTTTTGGCATGCTATGAGGAATGCGAGGCTTTTTGAGATGCTTACAGCAACTATTTGCTTGTCACTGCAATGAAATGCCTAGCAGGTCCATTGAGGGGCAGAATAGATCCCACTTTCAACGTGAGAGTTAAAATATTCAGGGGCCCACCTTAATTGGCAAAACTGTAAGAAAACCTCCAATTTGACACAGCTCCAAACCAATAAAAACACACAAGACTAGTGATTGGAAGCATTTCGACAACCTTATTTGAACTTACACCACCCACCTGCACAGTCAGTATGTGTTCATTTATTGCATGAGGCAGCTTCCTGCTCCAATTTGATGCACATTTTGTAACTATTCCCTTTAACCGTTTGCTCTCTACCATCTGTATATTTTCGTCAAATCTCTTAACAGATCAGACTACAATAGGACTGCACTTCTTTTGGAGACGCCACACACTTACTATTCTACTGTACACTTGGTGGTGAGTGCTTAATCCTACCAATGAGCCGCACTTGCCAGTCAGCTCAGTCCGCAACAAAGCTCAGTATTGTTAGCCTACAGTACTGAATGGTCCTGGTCCATCAGGATATTCCCACCTCTTCTCCTCTTAATTCTTCTCTTTCCAGGTAGAGCTGTTGTTCCAGTATGCTAGCAAAGTCAGGGATGTGAGGCGTGTCGCTGTCACCATCCCCACCAGTGTCTATACATTGCACAATGCTCTCCACCTGTTTATTTCAGATGCAAATTAGGTATGTCATCTACGTTTAATGGAGCCTGCATTAGAAATAATACCAGGATTAATAAATGCAAAGGTTTTATTCTGTGATATTACTGCATATCAGCAAGACGCTGTTTGTCAAAGTGTCACTGCGCCAGTTCTAATATTATAGGGCTGCAGTAATACCATAAATGACAGAAAATGCCATGAAGGATGATTTGGTGAGTACACTCTGTAGCACAGACATTCATAAGCCCCATGAGAATATCGCGGGGTTATTAAGGTGATGTTTTATTTCTGCCAGAAAAGCTGGCAAGAGCTGTGAGAAGCCTTATTATGCTCGGCGGAGTGTGAATATCTGTGTAGTGAGTTGGCTGTACTCTTCAGTTGTGTGTCTGTTGGAGCATTCCAGCAATCTATCCAGGTGTTTGCTGGCCACCAGATTCGAAAAAAAAAAGAAGCTACCGCAGGACCACCAGTCCACAACAACTGGGATTACACACATGTTTTAACAATAAGAGCCACTGAAGTGTGTGCAAGCTGTCACCTCATAAAGCCAGATTTCATTACATGATTCTGACACACTAAAATGATTAACTAGTTCTTAAAGCTGCTTCAATAGGCAAGCATAACGCTGCCTTCAAATGCTGTCAGACATACTTGACTTTCAAGGTGGCTCACCAGGGAAAGTCCATGCATACAGAAAACATGACATGTCAAACTTCATTTTAAGCACTACAGAACTCTTTCTCATGGGCAGTCAATTCAAACATTTGAGAAAACACATGCAGGCCACATCTACTATGAGCCCTACATAAAACATCCTTAATCCTAGCTTTTATTAAGATATGGTCTGCATTTGTTTTATGTCCTCATTTGTTCCTGTTTGGGCACATGTTTTATTCACGTGCACTGTTATATTGTTTTTTCTTGGTATGTTGATACAATGTGATCAAAGCAGGATGTCATTTGTAACCCTAAGAGAAAGCATTTCGCTGACAGTCCCACATTTGCAGATGAAACTGTGTCTAATCTGGTCTGACACACTTCAGGGAATCCTGCAAATGATCATGTTGTGCTAGACGGAGTAGGCATTGAGCGTTCAGGAAATCTGCATTCTTTCTTGTTTGTGCATTTTAGCTGCCAGTTGTTTATGTGAGCTCAACCACAACAACTAACAATTCTGCAATACAAAAAAGACGTAGAGAATTAAATCTCCTGTATGTAGAAATGTGTGGAGACTGGAATTGTCAGGCAATAAAAACAAAAATTGCTGCTGCATGTAAACTGTGACCAAATTTGTGGGTGTGATGCACTCTGGCGAAGACTTGAAGTGGAAACACACTTGTGTTTGTACTCATTTCAGGCTTTGAAGTACCTGGGATTGTTCTGTCTTTCAGTTCTGATTAGTGATCATCGTGAAGAGCACCTGACCTGGCATCCAGTTGTTTTTGTGCAGTAATTTTGCATGTCTGCTGACAGTAATGAGGAGAATTTGTGTCAGTATTGTATGAAAAAATAAAAAGTCTTATCGTGTGAGTGATTTTAGTTTTTGGTTAGTCTATATTTGCTTTATAATAAGCATGAAAAAAAAACTTTAAACACTTAAAAAAGTGGAGAAAGTTTGGTCACTTTAATGTCTAAAGGAAGTTTATGATTGCATTAAAACACTTTGGAATAGATACATT
>JAOXYL010000001.1:13513521-13523668 GCA_028564955.1 Terapon puta | reverse complement strand
AAGTGGAGAAAGTTTGGTCACTTTAATGTCTAAAGGAAGTTTATGATTGCATTAAAACACTTTGGAATAGATACATTTCAAGATGATGTAGAAGCAAGAAACCAGTCACTCTGGTGTCCCCTCACTTATACCTTAATAAAAGCCATGAGCTATTTATAGTTTTTGTAAATCAGATGATCTTTGGAGAAGGGGAGAAAACTGTACTGACATCATTACGTGCATTGTATTTGTGTTGAACTAAAGAATGTAAGCAATGTACATTTGCTGGTGAACATCTGGGCCAAAACACACCATGTCTTTGTCAGAGCACCACCATCTGGCCCATCTGTGTAAGTTAGTGTTGCCCAAAAAGTGGGGGAGATAGGAAAGCGACAAAAATTTAACTGACTCCATAGTTACAGAGTTTACTGCTGTGATGGAAGAAGTATGGCTCTTTACTTAAGTAAAAGTATAAAGCAAAAGCAATCTATGAATACTCACTACACTGTAAGCAGAAGTGACAAAAGTAACGATACCTGACAAGGGGCCCAACGTGGCGTCCCCCCAAAATGTCTCTAACTCTCTTTAACAGTGTTTCCTGTACAATCGTGAATGCAAAATGAGTGAATACGCCTGATAAAGATATAGAATAATTAAAATAATAAAGTAAATGAAAGTACCCTAGAATTGCTCTTAAGTTTTCACCACTGCTCTCTGCAGTCCCAAGAGGAGTTCAAAGAGCTGGCAGTGCTGTACTCTGTAACTCGTTCATCTCTTTTTTTTTTTTTTACATTTTAGAAAATAAAATAATTTAAACAGCGTCCACGTTCCCAGCTTCAGTCTGCTACTGCAAAGAAAAGTTGTCCTTCCACAAGCGCTCTGAAAACCAACATCTCACGGGTCTGCGCAGGGACACTTAGAAAGCAGAAATTTACGAGCGGCACCTGAAGGCTGCTGCCGCCGCGAAGAGTAAAAAACGTCTCTGCCTGCGCGTGCTGAATGATGCTGCGCGCTGATTGGCTGCCGGCCGGTGACTTGTGCTCCATCCTGCAGGCCGCCTCTCTCAGAGCCGGACTGAGTGCTCAGTCAGCGCTCCTCCCGGTCGTCCCCGACACCGCTCACCTCCTCTCACACACACACACACACACACACACACACACACACTCATGAGTTGCGTCTGCGCGCACCACCGGCTGCTGCAACCTGCAGACTTCACCTGAGCCAGCGAGCAGCGGGGGAGCGAGAGCACTTCACCATGCGCGCGCGGTGCACCACGCGACACCGCAGGCTGTTGCCACTTTTGCGCTCTTTGAGGAGGTAACAGGGGGGGCGAGGTGTAAGCGTGCATGCCATCACCATGGATTGCCTTTTTCTCCTGATATGGACTTTACCCATCCCGCTGGTCGGCTGCACCTCACTCAAGCTCCTGTCCACTCTCCTGTCCTGGAATATCATCAAGGCACGTGGCAATTTTCACCAAACACGCACACCCACACACGCACTTTTTTAGAAAAAAATCCCACACATGCGCCCTGTCTAAATTGGGAGCAAAACAAAACAGTCATTTGTCTCTTTTCAGCATGTGATCATTGATTGTAAACAGTCAGGCAAGTGATCAAACTGAAGTGCAACTCATGTTCCAACAGAAGAGCTCTATTTATCACCTTTTGGCTTCCACTTCTTCCCGTGCAACCTGTTGCTACCTGTGCGTTTCACATCTTTTTTCCTTCTTTTTTTTTTTTTTTGCAGACGCTGCACATTTACTGCTCACACACCTCCCTCGCCGTTTCGGCCAGCTACTCTCCCAGCGACAGCCGCGGATTAAATCACGGTGAGTGCTCCTCTCCCTGACATCTGGGGACATTTCCTCCGGCTGGCAAATTTCCACGTCTGTGGATCAAACGGGATATGTGGCAGAGATGGCTTCAGTAGTCGGACCAGTGGTTATCAAATTAAATGATTAAGTGCGTCGTGGAGTGAGGTGTCTGCAGAGTTTGTGGTGAAAATGTTAGGAACCCCAGTTAAGGTCTTATGTGCTGACTCTGCTGCAGGAGCTGTGCAGGCACAGGAGTGCAGTGCACACTCAGGGATTCCCTCTTGGCTGCCCTGACCTGCAGAAACCAAGGCGAACAAGCCCAGATGATTGACACACTTTGATTTACTGAAGGAAGAGATGAGGCCAAACTCTTCTCAGGTGGAATAGAGCATCAGGAGTCACAGTACTGACAGTCAGATTATTTGGCAATTTAAATGGGCTGAGAGAAGGCGGACACAATAAAAAACTTCAACTGCTCTAGTAAAATGGTTAGTAAAGAAATAATCTTTGCGTAGTCTCCACTGAAACATCATAACGACTGCAGGAAATCAGAACATCGTACATTCACAACCCCTGGTCCTGAAGTATTGACACATATCTGACATGCATGGAAGCGTATCGTTGGCGTTGTGGCTTCTGTTACAGGCCATCTGCGATTCATATGAGCAACAGCTGTGCACTAAAGTTTTCACTCCGACATGAGCGCGTTATTTTAGAGGCAGGTTTTGTTTTGTATTGGCTGTTCTGACAGTAACCTGTTGGGGATGCAGGGACGCGTCTTTTTACTTCTGGATGCATTTTTGCTCGGTGCAGCTGTCGAAATGTGAAACTGTGTTGAGCTGCCTCGATTGCAACTGTGATGTAGACCAATGTCATGTCTTCAGCTGCCAAAAATATCACACTCAGCAAAGGTTTGAATGCACATCTGTCTTTTCAAGAAGGTGAAACTGTAAAGCATCGCCAAAATTAGCTTTTGAATGAATAGAACTGGAAGGAAAAGTGATCACCAGATGTGTTTTAATAACTTTCTTACTTTGAGTACGGTGTCATTGTCACTCTCTTTGACGACGTTTTAGACAAGAGCTGAATACAAATGTTGGCGCTCTTCCTCGGCCAAATACATTTTCTAAATAAATATTTAACTAATCGTGAAATAGTGAAATTAACTGGCTGGAGCAGAAGGTGATTGAGTGTGATGTCGGAAAAAAACATAGGACAAAGGCCACAAATCAGTCACAGAAAAGCCCCTGGAACAGAGGCGACCGGGTACTTAATGTCAGCACTTTCATGTTCTTTCCTCAGACTACGTGTTTGTGACCCCGGTGGAGGTGGACTCTGAGGGCGGATACCTGAGCCACGATGTGAGCAGGCGAAACCACCGCAGCAGGAGGTCCCTTTCCTCTTCCCTGCACTACCGGCTCTCGGCCTTTGGGCGGGACATGCACCTGGACCTGCATCCGTCCTCCGTAGTCGGACCAGGCTTCACCGTGCAGACACTCGGCCCGGACGGCGTCTCCACGGTGACGGGCGATGCGGGGTTTCACGACTGCCTGTATCAGGGGATTATCCGCAACCTGTCGTCCTCCTCTGCAGCCATATCGACGTGCTCCGGGCTGGTAAGTGTCTGCTGTTAACTTCCTGCTGCCTCTGTCATTGCAAGTTTTTGTCTCCTGAAAAACGCCGTAGATGTTTTACTTTACATCAATGACCTGATCTTTATAACATGGTTTCCTCATGGTTTGGGGAAGAAACCTATTTAAATGATCTGAAACATTCCAATAGGGATGTGTCTCATTTCTGTTTGGAGAACATCCTGGAAAGAAAAGGCTCTCAGTACCTCAAGCTCTGTGCCTGTGTGTCCTTAAAGACCTTCTGTCCTGCAATGACCTGATTGTTTTGATGTATGATTGTCTGTGCATCTCAGACCTTGGTGATATTATGGGTGAACTGTAACATGACATCATTGCCCATGAGTGTAAGCATCACTTTCTAATGCTTTGTCAGGCACTTCTTTGAACACTGGGAGGAGTGGGGAGAAAAAAAAAAGAATGAAAGGAAATGTTACACTGCTGACGGTGCAGCGCACGAAGAAAGGCCATAATTCAGTGTAACTGTTTATTGTGAGGCCAGCACACATGACAGACACACCCGGCGTATTGATGGGAGAGGACGGTCATTGGAAATTAAGATCGACTTTCGCTCACATGAAGTGGGGGTCTGGTTGTGCTGCTTTGTGGGAAAGTGTCTTCATCACATTTTCCATGTCATTGCCTTTGTTTGTGTATTTATTATAAGTTGTGGTCACAGCTACTTCCAGATTTCCTCAGTCACCACACCCACTGCTACCCCGTGCAAATGAATATTACAAGGAGTGAGTGAGGAGATCAATATTGACGCCTGCTCTGTGAGTTTATTATGGAACTGGAGTCGTGACGGGGTTTCATTTAACTTCAGCTCCACTAGTAACCTAAGTGCTCTGTATGTCACTCTGTGATTCAGAAACATTAGTCCTCAAGGAAAAAACACATATGAATAGAAACCTTAAGTGGCTTACTCAAGTGATTTAAGGGAGCTTATTGCATTCACCAATTTATAAGCAACTTTGAGTCTGAAAGTCCTATATAAATGATACCTCATAATTACATTGAGCTCTTTGGCTCTGCAGTTTGAAATGAAATCAAATTCATAATTTAGTCATATAGCATAACAATATAGTCAGTCACTTAAATTGGCTATTGATGCTGTTGTATCACACTGCAGCATCAATATAAACATCTCAATAACATCCCGACGGCTTTACAAATGGACTAACTGAGGGTTTTTTTGCCTCTGTGTATAATAAGGTCAACAGGTTTAACTCAAACAGAAACAGAAATGTATTCAGGAGGTGATGCGGTGTACGTAGCTAGAGATGGAAATACTGGACAGCAGTGCCAAGACTGGACTGATGAAATGTCATTTAGAACAGTCGCATAGTATTACGCATAGCTTGCTGTGACCTTCTGTCGCCTTTCTTTATGCTGACCTAACGTAATTGATATACAGACCTACAGAATTACATTGACATTGATGTTCTCTCTCTAAGAACTGAAGCAGTTCAGAATATTCCCTAAACTTCTGAGGATCTGCGGACTTGACTGTATCTCCAAGCAAAACATTAAAGAATGAACAATATCAATGATGCAATGCTTCGACTTGATGTATGGACTTCCATTGATTTGTGTGAACTCTTGACACTCAAGATATTTTTCCTTAAACTGCAGGGACTCTGTAATTACAAGATCCTCTGCTTTCATTTGTGGTTTATGAGGTGCCCGGACCTTCTGGACACGCACATTCCTTGACACATCCCACACCAGCCTGGACCAGATGGACACACTACACCTCCATAAAAACCGTACCTCCATTTATCATCCACCCTTCATACGTTCTCTCACCTCCTCCCTGCGCCTGCCCTGCTCTTTTGTCCCCTGTTTGCCCTGCCTCTACATCTCTTGTTTGCGGCAATTAAAGCCAGGGTGAAGTTTGAGCCGCCTGGCTGGCACTGCTAATCTTCGCATTGTCCCTTTCATTAGGCTAGCTCCCACTCACAATAAAACACCACTGACCCGTTCTCTTAAAAGCGCTGCAAGAACACAATGTGATTGGGTTGTGATTGCATTTGAATGGGCCGGGACAAACACTTTGATCTATTTTTTACTCCCAAGCTTTCGCCTTTTTTTCCTCTCTTCTTCCAAGTGCGACCCCCAGGACCGTCGTTGGTTGGCTGCTCACTCGGCCTGTCAACTTGACTCATTTTTATCTCCCCAGCAGATGAGCAGCATTGTTAGAAAAAATGAAAGGTGAATGAATAAAGTGAGACAAAATGACGAGCGCATCAAAAGGGAAGTCGCGGGCCTTTCCCCTCCCCTCCCTGTCTCTTTCTCTTAGTGCATCCGCCTCCGTGTGTGCCGTTGGACTGCTGTGAGGCTTAGAACAACGAGAGCAGTTGACCCCTGCTTTTCATCTGGGCCTCTCTGCCCAGAATATTTGGATTAAGTACAAATGAGGAAAGAGCCATTCAGCGGGCTTGAGAAAGAGATTAAGGTGGGATTAAAGACAATGCTTCAGAGGAAGAAGTCAGAAAAAAGAACAGATGAGGGAGTCCCGGAAGACGCCACAGAGAGAGAAAGAAAAGCAAAAAGGGTGAAATAATGAATGAAAAGTGAGCTGGGCTGGGCTGGGCTGGGAGCGCAGCGCTTGAGAGAAAGAGTGTTTTGCAACAATAATGTGAATTCATTGTCTGGGGTGGAAGCTTCCAGGGAGGCTCTGTGGTCTCTTTATAGAGAGTTGGAGAGATGGACTCTGTTTATGTCAAAGGGCTTTGGAGAAGAAATGGGGTGAGAGCAAGGGGGGGGGGGTGAAAGAAAAAGAGCTTCCTCATACTTCATGTCATTGTCTCCTTTCAGCAAAGCAGAGAAAATGGGAAAGAAGCGAAAAGAAAGTGTCTGAAATACAGGTTTTTTGGGAGTTGACCTTCCTTTTAATAGCAGCAGAGGTGTCAGCACCAGCTACCCGGCCAAACCGAGGGGCTGGGTCTTTTTTAGACACTCACCCTGGCCGGGGCCAAGCAGATGGATGTGAGGATTCAGCTGTTTAAATGAAGAGCAGGGCGAGATGGTATTAAGAGCAGGGCAGGATGGATGGATGGATGGATGACTGGTAAAGAGGGATTTTCTACTGTAAATCCCCTTTAATTGAACATGGTGTTATTTGTCGGTTTTTAATAAATCTCTTGTCCTTAAGAGGTGGCGTGCCTGTGTTGCCAAGCGTAATGAAGTTGTCTGTCTCTCTTTTGCATGAGAGATGAAAGGATGTCTTTTCAGATGTAATGCTCTCTCATTTGTAAGTGGGAGTTGAGTGGAGGTGTGCGTGTGTGTGTGTGTATGTGGAGGGGAGGGTCTTATGTCTTTCTTCTTTTGAGGGTTTCTCATCTGAGGTCGCTTTGCTGGTTGACCCCAATCCTCTCTGCTCCTGTGTATGGGGGTGGGTGGGTGAGGGGTGGTCTTGGGGAGGGGGTGTCAATCTGGGCTCTCACAGGTTCTTAACATGTAGTGCAAGTTCAGAGCTGCTCGCCACTCGTGTGAATGCATAGAGGAGAGGTGATTTACTGCTCCCCTCTGTCCTTTCCGCCTCTTCCCAGGGTAGGATTCTTCTCTGTGGGGTGACGAGGGCAGATCAGAGACCTGCGTTGCCTGTGAGAAAAGTAGTCCCGCTACATATCATAGCAATGACGTCAGAAATTTGACACTTTTTTTGCAGGTTGTAAACGAATAAGTGGGTGACAAAGTGCAGTGATAGGACAATTAAGCAAACAATTAACATAGTTAAGAGTGTATATATGAATAAGCCATTTTTGCCATTGACTAATCTATGTAATCTAATCATATATTCAATGTTTTATAAATTATTTGTCTAATTGTTGGA
The DNA here is from genome assembly GCA_028564955.1 of Terapon puta. NCBI lineage: Eukaryota > Metazoa > Chordata > Actinopteri > Centrarchiformes > Terapontidae > Terapon > Terapon puta. The sequence continues at coordinate 13,516,407 of JAOXYL010000001.1, read as the reverse complement.
TTACAAAGTAAAAGAAAATTTAAAACATATCTTTAATTAACAATTTATGTCAGGCCAACTGTCCTGTTCAGTTTTTAATGAAAACTGAAGTGAAGAAGCAATTCCTCAGATGAAAGATGACACTGGAACTTAAACAACTATACTTAAACAGTTAATCAATCATGAGAATAGTTGGGTATTATTTTTCTATTGATCGAACAATCTTTTTTTTTGGCTAAGCTTTTCAGCCCTGTGAATATGTATGGTATAATTTTAATATTCTGTAATCATATGCTCAGCGGCTTAAGATGCTGTGTCTTGCAGGAAATCTGCCCAGCACCAATGCTCTCACTTCTTACTACTTTATACCTTCAGCTGCAGATGTTAGCATGTAAATATAGGTTTAATTCTCAGTCAGCTATGCAGCCCCATCTAAGACTCATGGATGATGTCAGTGTTGGAGTGATACTGCGTATGCTGCACCTTAGATCATCACTCATGACTTGGCCGTGTTCATCTCTGAAACATTTAGCGTAGAATAGACCCCACGTCAGGCTGGCAGTGACCGGCCATGACCTTTCCCAAGCCCCTGTAGGCCAGGTCAGAAACAGGTTAGGCTCTGTGGAAACTAAGCACCTTGGTTCAGAGTGACCATTAGGTGCAATTCAAGGAATCAGATTTCTTCTCCCTGTAGCATTTTTAAAAAAATCTCTAGCTCTCCCTGCCAAGCACAGTGTCACTTTTTAGTGTGTGATTTTCAGCTGTGAATAAAAGCAGAATAGATAAAATGTGGGTTAAAAGTGAACTTCATAGAGGTGACAGTGGTTGGCATAGTCAATTGTTGTTTGAAACAGCCATTTAACTTCCCACAGTGTATTACAGAGTAAGTGCACTGCATTTCCTGAAATAATCAGTAAGCGGAGGTGCTAATTTACACAGCAGAAGCCACGTCAATAATGAATGAGCATGAGAGGAGATGTGTCAGGATCTGTCCGATGAAGTCTCTGGCTCAGCAGGCAACACTGATTGATTGATTATGTATCACACACATATGTTTGAACTTCTTGGCCGGCTTCTACAGAAAAACAAAGAAAAAACAAAGAGCACTTTTCCCAAGATCCTGCAGATTTCAGACTTGCTAGTTTAAACACAAAACATGTCAGTATCTCATAGTGTGCTCAAACAATGCAAACTTCTGGTAAACATTATAAACTAAACACATGTATATGGTGACAATTTTCACCACAGGTTGGCCTTAAATGAGCTCGAGATGCTCCTTGGATGTGTGGTAGGACTTGGCCTAACGAAACCCGCGATCCCCAGGCATCACGGTTTATGGCTTAAATACGTGTTTGTACAACCAGGTGTGAAAGACGGAACACAAGAGAAAGTGTCAATACATACCTTCTCTTTACCCCCCTTCAAACCCCCTTTATCTTTTCCGGCAGCTCAGGCCAACTCTGTCTGATGGCTGTCGTTGACACGGTGCCGCGCGTTGTGGCTGCTGTAAGAGGGGAGCTCAACCTGTGACCCCCGTCTGTCCCTACTAGTGACAGGGCTCCCTGTGGTGTGAACAAGGCGTCTGCTCTTTTCCCGGACCATGCTGTTGATGCTGGATGCTCTGCAGCCTCTGAAGTATATAAACATATGAGAAGTTCGGCTCCATTACTTGTTGGGAAAATGTGACATCCCACCTTGCAAAACTGTTGCTGGCATCAAAGCCGCTCAAGTCCTTTGGTTGTTTTCTAAAATTGAATATGTATTTCAGGAATAATTGGTGATTTAAAAGTCAGCTCTGTTCCAAAGTGCTGTGTGGGAATTTGAAGTGACATTCAAATGTCTGAAAAAGTGTCCGTAAACTAAAACAGTTTGGCCAAAAGGCATACAGTTAAATTCATACTTGCTCCGTTTGAATATTTAACATGTGTAGATGTTGTAATCCCATTAGACTCCTCATGAAGCTGAGACAGTATATGATTACTCGTCCACATGCCTGGGAAAGGAGACAACATATGATGTGTGTGTGTTTGTCAGTCTCCCCCGAATCCCTTAGGCTTTCGCCGCGTTAAAATGACGCGTGAATGACCGATTTCCAGCCAACACTTGGGCCATTTGTACCTGTCTGTTTTCTGTAAAGGCCAACAAATTGGAACGTCTCCCCACAACAATATGCCTCTCCGGCTTGGCCATAATTCAGCGACTGGGCTGGGCCACAGAGGAGCTCAGATCTTGGCGCTACAAGAGGAGAGTGGCCCGGAGCCGTTCCCTGGTGGTCTGCACGCTGACAGTGATGTAGTGCCCACTGTTAGATGCCAGCAGGAGAGGGGGGGTCAGGCTCTCAGCATGGGTGTGGGATGTTGTGTGTGTGTGAAAGGAGGAGAAAAAAATTAATGTCTTTGTGTGTGTGTGTGTGTGTGTGTGTGTGTGTGTGTGTGTGTGTGTGTGTGCTTGTACGTCCTCGCTAGTCTGTGCAAGGTCTTTCTCACACAAGACTAATGGCTGGTGTTGAAGTCTTCAAGTGGATGCTGCAACTTCTACAAACAGAGCCCATACATCAAATGTGACCTACTATTGTCACCACTGGTGCTGTGGTAAAACAGTCCAGACTTACAGTAAACCTGGTGCTGCCTGGTTGATGTTTTTTTTTTTTTTAATAGCACTGTATTTTCTTTTTTTTTTTTTTAATCTTTGTTGGCTGGCATTAAATTTCATTTCAAGCATTGACAGTTCTGTTTAATGTACCCGACTTTCAGCTGGTGTACAGCAACCCCTCAACCCCAAACATTAAATTTTATTGAATCCATGTAGTCTGCATACCAGTTCCTGGAAAATCTGGGATAAACTGGGAGTGGGGTCCAATATTGTCATGTTCTTTGAATAAAACCTTTCAGATAGTTGGCTGTGGAT
>JAOXYL010000001.1:13480844-13491610 GCA_028564955.1 Terapon puta | reverse complement strand
TTAAAAAAGCACTTGGGAAAATGAAAAAACTTTAAATTTCATTGGGGGGCTAATAATTTTGTCCTCAAGTGTATATTCGCAAAATGAAGTTACGGTTAACATGGGGTAATAAAACAAGAGGATTTTCCAGATGATTAAAACTTTTTTTGTGTGTGTGTCTTTCTTCTCTGTCTCATCATGTTATCCATCCAGGCCACAGAACAATGGCAAATTTTGCTCAGGCTCCAGCCGTCTCAACCAGCTGTGTAACACTCGGTCGTGCCCCCCTAACGCCGTGGACTTCAGAGCCCAGCAGTGCGCCGAGTACAACAGCAAGCCCTTCAGAGGCTGGTACTACAAGTGGAAGCCCTACACCAAAGTAGACGGTAATGTGATCAGTTGATAGAGGACCCAACAAGCTGAAAGTCTGTTCATTCCTGTGGCAGTTCAGTACAATTTACTTTGGGACTTTACTTATAAGGATGTTTTGGATGTTTTTTTGCTTGCCTACCTCGAGAGTTGAGGAATATTTACGCATATTTTATATCTTTCTGGTGAACTAAGAGACTCTCTGTCTCCGTGTTTCCTGAGGATTATGAAGACATCCCTGTATTTACTGTAATCTTGGCACAAAATGCACAAGAAAAAAAATGTCATTGTTCAGTGAACACACTGGCGCTAAATACACTGAGAAGTGCAGATTGGTCAGGGCAAGCTTTTTCTTGCCTAACCTCTGAAGGTCTTTTACATTCTGTATTCTGTTAGTCCAAATCTCTTTTATAATGTGTCTCTGTAATGCCAACGTCTATTTACCGCTGCAATGATTAGGCCAAAAAGCTGGAGGACACTATCACTCTGTGTAATGTGCATTGGAGACATGGGAAACATGTAGCCACCTGCACTCTCTGACACAGTGGGGATAGATTTAAAAAGGAAGCCTACGGGCCAACTTTGTTACACAGAGTGAGGGAGAGAGAGCGAGAGAGCGCGCGCGAGAGAGAGAGAGAGAGAGAGAGAGTGCAATGAAGGAGAGCCGTTGTTTGGCCGCCATCCCAGACCTGTTTAAGCTGTTGATGAATGGGAGGTGATGTAGAGAGGAACAGATTCTGAACTGCCTTCTGGGACCTTGGGCCAAGTCACCTTCACCGTCATTTATTTTAATCAAAGACGGCTGTAGAGACTTGTCTGTGATAACTGATCTGAACCGCAAAATAAACCTGTAGCCCCACATGAATACCCCTGGGTGCATTCATAGTCAGTTCCCGTTCTTTACAATTTGGTCTCAGGAGGAGATGGACATACTGAATGCGCAACAGGTTGAAACACGGTAGCCATAGTAACATCAAATAAGTCTGGTCATAGAAGAACTTTGGTGAATCACTGGAATTGCATCTTTTACGTTTTTTTAATCGATATTGTACTTACTGTATATTCTGCCTACAGATGAAGACATCTGTAAGCTGTACTGCATTGCAGAAGACTTTGACTTCTTCTTCGCCATGTCCAGCAAGGTGAAAGACGGCACCTCCTGCTCCGACCACAAAGGAGACGTCTGCATCGATGGAGTGTGTGAGGTACATGGATATGTGGACCACCCTGAAGTTTCTCAGTGTCATCCTAGATCCATACTCCTCTTATTTGTTCCACAATCTACACCTTTGGCATCATAATTGTATACACTGTGATTTTGTTGTTGATTTATTCTGTAAACACATCTATTGCATATATGCATCCTGAGAGAAGGCTTATTCCTTTGTTGCTCTTCTTGGGGGTTCTTCTATTTTTCTTTCCTGTTAAAGGGTCTAACGACAGGGCTAATATTGGGCTCTATAAATAAATTTGATTAAATGTGACTACATGCGTAATATTGAAAACTGTGCTCTAAGATCAACTATGACACTGGAATAAAAATATGTGAGATAATTTGACCGGACATAGCAAAAGCTTCTTTTACTAGACTGTCATGAAACTGTAGGAGAGGCACATATAAGTTAGTGTCATAATCCAGTGGCACAATGCAGTTTTGGGTGGATGACCAGGCAGATGCAACACCAGCCTCAAAAATAAGGCAAACATTAGAAAAAGTTCAGATGTTTGCAAAATCTTACAAAGCCAATTCCCTGACTCACTGTACTATTATTATTATTATTACTATTACTACAGACCAAAGTATCATTACAATGGACACACTTTCAGTTTCACTTCCAAAAAAGTATAATAATTTGCTTAAACTGGGGATTTATTTAAACCCTGTGTAATTGATGCCATAATTACAGTCCTGTAGAAAGTTGTTCTTGCGATTATGTCATCTAATCGCTTGAGGGATGCAAGAAAACTTTTTTTTTTCAGTGGATGTTGTGTGTCCCAGCAATATACCACAATATATTAAATGCTGCAGTAAAATGTACATGTGATTGTGCGTGTGTGTACAGGCAGTGGGCTGTGACCGGATTCTGGGCTCCAAGACCTCTGTGGATGCCTGTGGAGTGTGTAAGGGAGACAACTCTACCTGCAAGTTCTTCAAGGGCCAGTATACCCTTCAACACAGGGCCAACGGTAAGCTTTGTCTTTGCTTGTAGGCCAGGGGTATCAAACTCATCCATGAAAGGGCCGGTGTAGCTGCCGGTTTTTGTTCCAACCAAGCAGGACCACACCTGATGTGACTTTCATGGATCAGTTTGTAGGCCGTATGGTAGCATAAACTTGTTGATGGTGTGCCATTGCATGGGTGTAATAAAACACGACACAAGAATAAGAGAACAGCAATAAACAAATATCCAAGCATGATTCAGTCTGACTTTCCTTCCCTCTCCTTTTTCACCCAGAGTATTACTCCATGGTAACAATCCCAGCTGGGGCACGAAGCATTCGTGTTCAGGAAGTGGGGGTCTCTACCAGCTACTTGGCTGTCCGCTCCCTTAAGAGGAAGTACTACCTGACCGGGGACTGGACTGTGGACTGGCCGGGGAAGTTTCACTTTGGTGGGACTGTGTTCGACTACCAGCGCTCTTTCAACAAGCCGGAGAGCCTGTATGCTGCTGGACCTACTAATGAGACGCTGGTGTTTGAAGTAAGCCGCCACTACCGGGTGATGTCCGTTTGTGGCAATTGACAGTGACAGGGTCCCTGGCAGAGCTGCTGCGCCCCCTTTTTTTAATGTCTGGATATGAATAGGCTTAGCTGGAAAAAAGGGGTTTGGGTGGAAGGGAGTACAGGGGTAGTTGCAGCGGTCCGCAGTGCTTCTGTGGGGGATTAATTGTGTTTGGCGATTGGTTATGTCAAGGATGATCTGAGGATGGGTTGGTTGTGTGGAAGGCTTTTAAACTGAAAATCTACAACTTTAGGGGATGTGGTGTCCCATGTAGCACTGCCCGCTTTGTGAGTGACAGGGGGGGAGAAAGAGAATATGAGGGTAAAAAAGTAGAAGACTTAAAAGGTTCCTAATTTATCTGGCATTAATTTAAATTAAAGCCAGCTGTTTAAATGGTTGGTTGATCAGAACACACTGTCAGTGCTTTTCATAGGAAATAGTTCACTGATGTTGCTCTTTAAATGATGCGTTCAAACGTGAGGTGAATTTTATTTAATTTTATTAGCACAAAGTTGCTGTGGTGTTTTTGCTGTGTTTATTTCCCTCAAACTGAAGACTGAATCATTGTTTGTTTTTATGTCACAGCTCAAATTCTGACTGTCTGATAGCAGAACGTTCAAGGTACTCTTCGGTTGAAAATAATTTCACTTAAAACACTTTCTAGATATATAGATTATGTGGCGTAATTTGAATTCTGTTTATGAAACCCCTAGAATTGAAATGTAAAATGGAAATGGAAGCAGCGTTATGCTCTGCTTTATAAGTGAGACAGTATGTTTCGTGTCATTTTGTTGAACTGGTCCTTTAAGCGCTACCAGAACGACAAAGAGCATAATCAGAAAGACAGATATCAGAAAGAGGGAGATGTGGCTCAATTAGTCTAAATCAGCCTTTGTGCTGCTTTCACTATTCAGCTCAGCCTCACATGGCAGAAGCATGCCTCTTGTTAATATGCCATACAGTGCTTGGTGCTGCCGGCTCCGGTGTAAACACAGTCACGTGTTTGTCCACGTACACATACTCAAAGCTGTGCATGTGTCCACCATGGCCACTGACCTCAAAAGTGCTTTGTTGCAGCCATGTGATTTGAGGCTAATAGAGCGAGTAAAATCCCCAAGTCAACTGCCCTTTAGAGGCGGGAATGAAAAGAAAATATCGGATGGTTGCTCCGAGTGAGATGCTCTGCAGTGGTATAGGAGGTTATGCATGAGCTTTTGATACTTTATTTTTGCTCCACGTTTGTAATCAGCGCTGTGTCAAAAACCAGACCTGCGAGGGAACGTTGACTCTTTACCCGTCCTGAGGCAGCAGAATGTGATGCTGGACAGACGTTTCCTCCCGAGAGCAAAACTAATATTCGGCTGTGGCCGAGTCATTATCCTTAGGACTCTGTAGGTTTAAGTTAATGGTGGTGGGACGTGTGGGATGTTCCTCACACATAACATTGTCAGCGAAAGCATTTATTTTCTTTTGAACTCTGAACCTTAGCCGTGGAAACAGAAGTGGAAACCAGGTGAAGAGCAGACACCCCCCCCCACCACCACCATCGGTGAAGTGATAGTCATGTAAAAGTCAGTCTCCGCTCAGTCCCTTGGGCTACTGCAATACTGTGGTTAAAGCAGGAATGATTGGCCTGCAAATCCAGCAGGAATACCACTGTGATATTTCCCAAGTTCTTGGCTGGTCATTTATTTGGCCATCAGGAAATGTCTGAGTGTTTTTGTAGCTATTTTAGAAAAGAGACTTCTGTTTGTGGGCAGTTTAGCGGAGTGGCTGCTGTCGTTGGAACTCGAGCAGCTCATTGTTGTTTCCTTCTGCATGACGAATTTTCACAGAGATGCAGTCTAGTAAAAACAATCTAACGTTGACATTCCCAGAAGAGGTTGCGAGATAGTTTTGGTGATTCTTTCTTTGCAACTTTAAAAAAAAAAGTCAGTTTCAGCACTTTTTTCACATGCTGCAATCTTGCTTTCACCGAACACGATGATATTCAGGGATAATTCAGAATTTTTAAAAACCATAAATCTGTCGGCCAGTCTCTTGGTCCAGCACTTTGGTCTGGGCTGAAATATCTCAACCACTTTTGCTTGGATTACTGTGCAGTTCTGTACAGACATTCATGGTGCCCAGGGGATAAATCCTGATGATTAATAATTTCCTATAGAGCCATGAACAGGTCAAAGTTTTCACTTATGCAAAGAAGCAATGAAGTATTTCAACATCTACTGGATGGCTGAGCACATTTTTTATAGATATTTATGGTTCCCAGAAAACTTTGGTCTATGACAAAATGCCTGTAAAACTAATGACATTACTGTTTTGAGTATGCAAGGGTACTTATATTTCTAATTATGGCAAAACTTTGCAGACCGTGAGTACGCAGATCGTGTACTTGTAATGGTCAAAAGTTGATCATGGATATATGAAAATTCCATGAAACTAAGAAAATTAAAAAGATGTTCAGATGTTGATATTGTCGTTTCCAGTGTAGTGTATGTGTTCAGTTTTAGACTATGCTACCGTGTCGAAATCCACGCACTTTGCAAGAAAGTACATTGTACTTGGTGTACTACACGGAAGTATCAGCATTAGTATTCTTGTGTTTTGGCCTTTATTCCTGTTGGTAATATGGTAATGTAACAACTTTTGGTTCTAATGGTTTAGATGATTGAGCATTATTGATTTCTTTTGCAGCCTATCTGAGCAATGTTACTACATTCCCCCCCGCTTAGTTTGGGGAGTACAGTGTTATCACAACAATTACCCAAGATGCTAGATATGTTAACTTTTAAGTAAAGAAGAGAATTTGTCGACAGAAAGTCTATCTGTGCTCCTCCTGCTTGCCCATGTGTCCCTGTCATACATCTGTCCGGCAGAGCTCTCAGCGGTAGCATGCTGCTGATCTGCAGATGACACGAGCATAATCTCTATAAGTATGTCCTGTAATTACAAAAAGGAGAAAGAGGTTGATAGAGAGCGAAGGATAGAGAGAGGGAGGGGGGTGAGATTAAAAGATTAAGAATTCTGCAATTGAACTCTTGAAGTGAGAAGTTAAGGTCAGAGCACAGGGACTTTAACTGCAAATGAAAAGAGCCAAATGATGGAAAGTGAGTAGATTTTTTTTTCTTAAAATGCTGATCCTCATCCGTTTCACACGTTCTGCTTAACTGGCGCTGTCACAGAAAGACTGAGAGTACATGGGGGAGGATATACGCACCGATCACTCCCAGACCCTTACTCAGCTTGAAACACTCGAAGGAAAACAAATGTTGTGGAGTGTGAGCGTAAACTGTGACAAGGTGTTCACATCTGCACAGCTGCTCAGCTGGAGGGGGGAGGAAGGAAAGTAGGTGGGGGGGTGGGGGTGAAGTGGCTAACAAGAGGAGGGGGAGGGAACAGACATAACATATGGCTGAGGTCTCAGAGGATACCAGAAGGGTTTATTCCCCCTGAATTGAAATTCTTGTGGCGAGGCGAGGTCATACCAGTCCAGGGCAAAGCACTGTTAGTCCACAAGTGGAATTGATATCTGTGTCCGCCACAGTCTAATTCATCATCATCTCATCTGACTTGATGAGTGCTGTGGTGGTTGGGTTGTGAAAAAGAAGACACTGTCTGTCTGTTGTTGAGCTCCAGATAGACAGTCTCATGTCAGTGACGCAGTGTAAACTTGAAAGGCACACAATCCCGAATTAACCAAATATATGTGACTTTTAAACTGAGAGAACACAAGATGACATTTGTAGCCATATTAGAATATAAATCTCATCCCGAGGATGCGAACATTCACTATTAATGAACATTTCTCCAACTTCGATCCAGAGAAAAGGATTCGCTGTTATGTCAAAACATTTTAATGCATATTTTGCTTCAATTTCCTCCATTTGCAAGTTTGATTGCCCAAGAATAACTTTCACTTCATACATTTTTGTACCTGTATTAGCACATTTTTAGTCCATTTAAGATAGTCAGTATTTTTTGGTAGTGTATTTGAACTGACAGGGCAGTGAGTAGTGGAGTTTTTTCTGTTCATGGTCTGCATCTGCTAAATAATATGATAACTGATTTGAACTTGACTTTCTGAAATGATCTGAAATTATTATTATTATTTTTCAGTTAAAATGGGTGGCCATAAGATGGGTCAGTTTCACATAAACCCACTGACTGACTAAATCATTTGCTGGCTGTTGAGCCTTATTTGATTTACAGGTTGCCTTTAAAATAATTTGACAACCAAAGAGTTCACAAAAGCTGTGTGAGTTCTGGTTGTGGGATTGTAGTTTGCAAAAAAGGTAGGTCAGATACCTTTCTTTGTTCATGTCGGCCCGGGTGTTTAGTTGTCAGTCAGGGGATGAGCTTTGGCTGCAGTTGTCCCAGAGACGAGACAGGTTTGGATATGTCTGAAATTATTGTTTGAATTAGTCTCTCCCGTCAGACAGTGTCAGCTCTTTGAACAGGATTATTTATAAGAAATCCTGGTGAGTGTCTTTTTAATAGCTGCTGGTTCACATCTTTGGTGTTTTTTGGAGAGGGAACAGGGCCGTTAGTGAGTCAGTTTGCTTGACTAAACACAAAGTCCCAGTGTGGTTGGTGGTGGCAGTCGTCTCATGGCAGTGGGCTTGGGTTTGGTTGGGATGGGTAGAATAAGCAAAGGAACTTTGGGTGTTAAAGTGTTGCTGTCCAGGCCCACAATTTCAAAATTTTAGGCCAGACGTCTTCAAGTTTAAAGAGAGCACAGTACAACACGGTGAGTGTGCAAATGATAAACTTTGGTTTGTCTTGTGCTGGTGGTGGCCAAGAACATGGTAACAGTGTGGTTGAGAGGAAGAGAAACAGTTCTGTAGGACTCTGAATGAAAAAAATCCAGAGATCACATCAGACAGGAACTTGTGGTTTAAGCTTAAATTTGTTTATGAGACAGTGGGTCAAAGCACTGACTATGATGGGATCAGGACTTGGGCAGCCAGTAGAAACTAATATTTATTTATTATTATTTTTTTTTAAATAGTGGACTCTAGACGATGGCTCTTTATTTGTCCTGATGTGACAAGCAAAAGCTTTGGCTCCAGTGTCAGTGATTAATTGATAAAATCCTCTTATCACAGCTAAATAATATGCATCACAGGTTTTAGTCTTATTCAACAAGAGTTTCAGTGACAGAAAATATGGAAACAGAAGCTTGCGAATGAGAGATATTTGTCTAGAGAGGAGCAGGGAGCTGTTTAATGCCGGGCAAACTCACCTGCGTACACTGTATCTATGCACGGCACGTTAGACAGCTCCTCGCTGCTCTCGAGACAAACATCTCTCCTTCTCCCCTCCTTGTCTGGAGCTGGGCCGACAGTACACATGGAACAGTTAGCGTGCAGCAGAAGGTGATCGGCTCAGTCTGTGGAGGAGCCCCGGGACTGTTGAATGTGGATCGGACCCAGGAGGTGCTTGGCTTTCTGAGTTGGATGGTTGGCAGGTGGATTCCTCGTACTTTAGGATACACCCCAAAGAAAATACACTTGTCAGAGCTCATTATTGCAGATACTGATAGACGTGATATGTTTGTCAGGCACTGGAAAAGGCTACTAACAGTTGGACCTGATACAATTTGCCAAATGCATTGATGAGTAGTACCCACCCAAACTGAATTTTTTTTTTAGGTGGGCTTTAAAAGAGATGAACACCACCCAGTATAATGTTTTTGAAATGGTTTTAAATGACTTGAAACTTCTTCACAATGGCAGTGAATCCTCATGGGGTTGCTTTAATGATAGCCCGATGATTCTCCTGTAATGGGTATGTCTGCTTTCATTCATGCGTTAGTCTCTGCTTGACTTGAATGTCCAAATAAATCTCCCGCACAGAAAAAGGTAACTCGGAATCCCCAGCCAGTATAAAGGATGTGGTAACAAAAAAAAAGAGCTAACTCTAGAAAGAAAGTGGAAATTGTCCTTCATATGCACACTGCTCTGTCCAAACAAAATGACCTTATAATAGTGTGGTCCGCCAGTTTGAACTAGAGAGGGAACAAAGCGCTCCTTAATGTTAATGTTTGCAGAGCCCTCTGGTTAGTGGGTAGTGCATTTAACAGCTCAGTGGGAATTGAATGGCTAAAGGAGGCTGCCACGTTGCTGGTGGCCTTACCTTTCGTTTCTTGCAGTGGAATCCATAACAGATGGCTTATTCGTTGAGTTTTACCATTACAGAAGAAAATATTGTGATGTGTTTACTACATGCTGGCTGAGGGTATACATCATGCTGTACGTAGTTGGACTTGTAATTTGTTTGGTATTATAGTACGCCATTTGGTCCAGAAATGGGGGAATAAGTGGTAAAATTGATTATTCATTGCCATTATCAGCCTCTCAAATAAGAGGATTTGTTGTTTGTAATGCGATTAGAATTTTGAAAGTTTTGAACTGTTGGTCGGGCTAAGTAACCAATCTGAAGATGCCATATTTCCCTCTGAGCAATAGTGAGTAAAATAACAATTTATCAATAGTTGATCATAATTATTGGTTGCGTCTGGCAGCTGAGAAGATTGTATTGTGTGTGTTATACTTGATGTTTGATCTTGTTCCTTACATTACTGCTATTTGTAAATTTGGGAAAGGAAGGTTGCTGGTTTTCCCCCGAGCAGTGGTTATATTAAATGAGTTCCAGATTAATGCGAAGATTTGAAAACCCGATGTCGATGTGAAGCATAGTGAGGCTCAGTGCGCTCTCCCTGGATGAATGAAGGTTAAAAGTCGAACTGTACTCACACATGTGACACCTTTCTGACTGACTGTGTCCTCACTTGACAGATTCTTCTGCAGGGAAAGAACCCGGGTGTATTGTGGGAATACACGCTGCCTCGCACTGAGAGGAAACCCGACTACAGCTGGGGCGTGGTGCGCTCTGACTGCTCCGCTCCCTGTGCTGGAGGTGAGACTGTGTGTTTGTATGTAGCCCCGTAGATGTTTGATGAAAGTGGAAGAACCACACTAGCTATTAGTGTTCATTGCATCAGCGCTGCAATAAATTGGCATGGAGGATGTCACGCCTGCTAATGCATGGTCGTTTATCAAGGCAAATGGTCTATTAATAATTTAAATCAGCATGACCTGCAGAATTTACAGCTGAAAAATTATAAAAACACAAAGCAGCAAAACTATGAAGTGTATTTCTGACAGGATTTACAGTTCTGCTTTTAATTACCTTTATACTGAAAAATTGCATGTATCTGTTGTTTCAACAATAATAAGATTTGTTTTTTACAGAGTGTTGTTAGTATACTCTTGAATTTGTTACACATGAAAGAAATAGACATTTTAAAAGAGTTTTTGCATAGAATTTCGAAGAGAGTTAAAAGAAGTAGAAATATGCCTAAGTTCATGTATATCTGCGTGTTGTGCCTGTGCCTGTCTGTGTGTGTGTTTGAATACAATTGAGTAGAATTGTGTGCAATTCTTGTATTACGGTGTGGTCCAGGAAGTGTATTAAGGCTAATGAAAGGCACCTTTGTCAGCTGAGAAGTTCAGACTCTGTTGGACCCAAAAGACTCACAGCAACCCGTGGCTCACTTGTGAGTGTCTGGTGTGTGTGTGTGTGTGTGTGTGTGTGTGTGTGTGTGTGTGTGTGTGTGCGCGCTCCAACTGTGGTCCATGTAGCTCCACTTTCCTCTCAGATTTCCATGTCACAGGTAGGAAGTTGTCAAATTGCC
>JAOXYL010000001.1:13458239-13475485 GCA_028564955.1 Terapon puta | reverse complement strand
CTCTTCCTCCCACAGTTGGGCAACGGGAGAGTGGGGCCCCTGCAGTCGTTCGTGCGGAGGAGGTCAGCAGACCAGGACACTGCGCTGCCTGAGGAAGGTGACCTATCAGAGGGAAGAGGTGGTGGCGCACTCCCTCTGCCCTGTCATCTCTCCAGCCCAGGTACAGCCCTGCCACACCCTGGCCTGCCCGCCCGAGTGGAGCACTGGATCCTGGTCACAGGTGGGTTTATGGTGGCATTTCAGCCATGCCAGCAAACGTGGCTTCTAAAACCTCAAACAAATCCATACCTTTTAGGAGGATTGGTGCAAAATATGGTACACAGACTAGGACTTCTGTTGACTTTGGGGAACCTGATTTTTCCTCTTGTATTATTAAGAGTCTGACGTTTGTGGTTATCAGTGAAATGTTGGGTAGATTTAGCTACATTTGTATTGTCAATCATGTTCACAGGGATGAATAGAAAAACTGCCCTACGTTTTATCTAGGAAATTTTCAGTTTTGTTTAATTTATTTGATGACCAAAATACCTGCCTACCTACCAAATGACATTTTGCCAGTTGCCATTCAATTGCACTATGTGTATGAAGATGCTGCACCTGGTAAACATTACCCACTCAACATCATAATGTTAACATTAAGCTGTAGACTTGTGGTCTTTGGGAGTTAGGAGCTTGAAGACGGTGTTGATCCACAGGAAGACAATTATCAGTTATGATGTCACTCTGAGCTACACTTTAGTTTGCCATAAGCACTTTCCAAGTTAGCACAATGCAGGTAACCTTGTGTACATCATGAACAAATGTATTTAAACTTACATAGTTTGATTTGTGTCATGCTAGGAAAAACACAGGTGTTACTAGTAACATTAGCAATGGCTTTGCTTTTAAGGACCTTAAAACTGATGTGGCTGAGTGAGATTCAGACACCTGTGCTTTTTCCTTATGCAACATGAAAAAGACTCCTAAGATGTGGAAAAGGAAAAGTAGTTTTTGGAGACAATTCGACAACTTCCTACCTGAAACATAGACGTCTGAGAAGAGAGCAGCACATTTACACACATTGAGTTTTAGATGCACGTTGTCACATGTTTCATTGAAGCTAAAACAAACACTCTGCTGCCCTCTGTTGGGCACATGGAAAAAATTTACAGTATGTAACAGCGTGCCACTTAACTAGATGAGTCAAATGAGTCATATTTAGCTGTTATCCTGTAACATCTACATTTTTCTTAATTGCTTGCTCTTATAATTGCAGTTACAAAGAATTTTTTCCTTTCTTGCCCCCATCTTTCTCATCTTGGTATGATTTAATAACGGAATCACAGTGGACTCTGCCTGCGTGCAGAGAACAAATAAATCCATGAATCATAATACAGCCACACAAAAGTGATGATAAATGATCAGCATCTGGTTTGAAATCAACTCGTCTTGGTTGATTAGGTCTTGTAAGATGTTGATTTGCACTCATTTGCAGGATGGAAATATGTTTTTGATTTGGTCACTTAATCCTTTTACCAAATATGACCTGGAGGTTTTGGTCAGTTCCTCTGTAACCACAGTGCATTACACACTGGACAGGGCTTTTATTTGCTCATTTTCCTGTATACAGTATTAATAGCCTGGCCACAGATCTGACAGTTTGTCAAATTTCTGGAGTGATTAACTGGTGTAACCTGTGCAGTTCGTACATTAAGCTGTCATTCAGCCATCACTCTTCAGGACCCTCATGTCTGGTGCTTGGACTGTATTGCAACATCTGAGTTCAGTCGGCGGTCATGCAGAGACAAGGCCAGCCTCCTCGAAAAGATCAATTGAACCTTTCAGTGACAAAAGGACATCTGGGATGTGTGCATGTGCGTGGTTGTGTTTGCAAATGGATATGCACAGATGTGTACGTGTCTTTTGTCTAATAAATTGATGTGTTGGTATTGCATAAACTGCCCTGACGGCAATGGCCGGCTGTCCCGGCGGAGCAGTTTGACTCTGTCCACCTCTGCATTCTTTACGGCCAGACTGTCCGCTGTCGCAGGATCCTTTGATGGGCTGGGGTCACATTCATCTTTGATCTATTGGTTTATTGTGTTTAATGTTAGGCCATAATGGACTGTCATCAAACCAGTGACCTTCTGTTTGCCTGTACACCGTGTGGTGAATTACAATCGCATTTACAATGACCACGCCAAGGATTTAACCTCTGTTAATATGCCCTGGTGTTTAATTGCGATGAAAGCTGAAGGTTAAAGCAATCATAAGAAACTATAAGGATAAGTTCCAGTGGGGTTGATTTAATTTTGTACGGTCCTGAAACCTTTGTTTATTGAATCTCCGATGTCCTGAGGATGCAGTCGTCTGTGCTTTTGACTTTCGTTCCCCATGTGACTTCTTTCATTCTTCCTTGTCCACTCACAGTGCTCCAAGACCTGCGGCCGTGGACTGAGGAAGCGGAGCGTGTTTTGCCGCAGCACTGATCCCGGGGCCAAAGCGGTGGTGGTGCCCGACAGCATGTGCAGACAGCACCACAGACCCAAAGCCCAAGAGACCTGCGTCCTGCGGCGCTGCCCCAAGAACGAAAGGCTGCAGTGGATCCCCACTCCCTGGGGAGAGGTAGGAAAAAAAAGACAAGGAAACTCAAGGTGCAGATAGTGGAGTAAGTGAAATGTGTGAAATTATATTTTCAGTTAAGTAGTTTACAGGAAAAAAGTCCCCCCTAAAGCACTTCTAATCTTTTATAAGAAACAACATATAACGATGAACCTTGCTTTGTGGGTGTGTATGTGTCACTGAGATTGCAGAGGACACAAACCTCACGATGAATCATTTCCAGCTCGACTATGACTTGCGGCTTTACAGAACACCAGGAGCCTTGATGTGAGTCCTTCAGAATTAAGAGACCAAAGGCTCATCAAGACTCTCGTGCAACTCGGCTTCACATCCCCTCACTGAGCTAGTTGAAACGCAAACTGGCAAATGATAAAATTGGAAAAACTGGACTGGAGGCAGATGAGGCATGATTAGACGTGTTGTCCGACCAAATACAGAATCAAAAGTGAATGGTTCTTTGCCAAAAATGATGCTGTCAGATAATCTACGCCATCACTGGTTTGTTCACAGTTCCCCCAAAGCAAAATAACATCCTCCATCAACCGTGGGGAAGAATAATTGTTGTACCGTGGACGTTTATTTATGTTACTGCCTCATCATGTTGGCCATAAATAATCTCTTCAGATGGCATATTCTTTTAGTGTTTGTGCCAAAAACTGGTGAATTCTAACCTGCCTTGGTTGTGTAATTTCCTCTTTATTCCCATTTATGTAACGTACAGTAGTGTGAGTGAGAGAAGCTAGGGCACCAAGTCACACACTGAACAGTTTCTGTTGCTTAATATGGAATGAAAAGGTCAGTTTGGGTTATGTTTGTAGCACAAGACTAGATGACACACGGTGAAGATACACAGTGGTTTGGATTTTAAAAAGAGCCATATACACACAAACACACACACACACACACACACACACACACACACACACACACACACACACACACACGTACATTGTATGCTCATCAAAGATGATGACTGAGAGATACTCTGGACTATTCAGTTCTATCACTGCAACTATAAGTGACCCCGTGGTGTCTTCTGCTATGTGAAAATGCTGCATTACACGCACACACGCACACAAACACACTTTCAGAGTTCATTTTCTAAAATTGTACCTCCCGCCTGCCCTCCTTTCCAGTGCTCCAGGTCTTGTGGCTTAGGCATCCAGAAGAGAGAGCTTCGCTGCGGGGAGAGAGACTCTCAGGGAGGGTATGTGCCTTCAATTCAACACCACGACATCCCTCACACACTTTAATAGATCCGAACAGATACTTAGGACCCCACTGTGCCATCTGTGTACTATCCTCTGAATCAGAGTTTCAGTCTTTTCAAAATTGGGACTCTCCGTAGGAATTGTCACTGTAAGCAGACAACCTCTCGTCTCCCGCACAGGTATGTGGAGTTCCCCGTTCGGAGGTGCAGGAATACGGCCAAACCTTTGGTGGATCTCCAGCAGGGCTGTAACCGCAGTCCGTGCCCAGAGCTCCCCCGGGTCGTCGCTGGCAGAACCACCTCCAGTGCTGTTGTCTTAGGCTGGTACTCCTCTCCCTGGCAGCAGGTACATTTGCCCACGCTTTGATCCAAAACTGTCTACATGAGAGACTTTTAGCGCTGTATGTGCGTTCCAGCTGACAGGCTTCCAGTTTAGAGCTTTTCTCCCACTTGTGACACAACTGTGGACAACACTAAATGGATATTTAGTAGACTATTGCAAACCCGTGACATTTAATGCAGTAGTTGACAGTTTACACATCACTTACTATGGACATGGAGAGAAAGTAGAAGTATCTTTGGAGGGATAACCAAAGTGAAACTGGAAAACAAATACTGTAGGGAAGTATTTCTAAAAGGAAAAATACTTGTAATGTAAAAATAAAAAGACTAAAGGTCCACCTGCTACTAACCCAAATGCCAAATTGGGGGCCATGTATAGGAAATGTTAAAAGTCAGTTGAGAACGGAATAGGACCACGTGGTAACGGCAGTGTGACTGACGAATTAAATAGTTCAAAATGAGGTCAGGAAGTAGTGCAAAGTTGGTATTATGCTCTGCTGTCAACAGGATCAACATTCGTCAAGAGTAGCTGCCATCAAAATCCATCTCATTGCTTCCAAACCAAACAAATCTACTGAAACGCGTTTGTCAGATTCGCACCCAAGCACCTCTCACTTCATTGATTTTTGTTTACAATGCTCCTTTCTGTGGGAGGCCCTGGCATGATGAGGAAGGCAACAGGACGTCTGGGCCAGGACCCTGATCAATACTAGATATATGACTGTGAGTGTGAGCTATTGTGATCCGAACTTGCTTCCCCAAAAACCTCAGAGGCTGTTTAGATGGTAGTGGTTCACAGCTGTAGCATCATTCTGAGCCAACAGTGGCTCGCTGTGTGAAATCGGCCTCAGATGCAATCCAAAAGCTCCACTCGGTTACAGAGTGTATCAGGGCAGGTTGTGTAGACTATGTGTTATATCATCTATTATGCAAAAAGTCTTAAGGGCAACCTCTTATAGCACAGAGTCTTATTCTGCTTGATCTCGGGCTTGTGATCCCTGTATGTTTCCACCAGAGAAGATATCTCCTGACAGCTTGCTGGAGGGCAAGTACATGCTGGATGGGGATGTTTGTTTTCTTCATCTGTTCTTTGTTTCTGCATAGACTTTTCCTCCATCCTTCCCCTCCCTCCTCTGCTCCTTTTATGATGAGTCCTTTTCCTCCATGCGCTCCAATGTTTGATCTCCTTCTCCTATTTATATCTTGGTGCCTTCTTCTCATGTCATTCCTTCTTGTTCTGCCCTTCTTTACATTTCCGTCTCTCTGCTGCTGCTCTGCTGCCTCTCTGTCAGTGCTCTGTATCCTGTGGTGGCGGAGTCCAGACGCGGTCCATCCAGTGTCTCAGGCAAGGTCGCCCTGCAGCTGGCTGCCTGCCCCACCAGAGGCCCGTCACTTCCAGGGCGTGCAACACACACTTCTGCCCTGCCGCTCCCCCAGCTCCGGCACAGCGCCCCAGCCGTGTCACAGCTGCTGGACCGACATTGAAAGGTAAATTCCTCTGAGGGGAAAGAGACAAATTCATCCAGCTCCATTTCCTTAGACCAGTGAAATCACACTGCTGTGTGGAATTTGCATTACCTGTGTTCTGTTTTCTGCTCTGTTCGATGAATGACAAGTAAACAAGTAAAGTCTGCATTACAATATGTGTTTGCATTATGACAACCTATTGGTTGGCCTCTCCAGATGTAACAAACAGGCATATTTATCTTTAGCCCAGTTAAGTGCAATAAGTCAGTCCACTACTTAAGTCTAGACCACAGTATTGGATGGATTGTCATGAAGTATAGTTCATTCATGAACTTTGATAACCTCTTACCTTTTTAATACAGTGTCACATTCAAAACTTGTTTTTGGTTTGGTGAAGTTGGATTTATGAAAGCATACTGGATTTATGAAAGCAATTTGAAATAGTTAAAATGCTAAAAGACAAAAATAAGATGGTGAAAGTGGTTAACATTATACATGCTAAAAATCTGCACGTAGGCTCAGCTAAACGCTAATGCTTGCAGGCAAACATCTTCAGTGATGATGCTCAATACACCCACACATTGCCATGAGAATGGCTGGAGATGAAAAGTAGGAAGTCACTCGTAAAGCAGTCACATAAATAAAAAGATATTGTTCCATCTCTTTGAATTTGATAAGTTTGTGCATCTTCTGTTTGTTTTCTACAAATTTTAAAGTCACCTTGAGTACTGGGAATTTAATAGCCAACTTCCTGGCTAAACAACAGTGAATATAATCGCGGACCGTTGCTAAAAACGTGCTTCATTTGGTGTTTTCTCTGCAGATGAACACTGTGTGGACCATTTCAGCTGGTGTCACTTGGTCCCCCAGCACGGCGTTTGTAACCACAAGTTCTATGGACAGCAGTGCTGCAGGTCCTGCTCCAGTAAGAGGCCATAGGGCTCCAACCACTCTGCGTCTGTGGCGTCAAACCTCCGAGGAGAACAGTGCCCCCACCCCAAGACGCCATTCGGGAGTGACGACTTGGAACACACAGAACTGCTCTCATTGCTTGTGTGTTTTCTTCCTGGAGTACTTGACTAATGAATTTTGTAAAGAAGTAAAAAGAGAGAAACCGCGGACTACTTTCGTTAAAAAAAAAGGCAACGTGGCTGCTGACGCTCACCTGCCAAAGCGGTCAAGTCATCGTGTCACTGATCACAGTGGAACTCGTAAGACAGGTCACAGAGCATCTGAAGACTCATTGATGTAATATATATGTTGTCTGAGTGTTTTCCTTTTGAAACCTCTAAAGCTACAAGCCATCAAGAGAACAGAAAAAGGACGATAGCGTTTTTTTTTTTTTTTTTTTAGCTTGCTTATATGTTGTATTTTTAAAGGCGTCTGGTTTCATACTCCTTTATTTAAGTTATTATGGTTTCGTAATATATGATTTTACAGTTCGTCAGGTGTACAGTGGATCTGTGACATGTTATTTCTGTGTTTGGATATGCCATAGGATTGTGCCAGTCACCCTTGGATCCACGTTATGAGATTTTGTATGAGGCATTAGTCACCAATGTCAGATTTCTTCTGCACTTCTCCTTCACACACACTGCTCGTTACATTTACTCCTGCAGGGACACATTCTTCATGTGCATTACAGTCATATAAATGCTAGGAAAACATGCCTATCTGTGTATGTAAAACAGTTTATTCAGTCACGTTGTAAGTGGTCGCTTTTATCTCTCCTGTATGGTTATGGTAATACACCTTGAACGTCTATCTGTCTTTTTTTTATTTCCTACATTCTCTCTATTGATTACAGCCACAATGAGAAGAGTAACGCAGCGTGTTGTCTGCAGGACTGTAGGAGAGGAGAATAGGGTGAAGAGGGAGAGAAGAGGATGATTATAGGGTGAGCGTGGGTGTAGTCTAGATAGCAAGAGGTTTTGCTTGTTAAGAGAGAACAATGTAGGTGTGTTCTCCACAGAGGCCTGGTCAAAATGCAACTCTGATGTGGCGTAGATTTGGCTGTCAGACTTCAGATGAGTGATGACACAGCCACAGTCAGTTTGGTATTAATCAGCCACTTGGGCAATGTAATGCGTGACTCACCAAACAGCGAAAAAAAGAGGCTTCACTTGACTCATAGACACAAATGTGAAGCCTTTGTACACACAAAAACACATGAAGAAAAAAGTATTTGAGTTTCAGCTCATCCATAAAAATCAGCATGTCAGTTTCCTAACAAGCATCAGGTTTTCAGGTAAGACAGAAAGACGCAGGCCCTTAATATAATGAAATGTAGAAATCAAAATGCTTTTAAAATAACAGTAATATTTAACCTAAATGTCTAAAAAAGAAAAAAAAAGAAGCATTCAATCAGAATTTTCCAGCTGTAACCGTGACATCAAGAGGTTTTATTTTCCTGTAACGCACTAAACCAAGGCTTCCTGCACTCTGCAATTCAGCCTTTATTCATACATGATGGAAATGTGGTAAATGCTGAAAAAAAGAAAGGCAGTTTGGATGGGTTGAGCTCTGATGGCTCTAATTGCCTTGAAGATACCAAATAAAATGTGAGATCAGGATAAAAGGCGCATATTTCTTTCTAAGTACTTGAAATAGGTTACACAAAGCTTATACAAATGGAAAATCATTAAACATATGTCTCCTGGCTTAGAGTGAAATTAACTTTATGTGACATACACAAAATAATTCTTTCACTTCATCTGGTGTGGAGTGGAGTCTAGTATGATTTTGCACTCATTACCTACAAAGCAGCCACAGTCACATTGTTGAAATAAAGTCTATCTGCTCAGGATCCAATTAGTTCAGAGGCTCGTAAATTTGGCTAATTTAACTCAAAACTACTGTAAACACACATAAAAAATGTGTCAAGCATCGTATGATTACAAAAACGTTTGGAAACCAATTATTTTGAATGTAATACACAAAAGATATTTGTGAATTTATTAATCTGTCTGGCTCCATTTCATGATTCATGGTACAAAGACATTTGTAAGCAAATAATTTATGAATGTGATTTCACATTAAAGTTGCAGGCTATGAAACAAAAGCAATGAGCTTAAAGCTGCTAAAATGTGGAGGGGAACATCTACAGTCTGCTGACAGATCTCTGAGGGTTAATCACCTCAGATAAACGCTTTCACATCACACACAAAAAAATCACAATAAAGCACCTTTAAAGTTCATTATTATGGCGACATATGCTTCATTTTATACAAGATACATGAAGACAGCCATTGTTATGCCCAGTTGAACACTCACTTGCCGGTAACTTCTGGCCACTCAGTGATAATGTGCTGCCACTATCATGGGCCTCTTTGATAGCTGTAGAAGTTTGATACCCCCCCCCCCCCCTCGAAAACTTTCATAACTTGAAGCGTTCTGAGATTTATGCTACCAAACAGTGTTTTTCTTACGGTGATTATGCCACCCTTTCTCGCACTGCGGGGGCTGCGATTGCTCTTTAATCAACCCGTCTGCATGAATCACGGAGCCTGGAGTCCCCACATCGTCTCGGCTGCATGTTGTTTACCGGCATGCTGTGAGCCAGACACCACAAGCTGGGGCCCACGCACATACACAAATATGACGGCTCGACTCATGTACACCAATGTAACGTGTTCAGTGAGCATCAGGACTGGCTGCGAAGGTGTGTGTTTCCTGTGCTTGAATGTGTGTGGGTGAGAGCATGCACGTTTTGCATGCTTTACCAGATGCATGCCTGTTTGCTGGTTGGATTCGTGCATTTAGCGTGTGTGTGAGACTTGCAGGGAGTGTTTGTACAATACATATGTATGTCCCTACAACCCAGCTTATGATGCCTACCTCTCAGTGGGCCAGCAATTTAACTGCTGAGCTGATGTTAGAATTTCTATTTTTCCATTCTGCTTTCATTTCCAGATGGGACTCAATTTCCCCTGTCCATATTGGTTCATAATGATATATTTTGATTATCTTAGTGTGGGGAGCCACATCAACCCTTAGCATTACTGCAGCAGAGATATAAAGAGACCAAGCCTCCAATAAAGAGACAGACACTGAGGGGTGTTTTTATATTATTATTATATATTCTCGCTTGAATCTGGATGTGTACCCACGTGTATGGATGGTTTATGTGCTGACAAATGTAACTGCAGCATCAAGATCAAAATGATATTGGCTTCAAATGCTTGCTTAGGTTACATATTCTAAAAAATGATGATTTAAATCCTAATTTTGGTCGTTTTAGAATTTGCTCAAATGTTTTTTGTAGAAGTTGAAAAGTTCGTCAAGTGCTATTATGACGCTGACATTACCGTTCAAATGTCTCGCCAGCAATCAGATGGAATGGTGTAAAACTGCTTTCAGTCATTAATGTCCTCTAAGGAATGAATAACTTCGACGATCCAGGAACTCCAAACTATCAGCTCCAAATTATGATTTCTCCAATAATTTGATTTAAGACCAAAATCCTGCAGAACTGATGGCACTCCAGCTGTACCTTGACATTAGACAGTGCAAGCGTGCTGAGGCGCTACATTACAGAGTTGAACACGAATCGCACCTGATAAACATCAGCGTGTCAGCGCTGTCAGTGTGAGCGTGTTAGCATGCTGACGTCAGCGTTTAGCCGGGACCCCTGCTGTGCCGTTGCACACCGCCCGGAGAGCTGCTGGCGTCCTGTTTAAAATTCCCATTTCGTCTCTCCCATGTTCATGAACAATGTAACAACCTTCCCCCAAAAGAAAAGCCTGTCTAAAGCAAAATAAGAGCAGCAATTCTCCCCTTTTGGAGAGACGGTACACAATGTGCACACCGAGCCAAGCTACATGCCCTGGTCTGTCAACTCCAAAATAGCCTTGTCTCTCTTAATACCTTCCCTACCCAGGCTGATCGATGCAGGTATTTCTTTCCTGTTTTCAACATGCTCTCGAAGTCCATCTTTTTTTTTTTTTTTTCAGTTGGCAAAGCACCAGTCGTTGTTGGTCCAGCTGTAAGTCAGGGCCGGCTGTTATTTCCAGCTTCGACATTCCTCCACTAGCCGACTGTCAGGCAGCCCGGCTAAGGCGGTCGTTTGTGTGCGCTTGGCGTGCAGTGAACCTTGATAGGAACCCCTCACAACTGACAGTCGGCCTAATCACATCTTAACAGAGTTCCGTCTTAGTGGGTGCACGCATGTGTGTAGATTGAGAGAAAGTGAGAGTGATCTCTTTATTTCTTGCAGGGCTTACTTGGAGGGCAGGCTTCAGAACAAGTGAGAGCTGTCATATTTCAACGCCACCTCTCCCATCAGTACCTCTGTATCAAGCAGAGTTCACTGAGCGCGTGCCCACACATACAAAAAGATAACAGACACGCACTCTTACCCTTCTTCATTTTTCCCCCCCTGGCTTTCTGTCATCCCTCCCTTTTTCTCCCTTACACGCACACACACACTCACACACACACGCACAGACAATGTGGTTGCCTGCACAGGGGAGCGCCTGGTATTTGCTGCAGGGTGATTGCAGGTGGATCACAGCATTGGCAGGGCTTAAGAGGTGCGCGGTTGCGTGGGAGTCGTGGTGTGGGGCTCATTTGTTGCTGCCAGGCGTCTCCTCCAACGTTAAGAGATCTGCCCCTCGCAGATCTCCGTGATTAACAGCTCAAAAAGACGACTGACAGCTCTGCGCCAGGCCTTTGTGTTTCTGTCACACTGGATGATTTAAGAATTGGGTAAAGACCCGTGGATATCTCGCTCGCGCCTAACTAAACCTCCTTGGCTCTCCTGAACCTGCGCCCCGATCCTTGCCCATCACTCGCTCCCAGCCTGCCTCTCATTAGCCTCCTCTTCCATCCATCTCCATGTTTTTCTTACATCTTATTCACCTCTCCGCTCCCTTACCGCCTTCGCTCTCCTCTGCAGCACCACAGTCATCCTCCTCCGCTTTGATTTCTCTGACCCTCGTCCCCTACCATCACCTTTCTCTCTCTCTCACTCCTTTCATCTCATTACCCTTGTTTCTGTTGTAAACTCTCAGAAGTTTGCAGTGTTTGGCTTTTGGAGCTCCCAAATCACTTTATAACCCCGCCTGCTGTGTGTTTCCTGTCTGCAGTGGGTGTCATCTGGGAATCAGCTGCAGCTGGCGTCTATGCAGTGAATCTACGCAAGTCTTCAACTTCAATTTGAAAGGCAAAGCGTCCCTCTTTTGGGAATTGCTTGTCTATTCTGAAGTGAAACTTAACAACGTGATCTTTTGACCCTGCTAATTTGAATCTTGATGAAGAATCTGTTTTCATTGATTACTTGAACATTTTGTACTAAGATCATTGCACCATCCCTGTTTGTCATACTGCAGCAGAAGCAGCACTATTCCCTGTGGTTGCTTGAGCACCACTCTCACAAAATGTATTCTACCTGTTCTTTTTTCTTTTTTTTTCTTGGACTTTGTTGTCATCTACACAAATGTACAAATATACCAATCTGCATCACAGGTCATTTTTTCTCCTACTCCCTCAGCACATTAGTTAGTCTTGATGGTGGATGATCCCTTTCTTTCTGCTCATACGAGCTGATTTCTCTCTCTCTCTCTCTCTCTCTCTCTCTCTCTCTCTCTCTCTCTCTCTCTCTCTGTGTCTAGAGCATAAAGGTGGACAAGCCAGCTGCCTTTCTGAGCACCCCCTCTCAGATCCATTGAGTAAAAAAGCTTTTACTTAACGTATTTTCTCCTTGAGGCTATGAATATTATTGATCTGTGTGTTTGCCGCAACTCTCTCTCATCTATCTTCCTTTGAGCGGCCGGTTTCTCATCATTTTCCCCTGAAATGTAAGAATTGATTAGGGTCCTCAGGGCCCTGTAGGCACCAGCTGTAGCAGTGCCCACCTGCCTGTTAAACCTCCGACCTTGAGGAAACTGCATCCAAGTAGCTGCAAAAGGACTCCTTGCTTGTGTCTCCCTCCGTCTGTCCTTGTTGTCTTTGTCTCATGCACGTTCACGCTTGTTGTGTTTGTTCAGTGTGTGTATGTGTGTGTGAATTAATCAATGTAAAGCAGAAAGCTCATCCATTTCACCCTCAGAGGAGCTGATGTTCGTCCCACCTCCTCCCCCTCCTCCTCCTCCATGGAGATGCATTGCTTTGCTTGACATCAATTTATTCATATGGAGCCAGATACAGTACACATATATACACATGTATGAACGTGCGCATAGGCTTCATTTGAAATTATTTCCTGCTGTGCTTGGCAATGGAATGGGCTTCAAGACGCCACCACACACACACGGAAAGCTCTGAAGAGACGAGCCACGCTACTGATCAGCTCCTTAGTTGACCACTAGAGGGCAATGCCTACCCAGTAATTCCCCAATGATGTGCCCATTGTCTTCTCCTTCCACATTTTAAACCACATTTTAAATGCAAATTGCAAACAACAACATAAACAAAGAACAACAACAGAAAAATAAATCATACTCTCTAACACCTAAGATGAGATGTATGCAAATAGATTTCCCTTGATTTCCTTATACCCCAAATAGAAGCTTTGACTTCTCTGACCTCTGTTGCCTAGTTAAACATTAGCACACCACTTCTATATGCACATTCCCAAACTTCATTCTGACAGGCGTCATTTCAATATTTGTTGCTCAGTCATATTTTATTGATGAACTGTGTGCTCGCACTGGCCACAGGGAATACACTTGCACAACAGATATGTAAATTCCAAACCTATCAATTTTTCAGACTTTTTGGTCTGGAATGCCAGCGTAATCTCAGAGGCGATCCTTCATTTTTGCCCCTTGCGGATAAAAAGATGAATAGGCGAAAACAAGCCAGGCTTGATTTTTAGACCACCAGTGATTTCCTAAGTAAATGAAGTGCTTTCCAGCACGTTGAGGGCAAAGCTGAATTACAAATAATCAGGGGGAAACATCATCAGACGGAAAGAAACAAGGTCAGAACTATTACCAATTAACTATTACTTTTTTGTGCAAGGCAAGCAACAAAAGTGAAAAGGAGGGTGGAGGGGGTGAAATGTTCTCCGTCATTGTGGAAAAACAGCTAGGCAGTGTGTTTGTAGGTAATTGGCCAAGGTTACAAACCTCAATAAATCAAAGCCACAGTGTTTGAAACAAGGACACAGCAGTGGTCACATTACAGCATATACATTATTTTCAGACATATACTTTACTTGCCGACATCCTCATACATAATGAGCCACCACTGGCTAGCAGCTCCACTTGACCTCCCACTGTATGTGCTGTGGTGTAGAATAGCACACATAGCAGATGAAGAGCCTCCACATCAGGCTTGCCTTCAACAATACTTTAATCTAACTGAGGCCTTTATGAGACTGAACAGATTGCATTTTGAAAGTAAAAGGCCCCGTGCTTGAACAAAATGTCTCAGAAGTCATTTCAGAGGGAGATTCGCTTTAGTTGGTGCTATTTCAACTTAATGGACAAAATTGCTGAATGCTCTGAAAGGACAAATTCTTCGCTTCTGCTGCATGAAGTTGATTTTAACACAGATCAGTTTAATGGATCAGAAGAACCAGATAAAATCTTGAAGTTATTCCGTGAGCTGAGACAAGTTTAAACAAAGTCAAATTGGTGCCGTGTCTTATCCTCCCTCAGCCTCACATTCCCTCAATGACTGAAGGGGTGTTGGTGTGCAAAACCTGTAATATTTACAGGAAGATGAAATTGGTATAAAATTACACCAACAGTCCACCTGTAGGCTCTCTGGTGCACCGAAAAGATTCCATCTATCATTATAAAAAAAAGCATTGGAGGGGTGGGCGGGGGGCTAACCAGCACGCCAACACTACTGCAGTTAACACTGTATGTGTGTGTGCACAAGCTGGCTTTTGCTGTGTGCGCTTGTGTGAAGGCATGCTTGAGCTCATGTGTGCACACACGGCAAAGATGCGTAGGAATAAATCACAACTTTTCCTAAGACAATAGTGACAATTGCAGGTAGATCTCAGCCCGCTGAAGTGTCTGTGGCTGTCAGAAACAGCTCTGAAACGAAAAGGTTTTTATATATATACAGACAGAGGTAGAGAGAGAGAGACAGACAGAGACGGAGTGAGAGAGAGGAGTCTGACAGATTTCAGTGACAATGTGCCTTACAGCCACTTCCTCAGTGCTTTTTACCCAGTGCCTCTGGTGAAGTACACACATGAAAGTGAAGGAGGCATCGCATGCAGCCATAACGGCAAATGGCACCATTACAGATACAAAACAACTGTCATCTGGAGCCAGAGTCAGCAGATTTGACAGCTTACCTCACCTTACCTTCAGCAGTTTGTTTACAGTGAACTTAAATGATGAAACTATGACAAGAATAAAACCAAAAGAGCTCCCTGACACACGTCCATGCAACTCTTATAGCAAACAGAATAAATAAACCCCATTATGGAAATGATTCCCTTCATTAGACGTAGAACTTGTAGCAGCCCGTAGTGTTTTCTAAATATGCCCCCCACCTCTCTTTTCTGTTCTCTGGAGTTGTATGAAGCTCTGTCGAAAGCAATCATAACTGCAATACATACAAATCCAAATGAAGCAAATCAATCAAACCGCCCGCTCCTCTTCCTCTTCCTACCTCTTCCACCCGCCTCCCACCAGCAGATAAACAGCTGCGCTTGAAGTAGAGCTAAAATGGGAAAGTTTGCTTTTGGGTCGGGTTTCCCTCGGAGAGCAGTGGGGTGTAGGTCGTGAAACAGGGAGAGGTGGGCAGGTGTGTCTAGCTGTGCAGGCGAGGTTCGGTTTCCTAGTTACCTTTGCTACACCTCAGCTAATCATCTAACTCAGTGGTCGGTCCACCCGGCAGGAGCTTCAAATACCTCGTCTCTCCCTCCGCCTTCCCCGTGTTGGCCTCAATTAGTGGGGAATTAAAGTCCTGCTTCATGGATGGGATTCATGGGGGACGCTACTCCTTAATTACAGCAGCTCTCCATGTGCTGCTGGGGACTGATTGCGAGGCAAGACATTCCCCAACCCAACACCACCGCATCCCTTTTTGGGGGTGTCTGGAATGCAGCGTTGTTGAAATCAGCAGGCAGATGCAGATTAGTTATTCAGCTGATACAATGGCGCAGAGCTACAAGTGTCACTGTAATTTTTTTTCAGTTTCTTATCCTGTTGCCTACAACAAGTCAAGGGAGAGATGAGTCTATTCTTATTCCTCACGCAGAAACAGTTAACAGCACAGCTGTGAAGCAGGTTTTGTTTTTGTTGTCATTTTTACAAGACTTACAAAAAAACTGTTACCAGATATTTGGATGGTAAAGTTTCTCTTTCCATGGTAATTTGGGCTTATTGTGTCTGTTTTAATACATTGCAATGGTAGAAAGAATTCAATATGTTATACTATATGCTAAATGTCCACTTTAAGTAGAAACAGAAGAGTCTCCTCACTCCTTTTCCTCTATAACAGCACTTGAAAATCATAAATAGAAAAAAAATCACTTATCATTCCTCACAGGAATACAGATAATTCAGGTACATCAGGTACTTCACTTATGTCCCCTGTTGCCTGCTATATTTTAGGTCAACCTCAGCTACTTGAAATGTAAACGTTTTTTATTGATCAGGATCCAACATACCCAGAATGACAGAGCTGGGTTTCAAGGAAGAAAAATGAAAGAACATTTTAGTCCACAACCATCACTATGCCACTGAAAGCACATTATGTTGACACTGATGTTCATCTGAACTTGCCGTGTCTAATGAGATGTTGTGCTTGCATGTCACGCTTCAGCCTCAAGTGCCCAACCAATGGGTGTAGTCGAGAGTGCACATCTCATCTCATCTGTCTCATCTGGCCTGGAAAGGTACTTTGATTTTGTGCAAATGAGGACACTAAATCCAGCTCTGCACAAGTGCATTAAATGCTTGCAACAGGAACATTTTAAAACACACCATGGCACCTCTCTGCGTGTGCCTCTCACTCCAAACCAAAACGTCTGACACCTGATCCGTTATCAGCTGGATTGCCTGCTGGATCGTGTCGGCCAGCAGACCCATGACGACTAGACTGTGGGTGTGTGGGTCAGTCACCCAGTTAAACACTAAATCAGAAACCTGGTAGCGATCTAACCGCTCTATGGGAGGTCGATGTGCAGTTTAATGAAAGTTCATGAAGTGTCATGCTACATAATACTAACAGCTCTTAACACATTTTTCATTTCCAATTAAACTTTTCAAATTTTAATTAAACTTTGAATGAACTTAAAGACTTAATATCAAGCCAATTCATTATTAATAATTTTATACTAACTTAATTTACCTCTATTATTGGCCCCTTTAGCAATTCGATTGCATCCAAGGCGACCCTGTCATCATTCTCCTCCCAGGCTGGGAAAAGATAGTTTGATAAATAAGAACAAAGTCTTTCAAATTCTGAAAATAATTAAATACTGTTCCCAAAATAAAACAAAAGTTGCTGGAACTTGTCCAGACATATCCTCACTGTTCATGAGATTTTTAATCAGGCTGAACTGCCATATTCTGGAATATATATTTATGTGTATATGGAAATGAATGCATGTATGCCAATAGTTAAAGCTATGATGTTTTATTTCACATTTATTCTATATGTTGTCTTGGGACTTAAAAATCTATATTTAAAACAAAGTACAGAGAAGCGAATA
>JAOXYL010000001.1:13442099-13455557 GCA_028564955.1 Terapon puta | reverse complement strand
AGCTGAGTAGAACCGCAGAGTGGGAAGTCTTTGTGGGGTTCGACACTATGAGTGACCCCCTTTTCACATTACAAACTGCTAATATAAAACTATTTATTACAGCAGCCTTAAAGAGCCAGGCCACACAGATTACCAGACATAAACTAAAGTAAAATACACTTAAATCTTGAAACCCAGCCATTCAGTTTGGGTTTTATTTACTGAGGTTTCGAGATATCCAATTCTTAAACTTCTGCTGCTGCCCTGATTGAGGTGAATGGGATTTTGTTTGTGCTGCTCAAAGCTTTGAAAAAATCCATTTGATTCAATTTCACCCCCATTGTGCCGGGGTGGCGGCAGAAAACTCAGAGACCGATCTTAAAACCTCAGCAGATAAATCCAAAACTATCTGCATAGCTATTGTGGCTTGGGTGACCCTTTAAAGGCAGGATTCTGTTGATTACTTCAAAATGTCAGAAAAAGTGTCAGAACGGTGGAGGCTGTTGCCTACCTCATTCACAGACAGATACACCAGGAGACAGGAAAGTGAAGTGCTACCACTCCACAATAATTAAATGCTGACATGAGTCTTCTTGAGCATCAGCCTCCAAACAATCCAGCGGTGGCTCTTGTCACAGTGGTGTCAGAGAGTAATGCCATTCTCGGTTCTGCCTGTCTGACACCCTCTGTTTAATTCTGAAAGCGGCAATGTTAAGGCTTTGGTGGTTCGCACATAAATGAGGGGAAGGGAAGCAGCGGGTTTGTTAGCAGCACAAAATTAAAATGTCATTATGTGTCTCTATTCTTAGCTGAGACTGCTGCAGGGATCTCCCTCATCTCTGGCTTTGTTCAGAGAAAGTGGCGTGTGGTTTTCGCAAAAGTTCACAATTTCATGTAAATCCCAGGAGGGAATAATGTGCCATTGTGACATGACATCAGTTCCAACAGGATTTTAATGTGGTGTTCACAGAATGTAACTCACATGAATGCACGGGTGACTCCCTCTAATAATGGTTAAAGCTGCGAAAAAGGATTATCTAGACAAGATAACAGTGAGGTATCCAGACGTCAGCATGAGGTTTAAAAACATTAAAGTGATATTTCTGTTGAATTCTTGCGGCACACTGCTGACTGGAGATGGAAAGAGTCACAGAGTGACTTGCTGTTGAAAGGTTTGTGATTTCAGTGTTTTTAGGTCCACATGTGCATTAATCAGTTATTATTCATAAATGCCTCATGCAGTGAAAATTAGTGAGTATGGCCAGCTTGAACAAAACTGTCTCATCCTTTTGAGTGACATCAGACACTTAACAGGCGTGTTCAGAAATAATGAAAGAAAATCATGCGTGGTGCTCAGGTCAACAAACAAATCGAAACCCTACGTGTGTTTTCGTGGATTTCTGTATTTCTCAAAAATATGCACTTAGCATAATTAGTTATGCTTTTTCAGGTCAATCACTAATGAAAAGACTTCTTAAAAATGTCATGCAATCGCAGTTCCCTTTAAAGGTTTGTCAGGGCAGACAGAACTGCTCTCAGCTGCTGTGCCATGAGTCTTTGTTTCTTCACAGGCAGACAGGAACAACTTGATTGGACTTTTTTACCTTTTAAATTTAGCAACATGAGCATTAAAGCACCCATGGGCTGTATCTGAAAGAAGCCAGAACTTGGTGATGTAAAATTAGAATATCGCTACAATATGTGGAAGTTGAATGTGTATATTTCTTCATTTTAAGGCTAGAATTTAGCATTAATTCTTATAAAGGGAGATGTGGATGGTGTACCAAATTACAGTCCAATTTGTCCTATACCTGTGGAGACAGGAAATGTCAAAGGGAATCATTAACGTCTGTGGGATTAATCATATAATTGTAGGATTTGTCATACATCCTTGCATCTTGTTTTGTGCCAATTGTTACTGCTTGCTTGTTATGAAACATCTGTTGTGGTGTCATGTTTGCAGGTTGACTTGAAGCCATACTCTGGTGTGGAACAACAACTTCCACCGTGCTCTTGGCACTTTTGCTACTGGCATCAGTTGTTATCGGCCATCGGCCTAGGCCAGCTGATCTCGTGTCATTCTCTACTCATACAGCAGAGAGCTCACCAAACCAACCCATTTCTGTGCTATTTTTCCTCTATTACCATAGAATCAGGCTGTCAGTTTAGGCCTTGTACTTTCAGCAAGAGTTGAATCCTCCTCTCCCCTTCCTCCCTCCGTCCCCTAGGCAGTGTCGCGGGTGTAAAAAGAAGCCTGTTGAGCAGCCATCAGTCTGCTGGCATTTGATCAATGCCCAGGTCCCTTTGTGCTGCTAAGCGGCAGATAAAAGAGACTGTTATCAGCTCCACAGCATCAGCTGCAGATAGCTACGTTGCAGTGCCAGAGCGGGCCAACGGAGCTGAGGAGGAGGGGGGGGGTTACACTTCAGCAAAGTGTCGAAGGGGAGAATCAGGGAAGGAGGGATGAGGGGGAGGAGAAAGGGGAGGATGGGGCAGCACAGCGTAGGTCAATGCTTCGATACAAGGTTTTACAGCTGTCACAAGCCCTCTAGAGAGAAACACAGAGGGGAGGAGATGAGGAGATGAGCAGAGCGACAGAGAATAAAAGGGATGCAAAGATAACTGAGAAATTGTGTAAGAGCCACCGTGAACCTGCAGGAGATGGAATTGGACGCTGTTGTTTGGCCGGACCTATGCCGTTGACCACGACTGCTGAGAGCACGCGGTCGCAACACGAGGCAGGAAGCGTGCCCGGTCAGAGGTGACATGTATGCATAAATGGAATCGTAAATGTATGCACGGGCACTCACGTTAGAAGGTATTTATCTTTCCAAATGATGTATCTGCCACGGTAATGAATGAGAGCCAAGCCACGGTCACCCCATCAAAGCTCCTTTTCTGCAAGCATTCCCTGCCTCCAGCCCCATCAAACAGTGCCCCCTCCTCTTTGAAGAGTCAATAAAGAGCATTGATTGGTATGTTTATAAGATCTCTTTTCACAATGATTTTGTGACAATTTTGTCAACACCCTCGTCTGTTTGAAGGAGACAAATATATTCAATTTATGGCACCACTTTGACTAAAGCAAACAGAAAAACTTCATACTTGTAAACAGTCTAATGGATTGAAGTGTCCAATTCTGCAAAGCGACGGATAGTACAAATGAACGACACTGAAGAATAAAACGGATTCTGAAGCAGTGCGTGACAAGCAGAGTAATGACACGATGCTTGGAGGGCTTTCTTTTTTGATGTGGATTACTGGGAGCGACAAAGAAAACAATTGTATGACAAAAGGCTGACAAGACGGCAGATATCAGCTGCTATTAAAGACCCTGAAGCGCAGACAGAAATAGTTTCTCACTCCCCTAATTTACTCAGGATGGGAGGTGAGGAGAAAGTTTCGAAAATCGTTTCACAAGATGTCTGCTTATTTCAACAGCCGTAGGATCAAGTCAGGAAATATATAGTCCGAACACACAATAGATTGCAGAAATGTTCAAATTCTAGCAGGGGTTGACTTTAGCATTAGGCAAGGTAGGCAACTGCCTGGGGAGATTTTCATGAAATCAAACCCCACTTTTGACACTCCAGTGCTGGATTCAAGTTGCATGTGCACACATGAGACGCACAGGAAATGTTGCATGTATCCAATACAGTGCTGCTGTTTGTAGGTTATATAAAAAACAAAGGTATAACAAAAAGCTTGTGGCTCATTGTACAATGTTCATCTGTAATTCTCTGTATCTTAAATCCTTATATACAAATGGAGCAGGAAGAAAGTACCAGAGCATAAAAATGCTTATGTAAAAAACACTATGGAATTCTTATCAGTCCCAGTTTAATATTGAAGCCTTTATATGATCTACAAAAAATCTAGAAAACAATAAAACAAGACACATTTCTATTGGTACTTTTATTAGTAAATGGTTGTATCAATGACAATCACCTACATCATCATCAGTGCCATTAATGGAAAAGAAGTACATTCATCCAGTATTATGCTTTATTAGTGTTTTGATGTACTTTTGCAGTTTATGTAACTGTATAGTTCTGCTTGGAGGGATTTAGTCCATTTTGTGTTGGAGGGAAATATTTTACTTATTATTATTTATTTTTATTATTATTCCCCTACATATAATTTAAATCTGGAAACTGGTTACAATGCAGATTCACAGGCTTTACACACTCACAATATGATTAACACATAAAAATGACTTATTGTAGATGAAACTATCCAGCAGCATATAGAGCTCTTAAAATGAGCTCCAACAAATTTAGGTGCATGGCACTGATAATAGTTCTGTATTTATTATCTAAGTACGATTCTGAAAGTAGAACTTTTACTTTTAAAGGTCTTCTATCAATATGCTAATATGAACAATTAGAGAAAGGGTGAAACTAAAGCAGAAAGGAAACCTCACATCTGAGTGCGCCAAAATGACTAAACTGAACCCTGAATTCTAACAAAAAACTATCATAAAAAAATAAACTGATGGAATTCATATTTCTCTTCCCACCAACATTATTACCAAAAAAGTGGCAATAATTACCTTGCCACAATTTTAAACCATGATATTCAGAGTGGAAATTGCTCAGTCATTTTTCACCCATTTAGGCTGCTTTTCTCACTTGACAACAGTTGCAGTGTGACTGTTTGGGAGGTTTTCTCCATTTTCCCAAATCTTCTGTGATTGACTCTGCATGAGAGCTGGAAAAGGCCCGAGGGGGAGGATGAGATCAAGGTAGGAGGTAAGGACAGGGGGTTTGTGTGTGCGCGCGCGCGTGTGTGTGTGATTCCTAGGTAGGAGGGTCTCTAATTGATGAAGGTCTTTCTGCTGGAGGGGCGGCTGCGACGGAGCAGAACGACACACTCTCATATGCGTCTGTCTTTGCGGCGCTTTTGTTTTCTGCTTTCACCTCCCTCTCGTCTTTGTCTCCCACTTTCCGTCTGTCTCTCTTGCACCTCTTATTGTCTCTGGCTGTCATCTGTGTTGTCTGTTTTTCTTCTGTGAATATTAAATGGCCTTGAGTGTCTGTCAGCGGGGAGCCCACACTCGTGCATTTGTGTGTCCACGCGTGCGTCGTTCAAAATTGAAGACTGCTTTATTTGTCCCAATTACACAGACAATTATGGCGCAGTGACCGGCATTCACAGACTTAATGAATTAAGACTAAGTGTAGACATAAAATACGCTCTCACTTTCTACCCTCCTTATTTCCTCAGCTGTGAAGATTCACTGAATGGAAGCAGTTTGTACCTGATGGTGGCTGTTTGAAAGCAGGACAGGGAGGGTTCAGAGATAATTTTACAAGCCTGTTTAATAAGACTCTTGTCAAAACTGTGTGTTTTGTGTGTGCGTGTGCTCCCCCCTTACTGTCTGTTGCACTGCAGATCAGTCGCTAGATGATACACCCATGAAACAAGCAGCGGATTAAACTTACAGGAGGACAGCATCATTAACTGTGTATAGTTAAATGTTAATGGGCGCACTGCTGCCTTTGAGCACAGAGGGAGGAAAGTATAAAAGTGCAAGAGCAGAAAAAGGGTGAAGGCAGGGAGAGAGAAAAGACAAGGCTCACAGTTTTTAACCTTTATTTATGCAGAGAAGGCTGACTGAGGGAGCTCTTTCTCAGCAACCTTCGACTTCACACTCATACACATATTTGGACCCAACTCTGCTGGCAGCCCCACTGCCTGAAGGCATTTCACTGGTAGTTATAGAGGGAAGGGAGTGCATTAATTTGTTCACTTCCCCCAAATTCAAACTTCCCCACCTTGACAGGAACAGTCATTTTCAGATCACAGGGCTACCTCTGAAATTGAAGTTATCGAGCCAGGTCCGACTGGCCATGTGGGCGGCTGCATCACCTTCAACGTCACCTTCAGCAGCATTAAAATGGGCCCATGTTACTTCCTCTGAACATTCACTAACCATTACAGGATAATGGTTAATGCTAAAACGTCTGAAGTAAGGAGCATATGGAGAGAAAAGCTGTGCAGTCAGCAAGCCGAATCAGAAACGTCTGTACAGGAGCTGCAAAGCATGATAGAATTGGCATATGCCAAACAAATCAAATGCTTTTGTTCTCCCTTTCAAGATATCTCTCCATTATGAGTTAAATAATGTGTCATCTCTGTCCTTAAAGGTTCCTGTAGTCATGCAATGTAAGTATTTTCTAT
Source organism: Terapon puta (assembly GCA_028564955.1). NCBI lineage: Eukaryota > Metazoa > Chordata > Actinopteri > Centrarchiformes > Terapontidae > Terapon > Terapon puta. The sequence goes on along the minus strand of JAOXYL010000001.1, from coordinate 13,449,395 downwards.
TTTTATAGTCATTTCTGTTGTCATGCTAGCAGCTCTGTGGGACTGAATTTAGGCACAGCGGTGGTTTGAGCTAAATGCTTAAAACTGTCATAATGTGCTAATATACGGATGTTTAGCTGTTTTAATGCGCACCACTCCAACTATCCTGTTGGCATGGAAGCTGACGCTATATGGCATTAGATTCTCAAGCATTTGGTCATAAACCAATGTACTGGACAAATCTGTGGTGGCGCATGATGAAAAGTTAAGGGACTATCAAAGTTTCCTGAATTAATTCTGTGAGGATCATGGATGATTTGTGATGTTCTCCACCCTTTGCCCATTTGTAAATTTCCTCCTAGACCATATACTTTGTTGTCCAGAGGGCATTTTGTAACTCGTTGCCAGGTTAGAGCGAGCTTGTAAGTAACTGAAAAGAGGCTGGAGATGGACATGTTGCACGGAAGTCAGCTGCGTGTTACGACTTTCGCAAACCTCCAAGTCTTGCGCGAGGAGGCCTTCGGGCAAATAAAAACATGTCAGGGTGGTGTGGGGTTAAGGCAGGTTTTGGTGTGTGTGTTTCTGTCTGCCGCCTTGTTTGTGTGTGTTAGCGGGCCACACATCAGGCGGCAGATGGCGAGTAACGTTGCCTAGGAGATTGACAGGCTTTATCGTCTGCTGGCGAGGTTCCATCCACCACTTGTCCACCATGTGACATGGCCTGTCACACCACTTTGTCACAGTGGGAGAGAGCTTGTAACACACATGCATGCACAAACACACCATCTCAACTTTCGGATCAGAATGTGAGAGAGGCAGATGAAGACACAGAAAGACAGATAAAGAGAGAGAGAAGGAGAGAAATAGATTTCTTCTTCACTGGGGAGAAAAGTGAAGTGTTGTTCATGGATTTGAGAGCCATTTAGAAGAAAGAGCCACATCAAAAATTAGCTGTTTTCTATTCATGAACTGAACTAGCAGCTCCCAGTGTGAAGGGCAGAATAGAAAGTGCACAGCTGCTTGCTGACTTATAGGGATTCTTAATTTGGTGGTCTGATATTATAGTCGCGCACACAAGCATCAAAATACATCAGTGAGCCCTGCCATTCCCTCTGCACTCGCATTTCTGTATTCTTGCCAAAAGTAATTCATGATTGCCGCGGGAGAAGCTTGTTGTATGTTTACATCTTAATGTTTCTGACAGCATAGCATTACCATCCAAAAGAGCCAGGCACCAAAAGTCAAGTGTTAAAAACACTGTTGTGCTTCTAAATACCTCCGTTTTAAAGCCAGATAAATGCAGCGCCGCTCAAAAGACGGCTTATTTAAAATGAGTCAGGTTCGCAAAATGTTTCAGTTTTCTAGGACAACAAACTGGCTGCTTCAGGTCGAAAGCTCGCCTTAATATACAAATAAAGCTCAGCCGAAGTTGGAGGGTTGACATTCGCAGGAGGCAAATTACAGCAACAAACTAGGTCAAAGATGAAGGTAGTTCTCCCTTTGATGTAGGCATTGGTAAAAAGAAAACAACAAAAAAAAACAACAAAAAAACAAAACAAAACAAACAAAAAAACACACCTCCACTTTCATCACAAAATGGGATTTAATGGGCCTGATACTACACCAAGTTGGATGTGAATAGAGATGAAACAGAGCCTTTATCGTCTCAGGTGGTGCCTACATCATCATGCTTATGAGTCTTGAATATTGAATATTACTTGGCCAATTTTTGCTGGCATTCCATGAAATCTAATCCCTTAACAAAAATAAACTGCTAGCAATACAACCTCTGCAACCCTGCAATGTTGTATTTTTCTGCTCCAACGGTATCAGACAGGTGTCGACCAAACTCTAATCTTCAGTTGCTTTCAGGGTTGTGGCCGGTGGTGGTGGCATGGCACTGAACTGCTCTGAAACTGACTTAACAGAAGCTAACATGTGATTTAATATAATCACCAACACATAATTATCTCCATCAGACAGCTCGAATATGTTTCACTTAAAGGAGAAACAACAGGTTATCCTCCCAGTCAAGTACCTTTTTTTTTTTATCGTAGTCTGCACCTTTTAGTGGTGTAATGACTCACTGATTCAAATCGATAAGGTGAGCTTAACGTCTGAGGTGCAGCTGCATCAATTCAAACAGCCTGAATCTGGCGGAGGCCTGAATCCGGGGGAGAATCGCAGCTGAACTGAGGCTTGTCCAAGAAAAAAAAAAAGAAAAAAAGACAGCTGAGTGTGTCTTTGATTATCACATTGCTTATACCCTCTCTAGCTGGTACTTTAAATAGGTGTGTTACGAGCTATGTAAATGTGTCTACAGAAGTATACTTTAGGGATATGTTAGATCTTACATATGGGGTGAACATGAATTAATAATATTTTTTATACAGTATATGACACCTGCTGGGGATAGCGCTAAAAACACAGCGGTAAGACAGTAATAATAAAAAAGCCCTGTCAAGAATATTATTTTGAGTTGCCAGAGAGAAATAAAAGTAAATAGGCTGAAATGGAAAAATAAAGAAAACTGGAGTGGGAAAAAAAATTCTAATGTATTATTCAGTAAGACCAAATGTACTGCAGACATCTCGGGTCCACTGTTTACTAATTTAAGAGAACATTTAGGAGCATTTTTAAGTTGTAAGAAAATTCATGAAGCGCTTTTATTTTGCGTTTGTAAGTAGGAGTAAATGTGAGGGGTTTTTACTCCTATCTTTCACTTAAGTCTAAAATGTCACTGTTAGCACTTTGCTAAATACACGGCATGCACCACATGAAGCTTCGTCTTTCTTTGCCTCACACAGAAAAGGTCTGTGTTGCCCTTTTTTGGTGTATTGTAACAGTCTGTATTGTATCACATTCTCAACAAATACACATCCCAGTTTGATATTTTAACCCATGTAATTACTTCCTGTCATGGAATGCGTCGATCATACACAGTCACTGTTTATATAAAAGAAAAATAAGTGACAAACATGTTTTTCATTAAGTATAAAGCCGTGTATATTTGTTGAGTGGCTTTCTGTTACTGTTATAATCAAATATGCAAAACAAGCTCTAGTTATCACACATTTGGACATGTAATTATAACTAATATTTCAGAGTCTGACATTCAGAGAAAGTCCATTTCAGCACCATTTTATGCACATTTTCTCACATTTGTGCTGTGAAGCACACCAAAGAAAATCAAGTATAGACAACAAATCACATTTGCATCCAGGAGAAACAACCACAATCATGTCACAGCAATTAATATTATGTGTACAGAGTAATCATCATTCATTATCGCCGCTTGTTCGTTTCTGACAGGCCATGACAGTTTAAGTGTCTCCTTCCATAGCCAACATATGCTGCTGCAGTGTACAGTATAACTCTACATGGCCTGAAGCAGCGATGTCCTCTCATATGAGCTGCAGTCATAGACTCACCATCTCCGGGAGGAAAACAACTCCCCCACTGAATTTAGAAATAGAGAACAAGGTGTAAAGTAAACCATCACACAAGTTGCAAGAACTTCCAAAACACTTACTCAGTCTGTCACGAAAAAATAAAAAAGAGTCACGTCTCCAAAATCTATTACCTCTATGGTGACATATTCATGTTTCCTCTTTACCAACATACTTGTATTTTTCATTTATCTGAGTGACTATTTAATTCCATGCTCCAATGCCCTGTAGTTAATGGACCATGGCAGATTTTCCTATAAATTAATGCAGTTATCTCTAAAGCTACATAATAGCACAAAAATCTGGTTTTAGTGTTAGGAGACAAACGACACAGCAAAGGACAATACACAAACATGACAGTTTTAACATTTGCTGGCTACTAATCACTTGGTTATAAACCAATGTAATATATGACGTATCAGATACTTGGTGGTCAATCACTGCGCTTCAAACTACATTTCTTCCTCATTGGAGACGATACTGTCTAGACAGCTGAAATATCAACATTGCCATCTCTAGTGCTATGCTGTTAGATGGACTATAAATCACATGAAAATGTGTCGCTTAAAGTCTAGGTAGAGAGAGATGCCACATTTGACTCTCAAATGGCCCCGTCAGAGCCATAAAAGAAGCCCAATTTATAGGTGGACCCGACAGCACAGTTACAATAAAACAAAAACGACGCAACTTTTAAATGACATTACATAAAAAAAATGCCTATGATGAACTAAAATGTGGTTTTGTCTTCAGATATTAGTAATGGTCAGTTACTGCATGTTGTGCCTACTGAACTCAAATCAACAGTAAACTAGCCCAGTTAGGCGAAAAACAGAAAACTGGCAGCTCTCTTTGCAAACCAAAATACCACCACAGCACTCGAACTGTCAAACAGTCAATTTGATAGTATAACCCTCTGCAGCTGTATAGGCTATCAGTGAAATGGATTATACCAAAGGCATTTATGAAAAGAATATCTGCTGCTGAGGGCAATTTCCCACTATTTCTTTTAGGGTTACTTTTTTCGATCACCTTTTTTATATATATGTGCTATACTGAAATTACATTATTTATTTTTTTTCACAACACATTATTCTTTTAATTCACCGATGTGGAGGGGAGTCCGCACATCCTTTATGTCCCTTTTACTTTATGTTTCATTTTCATATAAATAAATTACACTAACCTTCTCACAACAGATAATGTCTGCAGAGTTAAATCCCAGATCTCTGGAAGACTCTGAATTAAAAGCAAAAGGCCCTCTTTGCTACTTTTCTTCTCAGTTTCTGAAGGGTGGATGAGATGAAATCAAATCTTCTCTGTGATGTATCAAAGACTAATAGCTACACTTGAGCTTGGAAGGCTACGCTAATCCACAAAGTAAAGTGAATCTCTAGGTACTGAATTATTCCCGTAGTTTTGATTTTTTGATATTATGAGACAATTTTCTCTCGCCTGCAGGTCCAACATCTGCGCCCCCCGTGCATACACACAAAAACTCTACGCTGGCACACACACACACACACACACACATAATAAGGCTCCACTCTTTCTAACCTGCACTGCCATCACACTTTGAAACCTTTGCAGTTTGTCGTTTTGGAACAACCTTTAACCGACCATTCACATGGCTACCACTGTCGCACCTGAGACCAGCGGTACGTCATATGGTCATTCTGTTCACTTCTTCACTCCAACACAGTCCTACTAAGCAAAGATATGTACTCACTGAACCCTGCAAGAACTGTGTGTATCAAATGTAAGAGGAATGTAGTATAGGAATGTTACTCTGCCTTTTGTCCACACGTTCCTCAGAAAATCTATTTTTATTAAAGTTACATCTCTGACAGCATTATGTTATATGTCTGTCACAGCATAAAGGTCTGTAAGGAAGGAAGATCTCTGTTTGACTTTAGGAGGCTATGATCAGCCATAATAAGGAGAAATTCATCAATGGAGGACTCCTCAGTAAAACAGAATGCAACATAAACAACCCATGGTGAGTTTCTATTAAAAATATGCATATTTATAATATTAAAACATAATTTTCCTAATCATTCTGACTGCATGATCCATATCAGTGCAGTCTATTTGATGCGTTCAGTTCGTGCAGAACAGCCTGTACACCTATCTGTCACACTATTGTTTTGTTTTTGTTTTTAGTTGGTCAGTCAGAGTGGACACAGTTGAAATAAATCAAACTTTTTAAAAAATGTCTGCTTTAATCATTTATGTGTGATTATTTAAGTGTGTGTCAGCGGATGCAGTCATTTGTTGTATTTAAATTTGAAATAAGAGAAAATATCATTTAAAAAAACATATTTTACAAGTCAGCTGAAGCTCCATTGTGCCTAAGCATGCTGATAGCATGGCTGCAGACTACTGGGCTCTTTTTCAATTTGCATACTTGCACACTTAAACTTGCCATTTAAAGTGCAAGTCGCCACTGTGAGTACCAAGATGGTTATTCATAATGGTCTAAATGTTGAGTGTGGAACATAGGACACTTCTTACCCTCCATCATTGGTTCTCAGAAAAAAACAAGCAAACAAACACTGCTTTATTTTTAGTATGCTAATGTTTCCGTCAGTTACACAATGCATCAAGCTGACATCTATTTTCGAGCGGTTATAACAAGACATCCTTGCAAATGGAGGATATCATTATAAAGAGGTAGACAAAACAGGCTAAGGGAAAGTGGGTACACCACAAAATTGAATTACACTTCTCTTCATCACAGCTAAATAACCTGGACTGGTGATTCAGTGACAATGATGCTTCCCTCAAAAATGTCAGCCCAGGTAAAATTTCTTCCTTAGGCCTTCCATAGCCTTGAAAAATAAGGTAAGATGATAAAGTTTTACTCAGAAACATCGATTTACAGCAGAGTGTGTGAATTGTAAAAAGTTGCTTGCCACCTCTAGTTAAATGAGAGTAAAAGCTGAATCAGGTGGTGCTGAGCAAAGCTATTTCAGCAATATTTCTCACTCGTACAAACTCAATCCAATCTGTTAATAATGAGTAATGATTGGGCAGGTAAAATCACCAGAGATTAATGTTAACAGCATTTAGCCATGCGGACCATCTGCAATAATGATATTAATGGGCAGGCTGGGAGATGCAAGAATTTCAGCCGAGTAAATTCTTAAATCAATATTCTTTTCATTACCTATCTCGTGTTCACACCCTCTAACAGCTGCGCTCAGAGGAACTTGTTTATGTATGTCTGCGAGCATGTGTCCCTACGTATGTTTGTGTGTCTGTGTGTGTGTGTGTGAGCCTCTACAAGCACATGTATTTGAAACGTGCCCTCGCTGCCTTCACGTCTCGCCGTTATCTTCATTTCTATCCCTGCACCTCAGCGGCAGCACGTCTATCCATCTTGCAGTGGGAGCAGCATGACGTAATGACCATTTTCATAATTATGTCCCACCCCCATCATACCACAACTCCATGACATATATTGCTCCTGTGCATGAAAAGACTCCACATGCTCCACACACACACACACACACACACGTCTGCTGTGCTATTCCACTTCCAACTGCGAGCATCAATTTGTGTGGCGGTTACACACTCGGACTACAAAGGCCCAGCCTGCAACTTTCAGCACCCCATCCTTTAACAATTATAGATAACAAGATGAACATTGGAAATGAAAAGTCATCAGGGTTTTCTTTCAGTCGAGCATGAGTGACCATATCAGCCCCCTCCATCACCGTGTTAACCTTGAGCTTTGAGTGTGTTCAATCCGCCGCGCATCTACTAGCGTTGAAATCAGGGTGGTGGTTGGTGGCCAGTGGGCGACATCCTCCAATTCACCCCCCAGGCCATATGCACACACACACACACACACACACACACACACACA
>JAOXYL010000001.1:13407150-13438820 GCA_028564955.1 Terapon puta | reverse complement strand
CAGTATATATATATTTATATGTATAATATATATGTATATATATTGTTTTATCATCTTTTCAATATTGTGAAAGTGTGCACAGTATAGTATATATATAGTTTATACTTTCTAACACAAAAAGCAAAAGGAGATTTTAAGACACAAGCCAAGAAACACAGCAAGCTGCAACTTTCCCTTTAAAAGATGCTCCGCTGTGGATAAGGAGGTGACCTCCATTAAAGAAAAGGAAGCCCTATACAGATAAATATAGAAAGGTGAGAGATAAGAAGGATAAACCTGCAGTATTATAGAAAAAAAACACAAATAGATGGAGCAAAAACCAGAGCAGAAGGAGGGATTTTGTAGGGACCACTTTGTTTTTCTTGGTGTGATATGATCTATCTGCCGCATATCACACTCCAGATGTTGAGACTCTGAGCTCCTTATAAGACAAGTAGACATCTTAACATCTCTTTCTCCCCTTGTCTTTATGTCTTTTTCTCTGTCCTTTGTCTCCTTCTGTTTCGCCCAAAAAGCCCACCACCTAACTGCTGGTCAGTTGCCATCAATCTGGAACCCAAGTACAAAAGTATTGACTTTTCCTTGTCAGGCTGTGGAGATAGATGCTGGCTTATTATTTTGGTTCAGCCCCCAAATATTGAGGCCCATAGTCCAGGGACTCTTGGCGCTATTGATTAACCATTAAAGGGCTGACTAGCCTTTGGCTGTGTGTGCTGTAAAGTGTAAAGAGGCAAAACACACAGAGATGTTGATGGGGAAAGTGCTTTCTGGGCCTGCGCTCGCTGTGGCACCACACTTTTCAGCTGGACAGTGTTTAGCTTTCCATGCGTCAAAGGAGCTCTCGAGGAGCGTCTTCTGCTTCCAAGAAGTACTCAGTGTCCTCCGTATTAACACTGGCCCTTTTCATCAGCGCTCAAGTGCCTGTAGTTACAAGCCAATATGAAGATGTAGAAACAGTCACTCAGTCAATATCATATTTGCGTCTAACATTCGTAAGCAGTGTCATGTCAGATGAAATGAATTCTTTGTGGCACTCATGCAGCACTCAATTAAGGTTTATTATTGGAAATACAAATGGATCCCTATACTGTAGCATAGAAGGTGAACAGAACAGGATGTATATTAGACTATATTGTAAGTAACTGTAAAATTTGAATCATCTTACCAAGAATGAGTAATATACATATTGCATCAGAGTCCCTAACTTTATATTGACATTTTTTCTATTTCCTTTGTAAATATAGCAATGTAATATCTTGTTTGAAAATTTACATCTATCTTTACGTACCTTTACATACAGCTAGCAACTTACCTGCAATCTTGCCATATTTTGTCTGGCTGTAGTTACAAGTGATATGTGGGCCCCAAAACAGATGATAGACAAATAACAACAACTGCATATTATGGGTGAAGCAGATCACATGACTCACTGCAGAAAATTTTGGGTTATTTTTGGTGTGGCAGAGAAAAAGTAGCAGCTGGAACGCTGCCTCAGAAACTGAACTGAGTTTAACTTGAATCAAGATGGACGTTCCTCCACTTTCTTTTCCTTCATCTCTGTCACGCTGTGTGCGTTTACTTCTTGTTAATAAAACTACCTGATTGCTGTTCTCATTGTGATCATTGCCCACTCTATGAGACATTGGGTAATGGCAGTAAGTAAATTGGCAAACTGTGGGAAAATCTCAGGTGGCAGGGTTTGCACATTTAATAAAAAACAGAGATATAAAATGCATATCTATTGATTATGCACCACATAAATAATAGTAGTGATGATATAGAAAAATAAACCAATCTGTGTCTTCCTGAAAAATGCAGTAAAAATACAGTTGTGTGTGTTTACAGCTAGAATCGATATCACAAAGTCAACACACATGCAGAACTCTATTTTGTTATGGCTGATTCATCATGGTGACATAAAACACGTGAAATAACTATTTAATTATTAAATAATGAGCTGCTAATAGGTGTATTTCTACTGGTGAGGTTAACTGTATGTGGAGAACTTTTAGAAATATTTGGTTTTATTATATTTTGATAGGTATCAATAGTTGCATGTGAATTTCATTCAAATAACAGACATTCAGGTATTATGGTTGGCTTTTTTTCCTATTGCGAAGATAAAATGAAAAAGAGAGAGCGTCAAATTACAACATCAAATCAAACCCTGAATATTAACTTTACATTACCTCAAGCAAACCTCAGTTCAGTGGGATTTTAGATTTTAGAGTTGTAAGCTTTTTAAAATGTTCAAAAGTGAGCATAAAACTGTTATTGAAAAACACAGAAATAATATAATTTGCTCCATAAGTTTAACAGAGATGATAACCATGGATATGATAAGACTTTAAGTAGCAACAACAGACAAAAACTGTAATATAAATTTATGTACAGTTATACTTACCTGATCAAAATCTTACAAGTTATAAACCAAACAGAAGCTTCCAATTTATGACAGCATCTTTATGTCAGCCATAAAAAGAACAAATTTTCTTGTGTAGCTGTGAGCTCTCATATAATTTCTGTGCCAAATAAAAACAAATTATTTATGCTACATGGAGCCGACATCATTTTTATTGGCAAACGCAGGTTTAGGGGATTGTCTGTGGTAGCAAGAGTGGAAATAAAGAATACATTGACAAAAAAAATCCAGTATTTATTGTTTTGTGATTGATGAGGCCTGCCAATTCTCCACAACAACGGCAGAGAGCGGGAGAAAAAGTAGCTCTGCCTGTGCTGACAGAGACATCACATCAGAGCTTGTCTGAGTCGTCACTCGCTCCTGGTCCAGCCACAGCCAGCGGATGATCATTTGGCACAGCACCTCCGACCGATCGGGCTTTGGGGGATTATAGAAGCCATCACATCCCATCTATTCCCTTGTATCTCCCCTTCAGCCAGTCTCTTCCCTGCGGCTTGGCAGACATGCAAATGATCCTGTCAATATCACCCTGGCCTCGCACCCCACAACCCCCAACCCTGCAAATAAGTCATGCCCATTTGCTGAAATGGGGGGCTGCGACCCAGGCTGCCTGTCACACCGCATACCACTCTTCTCCAGTCACTTTGGAGATAGCGCATCTCAACTAAGGGATAGAAAAGAGAGAGAAAGGAGGAGGGTTAGAGATTTATGTTTGGCTGCAATTATTCAGGGCATAATAAGCACCACTTTGGCAGCATTTAGAGGAAATCATTACAAATTCCATGTCCATACAAATGCACATATAGAATAAAACAATGGCATTTGCATATCTGTTCCAGTGTTTGCTGAGATGGGATGAAAATCAACATAGATTTTCTAATTGTATGGAATAATCTGGGGAGAGGAGACTTTACTGCACATACTTTTCTATAACTTTTCTATTACTATTACTAGAATTACCAGTTAATAGGCTGGATAATATTTAGTTGAGATGAAAAATTTTAAATGACACAAAAAATAATCATCAAATGAAAAAAGAGAGCACATTTCTGCATATTGAAATTAAATAACAGAAATACTTAAATTTTAGTATTCAAGCCCCAAGACAATATTTTGTTGAAGCAACATTGGCAGTGATTTCCAGCCTCCATTCCTCATGGGTATCCATATCTGCAGCGGTGCTGCAAAGAAGAATTTTGTGATTTCTTGCCATCAAGATGTAGATGTGCTAAAGCTTACTCAAGTTGGATAAGGAGCATCTGTGGCGATCTGTCTCTAAGTTATTCTGGAGCTTTTCAAAGGGATTTAACTCAGAGTTCTGGCTGGGTGACTCAAAGACTTTTCATATTAATTCTCAGGGGCCATTCGGGTGTAGATTCAGCTGTATGATTAGGGTTACTGTCCAGGATATAATTGTTTTTTGTCAAATACTTTTTATTCTATAGCACAAGTCTTCTTAATCTATTTTGCAACTCTCTGCCACTGTAAGACACCTGCATGATGTGTCTCAGTATGGACATCCTAACTGCTCATAAACTTCAAATTGCAGAAGAGTAAGCTAGGCCCTAACCTTTGACCTTAATTTGGTCAAGGTTCCTGAGTTTGGTCAGAAAACCAAATCATCTCCATTAATAATTCCAAATGTTTTGCCTCTCTAGAGCATGACTTTAATGCTTTAATGATCACAGTGTCAGATGAACCAACCATCTGTCAGACCAACTCTTTGATCTACAATGAACTATCCAGACACAGTTGTGAATGGGTTGCCATGGAATTTGGTACATGCAGTCACGATACAATAACATGCAGGCTGAAAGCAGGCTGTTATGTTAATGTACTAAATTTTATATGCTAAAAACAAGCATGTTAAAAACCTTCTGTAGACATGATTGTTTCTTTTTTGGACATGTTATCAGTCAAACTGTTCTGTCTTGGATTGCTTTAGATTTTCTGAAATGGTTAAAAGGAAGTTGTGGAAATGTCACATTGATGTTCTGACTCAGTGCCTATGGCTTTGCAGATGAATAGTGATTGAGTTTTGGCATTAGATTTTTGTACCAAAGATGGCAGATGGTATTTTGTTCACTCTTTCCAACAGGATATACAGTGAAAAGCAGTGTGTATGCTAAATTTATATATAAGTTGGTACATACAATTTGGACACTCAAATAAATGTGTAAATACAGTTGATTTCTACAGAGCTAAGGTAGAATAATATTTTCTGGAGTCATTGTATAGTTTGGTTTATAATGATACAGAGTACAGGCTCCTGATACAGTATCTACAGTTGTTGAGTAGAGAAGCATGGACGGGCTGGGCTGCAATAGGCCAAATTAAATAAAGCTGCTTTCTCACCCAATTAGCTGGTGAAGCTATTCCAGCCCAGTACCATTACGCTGTGAATGTGACACGGGCACGACACCAGGACAGTAAGGGGGCCGGCCAATGAGTGCTTAGCTTTAAGGGCCGCAGTGTTGGCTTTAAAAGTGTTAAATAGGGAAGGCCTCCTTGAGGGGTGTGTGTGTGGTTGTGTGTTTGTGTGTGTGTGGTCGGGCATGTGTATGTGTGAGCATGGTGTACCCCTGTTTACCAGAAACGGCCTTGTCTTCACCTCGGAACAACAGGAGACATGACAGCCATACGGTCCCTCTGCAGCTGGCTAATTGTGTGCAGCATGTCTGCGGAGTGGCTGCTTGAAGCCCCCCCCCCCACCCCCCCCTCCACCACACACTCCTACATGACTGTGCTAACGATAAAAGGAGAAGACGTGGTGGTCTTATGTGTGTAGAGGGTCGATGGTCAGAAATAGCAATAACCATTCAGCTGTGGTTTGGTACAGCTAGAAGGTGTTTGCTGAGATGTCTCATGGCAACTACAGAAAATAACGGTATTGTTCAACATTTTTCTCTGAAAAAAAAAACAAAAACAAAAAAACAACAACAAACAATCACGCTCTATTTGTAGCAAATAGATGGTGGAGTGGTTTCTATATATTACTCTAGGAATGTCCACAATACCATGAAATTGTGCCTGCAAATCTGCATGCTTACATGCTAAACTAAGATGAGGACCACATCTATTATCGCCTGCAAGCCTCATAATGTTTGCTCAGGCCTGTGTCTGGTTGTAATTAATTCTTGCTTTCAACAGCCAGACAAATGTCATAGACAGATTTAGGGCTGTGCTATTTTTCTCTAACTCTTTTTTTGCCTTATACCTTGTCATTCTCCAACAGATATCCATTGGCAGATGTCATCTCTTAATCGGTACTTTTCCAACAAAGATGTTGTAGGATTTGTTTGCAATGCTCCTTTGTCTTTCCAACATGGATTTTTATTGCAGGAAATTGACCTTCCAGGTGGAGGTACATTCAAACCAGTGATTACAGACATATCATCTTTAACTGGCTTATGTGTTAAAATAATTGGTTTCATCTTTGTTTAATTGTAAATGGGTGACTTTGTTTTAGGTTTGCACTAAAGCAAAATGGAGGTTCTTCCTCTTTGACATGAAAGAGTTATCTTCTTTTGTTAGTAAAACTGTGATTCACAAAAAGAAAACATCCAATCTGACTCCAATCTGAATAAAGCTTCATATTTCAACATGTCTAGAAATGCCCAAAATACACTGTAACTATCAAAAGTGTGTTGTGGATAAATATCATCTACACATAGAACTACATTTAGCTGTGTTAGCTGTGTTTTGTTTTTATTCTGAAACGCATTTGAATGTGTTGAATTTTACACATATTAAAACATAAAACAATCCAAATATCTCAAACAAATTGAACTGGAAAGCTGAATAATGCAAGTAGATGCATAAAAGACTATGCCTGAAATGAAAATTGCCTACAGGAAGTCAGTTAGTAACACAGTAACAGTATGTGTTTACCTGACTGCCAGCGTCTGTGTGCATGAGTGTAAAATGCATGGTGGAGAAAACATTTTACATAGCCAAGTAAAGAGGAGGAAATAAACAGGAAGAGAGGAGGAGAGAAAACATCTGGCCGACTGAGGCTGCTGGTGGGAATATACCAGCATCGGGTTTAACCTTCACACTAACAATGCAATAGACTGATCAAAGTCAATGACCTACTTTCCCTTGCCTAATTCAATCTTGCCCAAATTTACCTTGAGGGGAAGAAAAGGGAGTCCCGGAAAGGGGAGGAATCCCTGGGGAGGAAGTATGATGTTGGGGAAGATGCTATAAACGTCATTGGAGAGTGAAACAAAAAAACAACTGTGGCACAGGTAGAACGCCCCCCTACACCCCTTTATTGTGGTGTTCATCAAACATTAAAAGTGAGGACGAATACCACTGAGGAAAATGTTGTGCTTGGAGAACAGCAATGATGAAAAGCCCCCAAATGCATCTGACAAGGAGTAAATATTGAATTGAAAGATAAACAAGGTGACTGCCCTTCATTATTCATGCCAATGGGGAGACAAGGAAACGTGATAGCACGGAAAACAACATCCTTTATCTGTCTGGTCCTCTCATAAAGCAAGCACCCTCTTAGACACACTGCAAGCGAGGTCACAGCAAAATCACACATCAGTGTGATTTTACACTGCATTGTGTTTATGCTTAACAGCATCTGGAACTGGCCGAAAGTACTTCTTTGTTTTAACATTATCTAACATGATCAGTTTTTCAATTCTCACTGAAATGACAGCCATGCACACAAAGGCCTCTTTATGATTGGGCCATGACGCGCACGCCATTTCTATTCATACAGTACCTTATTGCTAGCTGCTCTGCATTCAGGAGGTCTATTATCCCCACAGAACCATGCTTGGGATGCAAGGCTGGTCCTCTTTCATTTCAGCACTCTACTCCTTTCAGCACCTTCGTAACACTGCACAGTAGACACGTGTGTATGTGTTTCTGCATCTTTGTTTTCTGTTTGGGCATGGGTTTACTATATTTGAAAGCTCAACCAGGCAGGTGATCCCAGTCCCATTAAATATATGCTTAATTATGTTTGTGCATTACATTATTTATGTTGCTAACCAATACTCTCACTTATGTAAAGAAACAACAAACAATCTCAGAGAAACTGTAACCGATATTTTTGCAAAAACATCTGCTCAAATTGTAATTTGAAAATACTGAAATAATGTGAAGGATGTCAGTTGTAGTCACAACCTAGAGAGAATTATCTCTCAAATTTGCAGCTCTCCTTGGCCTAAAGGGACTTTATAATTGCATCCTTGCTTAGATTTCCAGCAGCAACCTTGCCATTTTGTTTCACTCCTTCTACTCTTACAGTGTCGTTTTCAGCCGCAGCAGCCAGCTGTTTTCAGCTAACGCGCTTTAAAAAACCCACTGTACTCTACCTGCTCAGCACCAAACAGAGGCTAGCTGCTGAACAAAGTGGTGCGTCTAGCAGTTAAAGAGCCAGCAGTTTCCCACAGGAGCAGGTAGAGACCACATTACAGACCAAAAAAGAGCTTAAAGAGAATGAAAATGAAGTGATGGCACCCATAGGAGTATGTCATAAGAGCTTGCTTTTAGGACATGTACAGGTGTACTTCTGTAGGTTTTGTTTCCCATTGAGAGCTGGGGAGCAGATGTTGCAGTGAAGCGATAATGCCTTCATGTCACTGGGGGATGCTCACGTCCGTTCTGTGGGAAGCAGGATGGGCTGGTGCCTTAAACCTTAAAGTTGATGTAGGACTGATCTTTTACAACGGAAAGCATTTTTCACAGCTGGAAACTGATGACAGCGAAGTGTTGCCAGAGGTGAAGTAAATATATATTATCAACAAAGCTTCCCGGTCTCACAAGATTTAGGCAGCAGATAGAAACATTGCCCTGATGGTGGTTTAATTTCACAATTTCATGTCACACAGGCTGGCAGATATTAGCCATGCAAGCAGTACAGCAGATCTTTATATCGCTGTTGTTCCCTCGTTTTCATCCAAATTGAAGTATCTCAACAGCTGCTGGATGAATTGCTATGGACTTTTGCACATATGTTCATAGTTTCCAGTGGATGCATCCTAAAGCCTTAGGTGATTCTCTGACCAGTCCACCAGCTACCATGAGATTGACTTATGCAGCGGTGCTTCAAGTATGGCCAAACAGAGCTGCTGGTGTGGCTTTTTTGTCTTTTCAGTCATGGCAAAATGTTAACACTAACTTCAAACACAGTGGTTTCAGCTACTGCACTGTGTTAACAGTTTCCAGTTATCCCCAAATAACCCTGTAGAGAAACACAAATTTCACTCAGGTTATCTCTACATGGCAGAGTATCTTCAATTCAGGTTCTCAGCCGACAAATTTTCCAGCAGTTATCCTTGAGGTGTTGTTGGGAAATGTATGAATTCCTAAGATTTCTTTATGCTGAATCCTGTTTCTGATCTTACAGTTTTCCACAATATTAATGACTCACTTTGTTAAACAATGTTCAAGATGTCCAAATAGTGCCATTATATTGGACACCATGTAACCAGCCACATTTTTTCAATGATTAGTATAAATTATCTATACGTCCTAAACCCTACATATTTTCAATAAAAATACTGTGAACCAAAATTTGCATCTAAATGCACCTCTTTGTCCAGTTAACAGTGCATTTGAAATTGAAAATGTATTTACAACGCTTGTGTATGTATGTGTGTGTTTATAATTGCATGTCTGTTTGCCATTGTGTGAATGTGTGGGAGTGCATGGATTGGACGACTAATGTCTGCCAATCTATCTTTCTGATCTGGGGCCAGATACCAAGGCATCTAACATCCCCCTGATGCACGCACATGCACACACACACACACGCACACCCACACACACGCACACTCATCCCTATCCAACTTCAACTTGGCAGCCATTTACACAGAAGCAATCTTCCTCATCATTAGGCTGGCCACCTTCTGTGAGAATACCAGGGGCAGCGTGACCCCGGCCTGTGCCAGCATCACCTTCCCCCTCTCATCATTCCCACTGAGGCAGCACAGTCCAATAGCCATTGTTTTACCTTGTGCCATCGCCTGCTTCAATGTGCCCAGCAAGCATTTTACTGACAGTGATTTACAGGAAGTGGCCAAGTTCAACACCAAGCTGAATGAGGACAAATTTCAAATATGATTATGGCAGGGCAGAAATTCAGATTGGAATAACTTTGGAGGCCATTTGTTCAGGCCATAATTAGGTCACAATAGCATAAAAATGATGCTGGTAACATTTATGCAAATCAGTAAAAATGTTTTTCTCACTTTTGGTGCTAAAATCAAGTTTTTCAGCGTCTTTGTAGACCATTGAACATCAAAGATACAGTGATTGACAGGTTGAACTTTTGATGGTTTGTCTGTTTCATCTTGCTCTCTTTTTTATTTGCTATGCATTCATCCACATATTGGATATCAGATAGCGCTGCTGACCTTAAGGCTTATTTTGATAACATCTGGTTTACAAGGAAACTGGTCCTTTTCCTTTGATACTGAAATAACTATGTATCGAACGACAAGATGAAAAAAATGTGAAAGAGGTCGGTCACAAGCAATCACTTAAATTTGCGCACCTTTGTTGAGCGCACCAGCCCATGAAAGTACTTTTTTGGTTCACTCTCACCACTCTTACAACATTGTTTTTCAAATAAAACCCACTGTACACTACATGCTCAGCACTAAACATCAACATAGTGGAGCACTTGACAGCTTAAAGCCAAATATTTTTCTCAGGTGTTGGTGGGGACCAAAACAGAGCTACAGAACTATTGCTTTATATAAGTGGTTATCTGCAGGATTCATTTTATTCTCTTTTTATCTTTAGCAATAAGTGCTCTTCATTGCTGTGCTGAATTTATCAGAACAACTGTGCTCTCAGAAAGTGGAACATCTTCATCTTATTCTCTGTAAAACAACAACAAAAAAATGTTGATTACCACGTTTTTGTGTTAATACTGACTGCTTGTTTTTCATTCCT
Source organism: Terapon puta (assembly GCA_028564955.1). NCBI lineage: Eukaryota > Metazoa > Chordata > Actinopteri > Centrarchiformes > Terapontidae > Terapon > Terapon puta. Next base: position 13,428,472 of record JAOXYL010000001.1, on the reverse strand, counting down.
ATTAAACCGACATAGGGAAATAGCGACCAGCCAGACAGCATGGACTGGATATAGGTCCATTTTATATTTTTAGAAATAGGAGCTTGCAGTACGGAAGACTGCTATCTTTTCTCTCCAGTTTTGGATCTTCCTGGAGGTCACCAACTAGCAGGCTTGCATCCATGTCCAGATTTCTCAGATATGCTCCCTGAGAATCTGGACCATTTTCCCAACATTCCCTCCCCAGTTAGCTTTAATTCCCCAGACCACTACCACTTTAAAGGACACCCTTGCTATATATTCTTTTCCCTTTCACATCTCATGCCTCTCTTGACTGCCTCTCTTGCTCTCTGTATCTCTTTCCTTCCCAGAGAGTTATATATGCGCCTATGCCCAACCGAGTGATCCTACTGATCAAAAAAAAAAAAAAAAAAATGCCACTGTTACTTTTTCATCATATTCCAACATCTCCCTTGGTGTTTCATTTGTCGCCAAGCAGAGTTTTGGTCCATTGCGTGTGTGTAGTGCAGGGCCTCTCTCAGCGCAACAGTGGGATAACTATATAGCACAGAGCTCACACTGTGTTTTGTTTTGTCCTTTTTCCTCAAGGCTGTGTGCATTCATCTCCATGTAGTGCTGCTCTGCCATAGTCAGCGCACTGTCGCCCGGTTATCGCTGAGTGAAAACGTACTCCTGCACCCTCTCAGGCCAACTAATTATGGACTTTGATTATTCCCATTTTGTTTTACTGAGTGCGGCGCCGTCGCCAACAGGCGGGCCGGCAGAAAGGCCAGCACCATTGATTGTCTCAGTTTCGGGCCTAATTGAGCCAAATGGGAATGGCTGTTGCCAGAGTTCACTCTTCTCCAGTGTTTACATGCTGATCCACCAGAGAGACATTCATTACTGCCTCGCTGAAAACTCCTCTAGATATGCTCATGCACACACACATGCACTTACATTTTGTAGTCATATTGATAAAGGGTTGAGGTTCTCAGTGGTCTGCACATACAGCTGGGCCTGCAGATGCCACAGGGAATTAATGCTATTTTCTAATGGTGCTCGGGTCTACATCACAGAGCCATTATTTCTGTCTCTGTTCCTTCTTGACATAGCACTCTGTATGTTTGCTACTGTTGAACCCACACTAGTTTGCAATTGCACACAAGTGAGCATGATGCAAGATTTGTTGTCTGATTGAATCATTAAAATTCATGCGTTTGAAGTTGCTTTCATAGACATGTTAATTGTGGTCAAGCTATTTGAGATAACAGACAATGAGTCTCTCTGCAAGCGTATCTTTAAGGGTAGTGCCCCTTGCCCTGACTTTCATTAATCTGTAGTCCTTGTGCTGAGAGTGCAAACACTCTCCATTAATTAACGTGAAAGCAATGATGGCTGTACCAATTTAAAGTTATGCTGTCTTTAAATGAGGGTACTTTTTTGTACGTTTTTTTGTACTTACATTGTCACTTTTGAAAACACAGATCGTCAAGGTGATCATGCCAGTGCCTTTCTGAAAAGCTCCATTATGCCATACAGTGTCTGATGAAAATATTTCTTTCCCTCTTCTTCAGTTATTAAGTTAAGTTACTAACTTATGAAAGAAGAACATTTTAGATTTTCATTTTATGTGTTTCAAATACTACACCATTTTAAGTTTTGGCCTATTGCCGATAAAAATGTATGTGGCACAAATAAGGGGGCAACAGGAATGAACACGTTTTGAGCTGCTGTGGAAACTTGGGTCTATAACATGGTGAGTCAAATCACTATCAGCATTGAGTGCATTAATTATAACATGTTCATGAAAGTGGCATTGTGCAGAATCTGCTGACTATAACATATTGTAGTTACTGAAGGCACTTGCAGAAAATCACAATATTCTGCAAAAAATGGCACAATCAATCTTACTATTAGGCCGTTAACCTTGTTATTTGTGCAACAGCGGGTGCAGTTTGACAGTGTCATCTTGATACTGCTGGGTGGAGCCCCGCAGTCTGACTTGGGGAATTGAGGGGAAGTAAAGTGAGAGTATCATCGGCATATTCGTGAAATAAGACAAGTTTGGATGATTGAATTGAAATTAGATGTGTACCAGGCACCAACTATGGCAAGCTTAAAACAAGATGAGACTGTAACTGAGGTTTGGAAACTTATGCTGTGACCAAGCGCTTCAAAGCTCCAAATTAGTTGGAATTATATCAATTTGGTAGGTAGTGTCTTCATGCCTGTAATTTTGCCTCCAAGCAGATGTGAAGAGCCTGGGCAGACAGCATTAAAAGCGGCAGTCTTCAGTAATCAGTGATACATTATGACGTGTCAAATGTTTGACCCAATGTTGTCAGTTTTGTTCAGATAAAAAACTGCTCACAGCTGATTGGGGAGGAGATTGCTGTGGGAAGAGGGTTTAACTGTGGCCTTTATGGTATTAAACAGGATCATGGAGTTGTGACTGCTCTTGCTGATGAAATGTGAGACGTATTTTGCTTTGACAGAGAAGTGACACTTGATTAGATGCTCCTTATACATGTCATAGGAGATATGCAGTCTGTCTTTTATCCACATATGCTCTGCTTTCTAGCAGTCCCCTCTAATAGAGCATGTGGATTCATTCAGCTAGGGGTCTTTATTAGTTTTCTCAGCTCCTGTCTTAAGAGGGGCAATGGAGTCTAGAATAGACAGAGTGGACTTGTATAAGAGATCTATTAATTTAATAGGGTGAAGGAGGATTCAATAACAGAGACTGTGGAATTAGCACTATAGGCACTAGATAACGGGCTGGGCATAGTGGAGTTGATTATACAGGACCTAGTTGGGCAAGCAATTTTGGTATTGATGGAGGAAATTCAAATAAAATAGTTTTTTTTTCTATGTGTTGGGCAGGTCATAAAATTAAAGGCAAAATAAGATGCAAAAATCAGTTGCCAATAGACAAATTGAATGGCAAACATGAATATTAAAATCACCTAAAATGAAAATTGTGTCATATCTTGACATGACAATAGATAAGAGCTCTTATTAAAAGACCTTTAAAAAAAGAAAAAAGAATAGGTGTTTTGGTGGTTTACAGACAACACAAAACTGACAAGTGATTTAGAAATTATGCTTTTGTCAGCTGTAATGTGAGTAGGAGTAATTTTTGTATGCTACATTCTGGGAGCATCTGATCTATATTCCATTAAATTTTGCATGTTAAAAAATCTTATAGCACTTTTTGTAAAAGTATAAGGAAGTTATGCAGCACAGGGAGCCAGTGGCATGGACTAGTGGTGAAGCGGAGGACATGAAAGGTGAAGAAGAAAAAGGCTTAGTGGGCGGTGTGCAGTCCAAGCCTATTCAAGCAAGTAGCAGCCATGTAAGTCACGTGATGCTGTAATAAGTGCATGAAAATGAAAAATATTTGCTGAGTGCATGAAAAATGGGTGATGTATCTACAAAAATAAGTCTTTTGTGACTTTTAAGTTAGTAAGTAAGTAACCCCCCTGTGTTTACAGCTTACCTTGTGTGGCAAAAGTAAAACTAATGTTTTGGCCTTAACATGTAACATTAAAGGCACAAAACATGGTAACATCTGTAAAACCTACCTACTCTATATGGATCTTGGTTTTCATTGTTGTTCTTAAAAGTTTCTATATAGTTATGTTAATGTTGGCTTTTAAGTGTTAATCTTTTTGTGGTACTTTTCTGATAAATTGCAGCAGCATAAAATGGCCATTAAATATGTTATTATGGAGATGCGAAGGACAATGAACATCCCACCTCACATACTTTCATGTTACCTTTTAATGCCAGTGCTTGACACTCCTGCCACAGTGTCCTAACAGCGTAACTTTTTCTTACACATTATGGATTATGATCCTTTAGAGCAACAAGCTCTACAACATAATTTGCCTCATAGTATCATGTTCGTCTAACACACTGCAGACACACGGCAACCGTCTGAAAGCCTTCAGACAGACACAAGGAGAGAAATATAAATCCTGTGAGATAAATCCATGCCACCAGCGAGCCCGGGACAACGACATAAAGCCGTATTTCATACCAGGCTCCTTCATTGAGGTCGGATTATCAGGGAGAGTAAGTGATGCAAAGGGAATACAATACCACCACTGCTTACATATGGATGATATGATTAAGGTGCTATAAGCCAGGCTTTGACACCGACAGACAATCCAGGTGGCAAGTGCATGTTTATGGCATCCATATCTATGTGAACAGAGTGTGAATGTGAATGTCTCACTCTGGCTGTGTGTCATGCAGTCACTATCTGATTTGATTGTCTAAAATTGAAAAAAGGGTGAATGGATGGAGGCTGGGTGATACGTGGGTTGATGCATCAAGATAATTCACTTTACATCTTTTTGATAGACTCCTTTTCAACGCAGCCATCGTTAAAATGAAAAATCCCTTTCATAAGGCGACCACAATGTTCATTATGTCATTATGTGGGAGTGCAACATTTCTTTTTCTCATAAGTGAATTTTTCCTCTTTGACTGACTTGGCAGCCATTAATAGAGTTGAGCAGGGACATTTCAGCCAGTCAACTTCAGAATAGACCATTATCCTGTTGCACTGCCCGCATAGAAAAGTGTGAACACTGACTCTGATAACCCAAGTGGCAAATGCAGAAATTAACAATTATCATACTGCATGTCTCCGCTGCTATTGATAAAAGGACCTTTTTAATGGGGCCGATTACTGTAACCATGTGCAATTTAACCTGATCGACTCAATAGGCGATGGGACTTTAATGCTAGAAAAACTCTGTCCACCTGAAAGGCTCAGGCCTATATTGATTATGGCAGCATTAAACATTTAAGTAATCACTGCACTTAGTTAAATGATTGTGTAATGAATAATAGATGAGAGGGAAGGCGGACAGGGTAACAAATGGTCTGGGGAATAATATCTGGCCATGTGATATTCAACCATGCCTTTACATCCACAAGGACGCTTGCTTTTTGAATTGTACTAACTGTCTAGTGCTTCTGTCTCATGAATCAGGATGTTTGCCTATAGGGGTACTGTAGACACCAACACACATACACACCATGTTCAGGAATCGGTGGAAATTTAATCAATTCACATTACTCTTGTGGAATGTTCAATGTGAGTGCAGCACTTACCCCCGAAGAGTTGCCATTGGGCTGTTTGATTAAATATTGCAAAAACGTAGATGTTCTTAACTAAAATAGGCTCTCTTCTACTGCATTCTGTTCTATTATATTGTAATCTATATGGTGGCCCTGAAAGCTCAGTGCACCGGAAACACACAGTCAGATGCAATCTAACAAAATAGTCTGAAAATACATGAAAACACAACTAAATGCAGAAGCTCATGCTGAACAAAACCACAAAACCATTGATTAACTTTGGTGCTGTGCATATGTTGTCTGTGAAATTGGTGAAAACATTTTCAATGTTTGATGAGTTTTGTCTTTTTGCAAGTTGTAGTGCATGAAGCTCTCAGGGTCAGTGTAATTGTGCTTTTTTCCAAGCTGTGATGGTGTGGATTTTAAATATCTGCTGTCTTAGAGGTCAATAAGGCCTGTCCACATGCACACACTTACACACACACATGCAGACACACATCACACGGCAGTATGTGTGTGGGAAGGACACCTTCTTCAATCACTTGATGTAAATGGGCTGAGGCCCATTGCAATTTACAACACAGTCCTGTCGTGTCTGATAAATTCTGCTCTGTCTCTGTGTTTATCATGTCAAGATGACTTCACTCTTGTCCCTCTTTAGCCCTGCTGTCTCTCCCATCCACACGCATTTTGCTCGAAGCCCCTCATTTCCTTGGTGAGTGGGGGTGGGGGCGCTTCAGTGAGACAGCTTGGTAATTAGTTCTTGAGCATGCTCTCGCTAAATATTCCTGTCTAATGACAAGGCCAAGCGGGTGCACTACGCCTAACGGCCTGGGGTTCAGTTTGATTCTACAAGCTCTGATCATAATCCAGACTTGTAGTAAAACTACGGCATGATGCTAAATAAATAAATAAATAACTTTGTGAATAAATAAAGGAACCTAGATGTTAGGGCACACTTTGAAATGTACATCAAAAGCAGTGATTTGTCAGCCATCAATAGTCTTTCCGGAGGGAAGTCTGTCTCTCTCTCTCTCACTTTCTCTTTTTCTGTCTCTATGTCTCTCTCTCATTTAGTTAGATGATTGCCTCCTGCAGCCCCAGGGAGCGATAGAAACCACGAAGTCTATTACTTCCTCCAGCACTTTACTCCTACCAATATGAAACACTCGATAACAACAGAACCTACCCCATGTTAACTCCTATAGTCTATTAGCCAGACACCAATTCTATCCAACAGCACGCGTCGATACAAGGGAACCCCTGAGTAACATTATCCGCATTGAAATGACTCCGAAGAGAATCATGCAAGTCGGCTCCATCAAAATAGGCATAATGAAAAAATTTTCTGGGAGACACATAACGGAGGCTAATGAAGAAACACAAAACTAACGAGCAAACAAACAAACACAGCGGGGTTGATGGGTGATGGGGGTTTGCCATTTTTAAATGCCTTCTTTCGAGATAGGTGATGTCAGGATGGAGATGTGGTGTGTGCCGTTGCCTATACAGGTACATGCGCATTCACGTAAACACTGCTGTGTCGTCCCAGTGTGCTAATGGCCGGGCACTGTGCATCCAGATGCTAACCTCGGTTTTATCCTCAGTGCCGCGGGGTACAGTGCATCCCAGCCTCTCAGGGCTCAGGTGTTAATTTATGCTACTGCACCACTTTTCCCCCTGACTACACAGCTCGACCCCGTCCCAGCGTGTCCCACGGCGGGGCTACTCCTCTGTCCAAGCAGGCCGATTTCATTCTTCAAAATGAGCCTCCATGCACACATCATATTCAGCTGCAGAAAGAGGGTTGAGAGCAGAGCCGAGCCACAGCAAATGTAATGAAAAGATTTTTGACAGATATTTGGCAGCAGTCATGCATGTATCGAGGTGACGTGCTGGGGTAACTCAACCACGGTTGTAAATCACAGATGATTATGAGCGTGGAAATACTTGCATCATGTAGCCATAAGGAACAAAACAAAGGAGCGGAAAGAAAAAAAGCAAACAAAAATGGCACAAGGCACAAAACACCACACACACACACACATAATGTGAATAAGACAAAGATTTAATGTATATTGCATCAAAACGTTTGCCATGAACTGAGGAGCAACACTGGGAGCTTTATTCTCTTGGAAAAATCTTTGTTTTGCACCAGAATGAGCATGCTTAATTGATGATTACAACTCATTGCACAGCTGCTTTCTTCTTGAAAGATGAACAAGTGTGTAGAGGCGAGAGTACGGACACGCTCGAGGGGGTGGAGGGGCGGTTCAGGTTGGGGTAAGGTAACAGCAGCTGATGGCCAGTTAGGCCAATGTGTTTGTGGTTGAGGGGGTTTCTGGGGCAAAGCCTTCTCAGTTGTTGACTGGACGTCCATGCGGCATCTGAGAGCCCAAACTTCAATTCATTATTAATGAGCTGCGGTGTCAGTGCAGTCCATTCACTTCATTGTTGAGACATCACCTGAGACATCAGTGGAGACGCACACACGCACTGACACAATAAACAAAGATGAAAGCTTCTGAGCACATGCCTCTTAAGCTGTTTTCTTATTACTCTCTGTCACTCACGCCGGGCGGAGGGCACTTTGTAGATGCCCTGAAGATGTAGATAGTGACTGAAGGAGGCCGAGGGGGAGGAGAGCATTGTGGGTGTCTCAACGTTCAAAAGTAATCTAGGGACCTGGCAAAAGGTGGCTCCCTGCTTCATTTCATGCACAAAGCCCCTGTGCTGCCAACGGGCTGACAGACGGGAAGGTCTCGCACATAGACAAGCAACGAGAAGCACACTCTATCCTACCCAAAGGCATTATAGACCAAAAAAGAAAAGGGCTCGGGGGAAAATAAAAGGTTTGAAAAAAAGAAGTGGGTAGCAAAGGATAGATAGCCTTTATAATTCATGTCTAGAGAGGACGAGTGGAGGATGATTCGCTTTGTTGTCCACCTCGATGGTCAGTCGGGGAACAGAGGACTTGTAGTTCAAAGGCAGCCAGCCGTTGCACCTCTCTTACAAACCTGCTGGGACTGTGCCATTAAAATCTGTGCTGTTTGGAAACAGATTTCATCACATTATCCCTGTTTAGGACCTTTGTACTTGGCACCAGAATTAGCATAGGAGCCTGTCTGTCTGTCATTTAAGCACTGAGCCTGGGGTGTGAAATATATTTAGAGAAAAATTCAATAACACATCAACACTAAGCTGGTATATTTTTTCTCTTCAGTTCAACTGGAGCCAAACTCTTCTGAACCGGGGTAAGCACAGGCATTAATGTGGGTCCACATTAGCCTGTGAGTTGGCACTATCAATAGCACCTGCATGAGAAGGGGGGTGAGGTGGGGGATAGGGGGGATCAGGAACTCAAAGTCAGCCTGGGAAAACCTAATACTCAAAGCCTTTTTTATTGAAATATTTATACAGGTAAACTCACTGTATCTGTGCAGCTCCATTTACAGGAGATATCTCCGCGTCAGACCAAAGCCAGAATCGATAAAACACAATTATAGCAGGACAACCCATCGCTGGATCTTGAGCGATAGGAAGGTGGTGGATTAAAGTGTCGGGCGGTGAAATGCATAGAATAGTCATGGGGGCAGAAATGCGAAGTGCGGACTGTCACTGCTGCATGGCCTTGCAGCCCTCACCGGGGGTATTAGCGGCTTACAGCCTTCCTCACAATGCCTCATTACTTTCCACAGTCCAGCCTTTCTTTTCATCTATCCATTGATTACTGATACCCCTGAGCTTTGGCAATAGTTAATGTGCTAATGTGCTATATTACTCTAGCTGGAATGACATAGCTATTATACCCATTCTATAAATGGCTTAAATCTGGGAGGAAAATATAAAACCCAAAGACAAACAATAACCTTGAAAAGCACTGCCAGCATTTCAAACCACATTCACATTCAAGGCAAAAGCCCCCAACAAATCAAATGGCCAACAAGTCAAAACAGTTGTTTTGAAAAAAGAACCTCTGGAGGAGCATATAGCCAAGGTCACAGGCCCGGGAGCCATGGGGTTCAGATGTAATAGATTTGAATTGTATTACAGATGACTGATCTGCTACAAATCACAGCCGTTTCTGCGGTATGCCAACAATGATTCTTCTGTATGCAAGTAATCAGACATTACACACACCTTGAGGAAATGTCAACTTGACTCTACATGTGTGGTGTGTTGCTAAGTGTTTACACCGTCTGTGGAGTGTGCAGTCGTGTGTGTGTGTGTGTCAACAGAAAAAAAGAAAGAAAAAGGAAGCGAAAGGGAGTAAGTGGTTGGGGTCTGTCAGTGTCACCGTAAACCTTCTGAACCACCTTCCGCCCTCTAATAAGATTGAGCACCAAGCCGGGCTGAACAACTGCCAGACGCTGAGACACCACCCGCATAGAGAGGAGATCGCTGGCAAAAAGGGGAGGGGATGTTTTTCAAGGGAGGGCAGGTAGAAACATTTCAATGTTGCGTCTCCCCGCAGAGGCAGCTCTGTCACCCTTTTTGGTCAAGGAGAGCTCAAAGAGCCCTTGTCAAGTAAATCAACAATGACTTTTATTTCTTGGGGTGATGGAGGCACGTGGCGGCTACCAAGACATCCTGGCATTGGGGACGATATTCAGAGGATGTGGGGTGGGAGAAGGCACACACATACACACACACACACACATACACATACACAGACAGACTGAACATTTTGTCGATACAGATTTCAAATTTGTATGAGGTGCTGCTGGTTGTGACAAGTTTCTTTTCCTGGGGTCAATATTAAATTTCACAATATAAATACTTTTCTTTCAGTAAAAGAGTGGATTTCACACTGTAAATATTCTGATGTATCATAGTATCACTCTTTAATCCTTTACAAGTGGTCAGCATTATATCCTACAAAAATGGAAAAGGTTCTGAAGAAATGTAGTACGCCAAAAAAAAAAAAAAGAAAATCAGCATTGACTTTTACAATGATGACTGAGGGGTCAAGATTTACTTTCCTCCCTTTGAAACATCAAGAACTAGCCTCAAATGTCAACAATAAGTCATCCACTTCTTTCACACAGTGCTTGAATATTTTGAATAGCGCCACACTTTCCTTTTATTCCATCCTAAGGTGGAAAATGTCACAGGGCTAACCTGACGCTCATACCAAACCCACACTTTCTTCCACTCTCTCAGTGCTGCTCTGTGATTGCAGTCAGAGTGGTGGCGTGACTCTGCCCTGCAACAGCCTTCTCTTCATCAAAAGCCATTTACTTAAATGTTTTTTAAACACCTGCCTGCCTCAGGTGTACATAACTTAGCGTAAGCAATTGGCAATTTGCTGGACATCAGAGCAGACCTCTGCATACTGACTGCTGAGTAACTTTGGGGAACTCTGCTATTGTAGCATAGTTTCCTCAGCAGTCAAGGATGCAAACAGTGTACTTGGATGCTTGTGGTTCACAGCAAAAAAACATGGTGTTTTTTCCATGTTTCATCTCAAACACTTTCTATCATCACTCTCATCATTACTTGTTACTTACCATAACTTTGCTTGGTAAGTAGGTATTTCCGTATGCCACACAATACAGGACCCTTATTTGAAACACTGTGTATTTCAACATTGATTGAACCAGCTGCAAAGGCACTTTAACCTGACAGGAGACAAGAATAACTTCGGTTCATCATCAAATTACTCAGGGAATTTCCATTTATAAGTGACAGCTGATGACCTGTGGTCAGCCATTATAACTGGTGAAAGTCAACCAGGCACAACCAAATAATTTTCTTGATTCACTGCTAAGACATGTTAATGTGTATAGAAGTTAATTGAATGTTGATACAACAAGCATGTTGTGAAGGCCAGAGCCCAATAGTATTCCTCTGAGAGACAATTTAGGACCTTGGAGGTTATAAAAGTAGCATTTAAGCAAATACTTCCCATGTCAGAAGAATACAAAACAGCACATAAATTGAAAATATTCAGCACAAAGTCCACTTTGCTTCTTTATATGTTTCCCCCACTCCATGAAAATTCAGCTGTTCTGCCTGCCATGTTTTGTAGCTTTCAGGCAGTGGATGTGAATGACAAGAACTCTACTGGCAGGCTGTCGGAAATCGATTTGGCATCATCAGAGCATCAGTAGGATAGAGGCTTAGGATCCAGATCAGGACTCCACATGCTTCCTGTATGTGGAGATCCTGGATATTCAAAGCATACAACTTGTCTTTTAAACTGGAGGTATACAAATGGCAATATATATTGTGTATTATTTATATTATTGTTCAACCGACCTGGGGTTCAAATGTCGCAGCTGCACTAAATTGCATTCACATAAGCCCCCAGCAAGCCACCTCAGTCAGTCATCAAATGTGAAATGCTCTGTGGTGTGCTTGTTAAGTGGAATAGATAAATTCTTGTGTGCTGGCATCAAACCTGAGCAGATACTTGTCCCGTTTTTGCTGAACCTGTCACAAGCTAATCACCAAAGAGCGCTTCTCCAGGTAAAGCACGGGCACACTCACCCAACCAGATCCCATTTTGTTTTAGCGTTCTTACAACATGTGCCCTTTGAAGCAGTAACAATCATTGCATTTTCACTCGTCTCTGGTGGAGGGGAGGAATACAGAAAGGAGGAAAATGAAACAGGGAGAATGTTGGGTCTCTGCAGGATTGTCTGCCCAGCACCAGAGCTGGAACACCCAAAGAGCTTAAAGTGATATAAATGTCCCTGAATGACAGCATAAATCTGTATGATGACAAATAACCTCTTTGAAGCCCGCACCGCAGCGAATAGGATACCATTTCTGTATTTTAAAAAGGCATGGGGACTTAAAAAAAGGCCTCTCGACAATGTCACAGTGGCAGTTTTAGTCGTGTAGAAACTGCAAGAAAGAGGGAGTGAGGTGGTTATCTAAATTAGAGTGTCACGCCTGCTTACTTTTATATTACCTCGCAACAATACCCCCCTTGACAAGCCATCCAAGAGAAAAAGCAAACAATAAAGTAACACAAATTAATATATAGATTTTTTTTCTCCTCTGTCCAACGTGTGGCGTAATTCATCACAATTCTGCGTCCAGGTGCCAGCATAATGCATAAACTTAGCGCGTTGCCGTGTAGCAAAAATTGAAATAGACTTGTGAAGAAATGAGCAATTTCCCTGTGGAAGAATTGGAAATTTTGCGAGGCCGCTGGTGGCTGACCTGTCATCAATCACTTCACAGCAGCACAAACTTAAAGGCTGGTGGGAGGCTGAGAGATTCAGGCAAACACCCAGCGGTTGTTGACAGGTGATACCCGCCCACCCGACAACCTAATAGCACACGGCTGAACTAACACGGGGAGTCCATGGTGTTGGCGGTTCAGACATCAAAGATACTGTATGTTATGTGCCACAGACCCTAAACATGCAGTCATGCTCAATAATGTTAACTGGAGATAAAATCTGAACGATCTGCAGCACAGTTTGTATCAAAGTGATTGCCTCAGTTTTTGAAGATTGGATTTTTTCTAGCAGTTAACAGTTACAGTGGGTTTTGGGGGTTTGTGGAAGTTTTTTCATGACAAATGTTATTTCATAATCCTGTTTTCGTGAAGAGGAGCTAGTGAGACAATTCTTCTCAAAAAACAAGGATGAACACGAGATGAAATTAGAGAACATATAGATCTCTACAATCCCTTTGGAGCAGACAACATCAGAGGAGTAACAGTGAGGTAGCGAGCTGAGTCAAGTTAATCACATGGAGGATGTAAAGACAGTTGCATCTCCACCGAACCACTGGAGCTTTGTGTGTTTTTTTCAGAAGGCGTTCAATCATTCTCATTTCACTCTCTTCAAGTTTTGTGAGAGAGCAGGAAGTGATTTGAGGGAGAGCAGCGTACACTGACTGTCTCTCTGTGATCCAGGCAAAGCGCAGTCAACACTTGATTCATGTGCTCAACCCGAAAGTGAAAACAAGCTCAGTTCAAAGTCTGTGCACTCTCCACGTTCATCTGCATGCTACACTTCTTTTTTCAGGTGCTCCCACCTCGCTGACCCTGCAGCCTGTACACACCCTGTTCATGTGTTATCAAGTTAAAGGTAAGAAAATGAGTAATACAATGCAAAGTGTTAGGTTATTTTAGAGCCAGAAAATTGCCAAAAAGGGTGCAAGTGCAAAAGCTTATCTCCCAGAAATGTTGTAATGATTTGCTGTCACTGGTATTTTGAAGAGACAAAGAAAATTTCCCTTGAACTTTTTGTCTGAACAGTGTTCTGTGCACCAAACACCTCCACCTCCTTCCTTTGTGCTATGGGAGAGCATTGTAATTCCATTTCTATTTATGTTATTAAAGCAAATTATCAATATATTTTACTGGAGAGAAAAATTTGATTCTGTTGCATTGCTACTGACTTTGCATCACCATGAAAATATAGCTACTTATGTGTATTTAAAGGTATTGTTGCTTAAAATTCAGCTCATTGGGTCACAGATTAAATAGCATCAAAAGTGTATATCTGCATCTGATTTCCCAATTCCTTGTTATTTTCATGGCATATTGAATTTATATATCTACAGTACCTCTCTGAAGTACATGTACGTGTGTGTGTGTGTGTGTGTGTGTGTGTGTGTGTGTGTGTGTGTGTGTATGTGTGTTTGAGCATTTGTGTGTGTGAGTGGGTGGTAATGGTGCTAGTGTTGGAGGCAGTGGGCTTTCCCTATTGTGTAGAGACCTCTCCACCATCTGCCAGCCCGCTCCCGGCCTCTGTGCCCGATCGTGCCTGATGAAGACCAGATGTTTTCCCTGGCTGCCGCTTCCCAGCAGGACCTCTCCCGCATCATTCCAGCCCACTTTGGCAAACACTCAGATAAACACACACATGCTGCACACTTAATTAAAACTCTTATACACACACAAACTGTACATACATGTAAGTATGCACAGATGCATACATATAAATAAACATGGTCTTTCCCTTCCTCTTCTTTTTGGTCATCACATGGTGTACTATTTATATCTGAAGACACGCACATAGTGGTTAACATTAGAGCTATGCAGCACTTATATATACTGTAAAAGCCATTTCATCAGCACAAGTTACCTAGTGACCTTCCAACCACGAAGAACATCCTATCCCTCTGATAGAGATGCTGTAGATTTGTTCTTTTTATCCACATTCTTCATCTTGTGCCATAAGGGACAATGTTTCTTTTTTAAAAGATACATCAAAAACCTGGCCTTTTGTGAATCTCTCCTCCCTATTCTTTGTGGAATTATACATCAAATATGATGCCATAAAGTAAATCTGTGTGCCGATTTACTGGCACATTGATATCTTACAAAAATTTGCCTTAGTAAAGTTATATCAATTATCATTCACCTTTTTCTCTGCCAATAGGAGCTGCCACATGCTGCCCAGTGTAGCTGTGAATATCGAATAAATTATATTTGGTCCTCAGCTCACTTTAAATCTTCAACTTAAAACGTGAAACAAAAACTAGGCATATTGGATTTAGCAGTAAATTGCATTTCTCAGCACTGTCCCTTCTCACCCATTTTGACCTCCTAACTGCTGTTGAACAGTTAAGAGAGTAATTAAAATCGTCTTCGCCTTTGATTCTGTGAAAACTGTTACACGGTGCAGAGGTCAACAGTAGAGGCAGGGAATCTTAACTGTGTAATAAAATACACTGAGGAAGAGAGAATAGAGAAGAATATTAAATGTGAATGCAAATGATTAATAAACTCATTAAATGCGCGCACATGCTCACACGCACACAAACTCACACACACATAAACGTATGCACATACAGTACACTATGCCCGCCACCTGGATATGGCGTTTCATGTACTATCTTACATGTCCTGGTGCTGAATGTGGGGTGGAATCCACCATGCATTGTGTGGAGCTTTCTTATCTTTACATCAGTGGCCTCTAGCTCCTCTTTTGGCCAACATATTACACGAGCATGGTATCATAGGTGTTCACACATCACACAGACCTTGTTGTTTTCATTCAGCTGACTTCTGAGGACTTGCCTTACTCTTTGTAGGTATTTGGCTGTGACCAACTTTCTTGCAGCCTTTCAAGGCTCCCATTTGCCTGTTGGATCCCAAGATACTTGTAACTGTCCTCGATATCTGCATTCCCATCTGATAGTCTGACTACCCTCCACCATTTGACCTCACTTTTTGACTCTGAATGACATTCCAGTATCACTGCTGTAGATGTTGGTGGTGTGGATCAGTGACTCAGTGTCTTGCTCACTCTTGGTATACAGCTTGATGTCATCCATATAAGGTGAGTAGTTAATGGTTGCCCTATTTTGCAGTCGGGTATCCATAGCCATAGGGTATGTTCTGGCAGCCACACCAGGCAAGATCCAAGGTGCAGGTTGTGCAAAGATGGTAAATGCCATATTTGACACCGACTTGTACACTAGGCTTGAAGTTGGCTTCTAGAATGGTTTTCCACAGCACAATGGAGTTCTGTATGAAGGTTCCTAGAGTCCTGTTGATCTTGAACAGTACCAAACACCCCAGTATCCATATATAAGGCACTGAGTCTTGTAGTCATTCCAGCCAGTGGACAGATTATTTTGCCTGGCCTAGAAGTCTGTCTTTCTGTGTTCCACTCATGTATTGAGCCATGTGCCTGCTCATCTTAGTTGCTGGAGCTTCCATGTTGTACTGAGGCAGGTTAACAGCAGGTAGTTGGATGGGGTTGCCCTGTTCTGTGGGTCTTTTAGGATCGGGACTGTCTGGCCTTCAGTTAACCACCCAAGTTGTGAACCATCCATTAGCAGCTAGTTCATATGTTCTTCCAGGAATTTGAGGGCTGTCAGCTAATTAGTGTGGATCATATCAAGACTTGTTGCTATCCATCTCTGTATACTTGAATACTTCATTTATTCTTGGTAACTGCCTATGGAGCTTCCAGGTGTCCAGCTTGGTAATGATCTGATTTCCCAGATTACCTGCTCATGTGTTAAGCCCTGGACTATCCCCTGCAGCACAAATATCTAGAATAGATGTTGGTTCTAGAGCTGTTTTTGTCTTAAATAGTAGATATGATTATTATATAGAAGAGTGATTTACCATTTTTCACTGAAATGTTCCAGGTTTTGGTCTTATTATCTGTTTAGCACCTGTAGTTCTGCTCTGTCAGGAATTTGGTTACTCATGCAATGACAAACACTCCAAAATTGGACTCATGGTCACAACATCCAACTATCACATAACATTTGTCATTCTCAACAGCATATTCTCCACAGTTAAGCTACAGTTGTGTGATCTACACCTTGTTTGGTAAAAAATAGTGTGGTAACTTGCACTCAGAGAGATAACTTTACCCAAAGAGAAGCATTATATGTATTTCAATATATAAGTTGGTTATCTCAGAGCTTTCAGAAAAAACAAATCAGATTCCCAGCTGTATTGTTTACATATATTTACAATCTGGAACTGCATCTGGTTACTTTCAAATGACATGAATGATGTACAAATGCCATAGCTCCAGGCTACGGGTATATGATACAGTAAATAATTACAGGAAGAGATAACATACTGCAGCTAACTAGTGAAGAATTAGACTCAGCGGTGCATGTGCACAGTTAGTTTTTAATACCGTACCTGTAGGAATCATCCACACATCCACAATCTACAATTCAGCTGAATTACTTTGTATCAGTACAGCCATCTGTTGCCACCACCAACTGTCTTTATAGTGGAAGAACTACTGGCAAAGTCTGAATAAGATAAGCTTAGCCTCCTCTTCATTGCCCAAGGCCATCACTACTGCAGGTGAGGCCAACAAATTGGAAAACTACATTTTGGACATGCAAACAACCAAAGTTTGCACAATGAATGGCACACATTATACTATATTTCTGTCACAGTCAAATCAGATTTGTAGGGGTTCACTGCTGAAGAAATACAATAAAAAGAGGCAGAAGCTCAATCTGATGGTGCTGCCACCATGCTAACAACTGTTCAGCAGTACTAGTACCGGAGCCCCATATTGCTGGGAATCAATATCTAGAGCTGGCTGCTAACATTCATGCTCCAGTGCTAGACAAAATGCCCCACTGTGAGTTTAACTGCGGACGATTTGCTGCAACATGTTTGCCAACATGAGTGCACATGATGGTGCTGTGCGATCATGGGGGAACTGTAACTTTCTTTCTAAGATTAGCTGGAAAAAGCTGCCAACAGAAAACAATATAACAGGCAACTGCTGTATGATGCCATATGGACAGCAGCTAAGCAGTTCTGGTTTTGCTGTAATGGACTACACAGGAATCCAGCCCAGATTTAGCATCCACCTTGAGGAAAGTGAGACAAAACAAGGGGGGTACAAATCAATCTTAGCAGCAGATCAACAGCTCATACTTAGTCGTGATTTGTTAACTTGTTTAATGAAGTATGTTTTGTAATTTGTTGATTTGCACAAAAAAACTTGAAAAAGAAGTGTGTTAATGATAATGGTGGTGTTAATGATGATAATGATGACAGCGACAGCTCTGAGCAAGACATCTGTGCTATCAGTTCTGATGATTTGATGATATTTCCTCACTGACAGCAATGTCATTATCTTATTAAGCTAATAGCGGATTAGAAGTAGAAATAACCCATGAAATATATGTCATGAAATAACGTTTCCCAGGCCAGTGTCAAGTTTAAAACTGACATCTGCATATGGTAGCATTTTTGTGTGCACAAAGCAGAGTCAATGTGGTATAAAACTGAACAAAGCAAGACACAACAGAGGTGCATTTTGAAATGACATACTGTATTTTAGTACTGTCAAAGGAGATGGAGTCATGGCCATATTACAGCAGACAGCATTCTGTACTTGAGTGTTTGAATTGTTATCCCATTCTGCTAGGAAAAAAAAAAGCTCAGCCAAGATGATCCCATTTTAGGCTTTTACAATCCCCCCCTTCATCTCTCCAGGGGCTTCAGCATATCTTCTCAGCTCACGATGACTCACTGGTTTAGAAAGTGAAATCTTTTTTCATGCAATTAAGCACAGCTCTCTCTTTCATCCTCCATTTTGATACACCTAAAGACAAAGATACAGTATCAGTTCTTCCTCAAAAAAAGATTGATTCTCACTTCATTGAAAACATAATGCAAAAATAAGGCCAGCTGGATAAAAGAGCATTGCCTTAAGTGCACTGACAACCTTAATCAGATATGTGCTGATATGTAATTTATATACAACTGCAACAAGTAATGATATAATTACACAATTAGTGAAACATCCTGTCAGGAGCAAGGCATTATCATTACAGCATGTACACAGTAGAAAAATGAATACAGCCCACATATTTATACTCCAATAAAGGTGAAACATTCTCTACCACATGTTGACATGGATTCATATCTCAGTCACAACCAGGTGTGAGACAGAGGTTGGTGCATTTTGCACAGTTTGGTGTCTCTACCACCCACGTTGAACATTTAAAAGTGTAAATAGGGAAAACAATAAACTGCCATTTGCCTGGATGCTTGCTGACGTGCACACCTCGAATCACAGATGTAGAATCTATTCTGTTCCCCTGACTGGAGCTGACTGGGAGTCCACAGGGATTCAACCGACCTCCCCAGCATAGCCAAAGGTCACACAGCAGAGGTATGGCTTTCTAATGCAATGCCCTTTTGTGGTGTCTGAACTGCCTGCATTGTATTCCCCTCACATAGACTTCTTGCGGGGGAGAGAGGCTTTGAGAAGCTGGATAAGGAGAATAGCATTGACAGCAGTTCTAAAGGGCAATCATACAGATAATTCAGTCCAATGGCCCTCTTTATTGAGATTAAGGCACCAGCACCTCTGATATTGTATAAACAAAACAATGGGCATTTCACCCTGTGATGGCCCAAGGACTCAGTGAGAGATGCAGAAAAAGGCGTTTTCTTCTCTGACAACAGCTTAAGCAGTGCTGTTTGCTGATAAAACTGGCCTAGGAGAGCTGTGCTTCTGCCCAGCTGGCATCATCACTGAATGAACTAAAGTACAGAGTATGTTGTTGTTATGTCATGATGGTAGATTTGGCAAATTTTTGTTGTATCACTGTTTGCAAATAAAAAAAGTTAGTCACTATTTGTGTTATGTGTAGTTTTCTGAGGCTTCTCAAACCAATCTTGTTTATAACTCATTCTTAATCATGCCAATGGCGAGGGTCTGTGGAGGCCAAGGTCAGTCTGTCGGGTGGGCAGTCAGTCCACAACTTTTTTTTCATATTTAAATATGTTTGCTACTACTTGATTTCCAAAATATTTTGTAATCTCACTGACTTTAATTACTTTATCCCACTACATCTTCCTCTGGTGCCACAGTGAGGTTCACATTTGTGTCACTGAATGAAATGACATGACAAGTCTTGATGTATTGCCGATGAGGTTACCCACATATTCATGTTGCCCTTAGGGTGAAGTATAACAGCTTTGGTGTCCCCTGACTTTTGATCTAGAGGTACCATCATTCCCCCCCACTGTACTTTGTGACAATAAATGCTATTCTAACATGCTAAACTAAGATGGTGAACATAGCAAACAGTATGCCTGCTTGCAAAAAGCATGTTAACGTGATGATGTTAGCATTTAGCTCAAAGCACTGCTGTGCGTAACTAAAGCCTCACAGAACTGCCAGTGTGACGGAAGACTAAATCTAGTTGGCTCTGCAGGATTTCTGCAAATGGCTGTGTAAAGTTAAATACTTCAATTAGATTTCTAGGCATAACTGGAGTTTTGACAACACAAAGATATTGTAATGTTTTTACTTTCCACAGTGTTTTAATGTATATTGTTAAACAAAAACATCTCAAGGATATATTTTGTGATATCAGCTAAATCGTGCAAATGATAAAGACACAATTTATACAGATCGACACCTCTGCAGCCTGTACATAATAAAATGTACAGAATAAGCGATGTCTCAACAACATCGTTTCTCACTGCCTGACTTAAATCATAAATATTTTCATGAGTGTCAGCATTGCTGATACTGTGTAAGACCAACAGCTTGTTTGTATGTTCAAATATTCCTTTAATGTCTGATGCAACCTGTTGCAAGAGCAGACAATGAGAGCAGGAGAAGGCTGCTCGCAGATATGGGATTAGGGTAAAAAAGTAATTTATCCCCTCCTAGCAATTAGAACATATTATCTTTGTAATTACTATTATTATCACAGTTAAAAAGGAGACCATTTGTAAAAAGTGGTGTTCACGACACTGCACATTACTCCCTTATTATGTAAAAATTCTTATTAAAAATCTGAAAGTGCAATTATGTCAGCTGGCAAAGAGTCATTAAATCTAGCATGAAAGCCTCCCTGATATCAAATGGTGAGATTCAGTCTCTCTTCTAGCCAAACTCTCTCCACAATACAGCGGAGCTCTGTCACGCTCTGCAAAGGCTCAACAAAGGACACTGCAGTCCCATTAGCCAAGTAAACAAATCAGAGAGTGAAATGAGATGCTTTTTATACTGAAACAATGGATTTCCCATAGGAGAAAATATGGCGGGAGATGAAACCCAATAATGAGGCACATGCTCTTATAGAAACCCTGAGATGGGAGGCTTGAGTGAAACGGGGGCTATCCATGCTAAAGAGATGAAAAATCCTGACGATGGTTTATGGATTGAAATGAGAATGCTCGGTGTTTGGGATTTACTCGCAGTTCTGTGGTATCCACAATGTAGCATTCACAGCAACACGTCCATTCATCTGATCATTTAAGAGGAAAATCTGATTCGGAAATAGCTTTGATCATATACTATATTGCATTACACTGCTTTTGCCAAATTGAGTGTCAAATTACAGGATTTGCTGCTCAGGATGAAGGATACAAGTTCACATTGTCAAAATAAGAAAACCACTAATATCCATTTTCGCCGACAATGTGTAATGTTAAAACATGTGCTTCATACTAAGTGGAAATCAATTTACCATCTCAAATAGTCTGATTTGTCCTCACCTATCAGTCTGGTTGCAATCATTGTGCAGCAGCCACTTTTACGAGAGTGAGGCTCCCTTGAGTGCAAATTCCATTTTTTTTCTTTCTTTCTTTTTTTTTTTGAGCACACAGCTCCGAAGCCAGAAAAGATTAGAACAGGATAGTGGCAACCCTTGTCTTTAGAAGGGAGCTCTTGGGGGACGTAAGGTTGGTGGCTTCATCTCTGTCCAAGACAGAGGAGACCCTCCCTACAGCCGCTCTAACACAGAGGTGCTCTAAGTATGTCTGACAGAGTATTGATTATCTCAGGTCTCATGTGCAGCAGGACTGCAT
>JAOXYL010000001.1:13383081-13397359 GCA_028564955.1 Terapon puta | reverse complement strand
AATGGTGAGAGAAGTTAGAAAATAAATGAAGATGTGAAATCCAGTACTCAGAAATATTTGTGAAATGCTTATATCTTTTCATTTGGAGACAAAATGACTTTTCTGAATAATTAATACCCCTCCTGCGGCACAGATGAATGCACATTTGCAAATAGAGCAATCACTGGTGTCATTTCCTCAAATATTGAAAGAGATAAATGGAATTTTAAGAACAGATTGATGTTTCAGAGTGTTTGCTGTAGCTTTAACTAATGATCTACAACATTTTCAAAAGAATCTCCATCTTGCTATTACATCAAATTAATCCAAACTTGTGTGTATCCCGCTCATGAAAGCTTTTTATTTGCTGTTGTAAACATGCAGATATATTGGTGAGAAAAAATCTGCAGGAAGTTAAATGTTTTAAATGTTTAATTTGTTTGGAATAAAACAAACAAATAAGAGCCATGCATTTATGTCATAGTTTTGCCGTTTGAAATATTTTGATAGATAGACGATATCTGTGGGATGCAGCCTAGAAACACCACAACAATGAGCATGAAAAATAAACAGATGCAGTGAGGAGGTCACACATTTCTCCTTTCATTTGCTCAAATCAAGCTCATAGCCCAGCAGCAGCTGAAGTGGTGAGCTTTTTGGTAACTGAAGTAACACAATATAGGATGTTGTGGGTGTCTCTGTACGTGTATGAAAAATAACTTTGAGCGTGTGTGAGTGTATTTATTTATTTCTTCTCCTTTCTCTCCCCCACGGCAATGCTGCCTTTGTGCCTGGTGGACTGTTATTAAATCTGCGTGTGGTCACACAGCCTACGGTCTGCAAGGCTTGATTCATGTGTTTTTCTTCCTCTCACCCTTGCCTTTGTTAGCCCACCACTGACCTTTCATCATAGCCTTGAGTCAGTGTAAGAAGCGCTGTGGGCTGACAGGAAACGCTGTCTTCACGGCTCTCTAGCCTCTGTCGAAAAATGTCATCCTGTAATACAAACAAGTACTAATGACCTACGATAAACCACACTCATTTGGCACTAAAAACAATGACTAAAATGTGTGCTGACTAAAGGCCTTGTAAAACACTAATTAGAATGACGAAAATGAGTAGTAAAAAAAACAACTTAAAGGGACATTAAGTGAGATAATCTATATTTATCATCCTTAATCAGTGACCAATGTAAAATGCACCAAAAGAGACAGAATTACATTCAGCCAAAGTATGTCAACTTAAAATAAACTAAAGACTTGTTTAATTAGCTGAATGCTGTCTCATAAAGTGTTTATTAAATGTGCCAGTTTTCTGTTCTTGTCCTAAATACTACTCCTAACCGCATATGATGTCATATTGATAAAGATGTTTTCTTGATTTTCTCCTGTTTTGTGTGTTTGCATTGTGTTTTCTTAGGTTGCTGTGTGTTAAACTGTTACAATACATTTCAGAGTAATGTATATTTACTGGGAGTAATGTCTGAGCCTGCAACATTTTCTCTTGAATTTGGACAAAACATCTCCAGTAGTTTCACTGCAACAACCAAGTCCTCCATGTCTGATGTAGTGTTGTGACTTGTGGGAATACTCATGGGACTTCTGGTACTGCGACTTTATCTCCTACTACTACTTGTGCTGTGCTGCTAATCTGAGTAAAGACAGTGTTTCAGTTTTCACTTGCGTGCGGCTATTACATAATTTGATGTTAACCTGCCTGGTGATCAAATGGCATACATCACCTCGCCAAATCATAGGGGCTGTCAAATTGTCATTATAAAACCATTTGTACCAATCAAATGTCTACCTTAGTCAAGTGTTCAGACGAGAACAATAAAAAAGCTGAAAAAACTGACGTGAGACCACTAATGACTCCAGCCATGAAGCAACTGATTATTGTTATTATATTATTTCTCATGCTATAATAAGACCATAATAATAATTTGAATTGAGCTGATTTTGCATTTTAAACATATTAATTAAGATGTAGGGGGAACATTTTTATTTCTTTGAATATATGGGCATTTCAGGCCTTCCCTCGTCCGGCCTCACTGGCCAGGTATCCGTTTTTTTTATATTGACCCGAATCTGGGCCGATCAATACCAAATCAGGCTCGTGATCTTTTGTCAAATCACATCACAGGAGTTTGTTTCTTTCTTTGCTTTTCACTGCATCTAATGCATGGCTATGCTTTTTAAATGTGTTCATAAGTCAACAGCAATAAATCACTGAGTTAGTCGATAATATCTTAGTACAACCTCCATACTATATATTCATCTATTCCTTTCATACACCTACCACTGTGTTACGCTCAGGGTCATGGGGGGTCAACCCACACATTAACATAGGCAGTATAAAGGCTTTCTGAAATGCATTAAAGTTTCACAGCACTGAAGAAAGGTGGCTAATTAGAATAGAGGCCCAAGTGAAAAATCCAGCAGAAAATAAGTGCTGCAATAACAGCATTGCTTGTTCATTGGTGAAATGTGTCATTGCTGATCTGCTGAAGGCAAGAAAATCCCACCATCTGTTCAAGTAAATGCTGAGTCATACTGATCAAAAATTCCTAGGGGCATACCATAATGTTGTTTTTGTAAGGAGTGGTAGCAATTGTGCCTACTGACCCTTAAAAAGGTACTGATTTGAGTTGCTTGATCTCCTCACTGATCTCCTCCTTGTTCTGTAATGACTGGATCGCCATTACACGGAGCCCTGTGGGAAAACCCCTAATGACCTTTTGATTTCAGTCTAGACTTTGGAGATGCAAAAACAGCTGTAGGTAAAGATCTAAGCTTAGGACTCTGCTTTGTCAAGGATTAAAAGTTCTGCGATATAGCCAGGGGTACTCAATAGAATTGTAAAATCAATTCTAACAGTCCCTGGTAAGCAGTGGAAACAGCACTGATGTGGTTGTATATTTTGCAGGTGGTTTGAAGCCAAACTATGTCCAACTTGTCCACGAGAGAAGATATTTCAAGTAGATGGCATGACTTCCTGTAATGCAATAAAAAGAAAGAATCATTTAAATGATTTTTCCCATATATGTCAAAAAGAGGATGGCTGAAGATGCTTCTTTTTCTGTTCATTTAAAGCAGGAATGACCTTTACGGATTTACTTTCCCTATATGATAAAGCTTTTTTTAGAACAGACAAACTATTTTATACCCATTATTACTGAGGTTAATTTGATGGCCAGTACAAATTCTTCTCCACCAAGTGATGTTATCCATATGACAGGGAACATTTGTTGTGTTAATTATAGCGTAATGACATGATGGCGTTGGACAAGTGCGACCCAAAGCCGCAGTGTGAAAACTGTTGGATAGATACAATGAGCATCTATTGAAAGTAATTTAAATTTGCTTGCCCGTTTCTTAGTATTTCTGAGAAATATGAAACATAAAAGAAAAAATAAAAACCCATGCCAAGGTGGCAAACAATGAATGTAACATTTTACTGCAATGTTAGCATGTAACATGTTAGCAGAAGTTTATTAATGCATAGCATCAAGAGACATTTGAGTGACATGTTACAAGCTTAAAACCATTAACTACTGTGTTACAGGATATTAGCCTCTGCCATTTTGGAGGTTTCTTCCCCATACGAATTTATTCCATTCTTGGGTCGAAGCTTGTTTTATGTTATCTCAGTTTTGTACTGCATTTTGCAGATGCAGTCATACCAGTGGCTCTGTGAGGCTGTACTTTACATTGTACAGATGCTAACATCAGCATGCTAACACGCTCACAATGACAATGTCAATGTTCTGCTGTTTGGGAGGTTTTAACAAGGAGGATTGCATATTTGAAGCATCACAACTATGCACTTTTCCCTTGATTTTGGAATTTTATTACTTTTTCTGGTGATAATGCCCAAAAAACCTGAAAATCTTGCTATAGTTAATAATAAATGCCTACAGTCTGGATCCTGGTTTCCCAGCTGCAAACTTCCAAACATCTCTACCTGCCAATTTTCAAGTTCTCTCTGCTTTAGCACACCTGAGCCAGATGATACTCATGTCTTGATCCAACAGTATGGGCTGGTAAGTTGCATCAGGTGCGTAATACAGTGTTTATGTTACAAACTACTGTTGTGTTATTTGTTTATTTTCAGCTGTTCGGGGCCTATAAACTGATCACCGTGACAGTGGTGCGTGCAGTACATTCTGGAAAAATGCTCACATGATATCAATTCTCAGTAAATTAACATTTATGACACAGCCATAGTAATGGAGCAACAGACTTCTTGTATTTTTTCACTAACTACAAAGCTATTTCACACTCAATTAGTGCTTATCATCACGTATTCTAACAGAATGTCTGGTTGATCATTTGCTCTCGTCTGCAATATTATGTACTGCTTTCGGTTTGGAGGGCTGGTATACTTTCTACTCGACTAATTTATTTCCCATTCAGAGAGATTAACACCTTTTTGCTTGTACAGTGATCAGGTCATGGTAGCAAAAACATATGGGCACTGTGTCTTGGTGGGGAAAACCCTGATGTAGGCTTGTTTAGAGAATGTTATAGGTATAAGATGAGGTTAACAATCTGTTCTTTCTAATCTAATGAACAGTGTAATCAAAAGAGAAGTGTTAAAAGTAAGAGACAAAGGTTTGGTAGAATATCATAACATGACTTGATGAGTCAAGCGAGACAAGTCAGCGCAGGACTAGAGCAGCACAAACAATGAATACAAGAGGTAATAGGGGCATAGGTAGAAACAATTGGGGCGGGACAGACAATCACAATAGCGGGAAACACCCGGACAGGAAGTGGGTATCTGAAACAAGATGGAAGATGTTATTTCAAAGTAAAAAAAAAGGAAATGATGAAACAATAACAGACAAAACAAATTTGATGGGTCACAACCATCTTCACAAAGGAAAAAAGTATCTATAGAAATGATCTTACAACCTCATGATTTAGTCATTACAGGCAAGCAGAAAAACTTTTGAGATGAATCTGTGTTTACTCTATGGTGACACGAGTCAGAACTTCACACTTACATATACCTCTACTGCCCATTGAATCCCTGTCTGCAAAGCATATTTGAAAGGCATTTAGACTTTTATGACAACTCTGTTTTTCTATGATGACAGTTGAGTCAGAGCTTTGCTCGGAAAAAAAGAGAGAACCTACTTTACAGATCACATAAAATAAGTTGTTTTTATTGTCAGGGGATCAGCCAAAAAAATATCTCACACTCAAAATGAGACCAAACTGCAGATATCTTGAGGAATGACTTTGCTGAATGTGTGAGCAGATTCTGTAAAATAAAGAGCAGATTTACAGAACCTCAGAATAACTGCTCACAGAGCCTGACAAGGACCATTCAGGATTCCTAAAATGGTTTTACAGTCCGAGCAGAACATATTAAAGAACGGTTACTTTCTGAAATGTAGTTAGGGGAATGAAGGCTGACCATGTCTTTGTAATTTACTGTGCTGGAAGACATTGGGAAGACTGCACATTCCCATCTTTTTCGCTGCTCTCTCAACGATAGCTCGGGCCTTTGGAAGTAAGTTGAGAGGATTCATTTCAGCAGTAAGTTTATAATACAATTTGATTTAATACAAACATGCTGTTAGAAATGCTACCTTTATGAAGCTTTAATGGGAATTTATTGTGGTAAGAAAGGTGTTTATTCAAGTTTATAGCAACATTTGAGCTTGCTCCTTGTGGTGTTATACAGTTGCCTCCCTCTCAGTGCTCTGCTGCTTCAGCAGTGAGGCCAGACATATGTTTGTGCTTTGTTTAATCATGTAACATTTTAATACAATATTATATAATACTGTCCACTACAGAGCAATGAGCCCAGAAATATTTTGGTGTTAGCTCCTCCAAAATACAATTAACCTTTCATTTGCAGAGTAAGTGATCTTAAGCAGTACAGAGGATGTGAATGTGGACTCTATGCATTAATGACGTGTGACCTCTGCATGACTTTGAAAATTACTCTCCAAAAAACAGACTTCAATAGCCTCTAAAGGCCAAACAAATCAGTATACATAAACGCATACAAATGCAAGATTAAAACTGCATGCCATCAGCAACAGAAGTAACAAAAAAAAGCAACTTTCCACAAGAATTACACAGTTGTATATATATTTATACCAGAAAAAGTTCAAATGCTGGATTACATTAGAACCACCTCAGTCTGATCACCCTGCCCAGATGTAATCCACTGTATAAGCGAATCCATCCATCCATATGAATTCCATCATGTGACAAACCACTTTTACTCCTTCATTTTGTACTTATATATTAAGTATAATGTTCTCATAACACTGTGGAAGGGATGAATAAGGACATCTTTGCACTGAATTCAAACTCAATTATACTCTGTGCAAGCATGTGGTGATGCTGCATGTCACAAACTCTCCCATCATTTAGTTTGGTCACTGTGTTGCTCGCCTTGACTCATTTCTCCACAGTTTCCACGGACCCCCATTATAACCTGTAATACCCGCAGGTTTTCAACATCTCCTACATCTGAATAAACAGACCTCCCCACATCTATCACCCCACAGGCCACCACAGTCACATAGCATGTCAGATCATCAGGCAAAGAACCAGTGCTCGAGCCTCTATCATCAAAGAAGAAAGCACTCTTATGCTGCCTGTAAAGCTGATGAAGTACCATGCTGAGCCCAAAGACAGGGGAATGGCCACACACAGAACATAGAAGAAGCTGAGTGTTATCTTCTGTTCTAAATGGCAAAGAAAAGCTCAGAAAAAGCAAATACATATATAAAAGGGCATTGTAGGTCATCAGTATTCTGTATTATTTTGAAAGATATTGATGACCTACAATGTTTTGAATATTTTTGGAATTAAAAAATGGTTATCAGTGATGACAAGAGTGATGAAATGGCTCAATAGTATATCAGAATAACATTATTTACAATGATGCTGGTAAGTTGAAATGCTGCCAGTCAGTAAAACATATGGACTATGTGATGTGAAATTATGTTTCAGGCCTTAAACTATTCTTGATGTACTTTTCTCTGAGATGGCCTCATGCCTAGTCTATACAATTATATGTCACATTAGACAGCTTAATGGATAGTCCCGTTCTCAGCTGTATTCGTTGGCTTAGCAAATGTATTTTTAACAGTCTATTATGCTTCCCCTATTGAATTGTGGGTGCTCTTACGTCTTTATTCCTTGGTGCGCATGAAACAGCAGGGAAGCTTATTCAAAGGAGGGAGGACATTCCTGTTCATGTTCATGTTCAGGTACTTTACCTTCCTGAAATGGTCCTTTAAAAAATAAAAAAAGATAAAGCATGAATAAGGACATATAGTGTTTATAATTTTGAAATTGTACCAAAAAATGACAAGATACATTTACATGCATCTTGGGAACAGTTCAAGCTCTGCTGAACAATGGACAATTAATTCATTATAGAGCCATATTTGTAACGGTTAATAATAATTATAATAATTGTAATTGCAAACCCACATTTAAAGGTGAGGGATCAAACAAAACAGCATGTTTATAATAAAATGTGATTTAATGCAAACACACTGTTTTAAATACTACCTTTATGAAGCGTAAGTGCTAATTTATTGCTGTAAATATGTAAAATATAAGGTGTTTATTCAACTTCAACAATACTTCAATATAACAATAATAATGCTTCCTCTTTGTGGCATTATCCAGTAGCACCTCTCAGAGCTCTGCAACTTCATAAGTGAAACCAGACATATGTTTGTGGTGTGTTTACTTATGCATGCATATTTTCATAATAATGTGTTTCTTGTATTTATCCTTCTCCACACCGTACATGCAAATAAGGTGAACATTTTTTTAGATGCTTTCAAAACAAAAAAAACTTATTTTAAGTTAGGTAATATTTATTGCAGGGTGTTCCTTTTAACTTACATTAACTCATCCAAAGTGTGGCAAAACAACAAGGGGAAATCTTAGATTCTGAGACTGCTTCAGGAAAAATATTTTCTTGTCACATACTGTAGGTTGGAAAGATCATTCAAGGAAAGTACTGACCTGGGCAACATCTTATTCTGAAAGTCATATCTCACGTTATTGTTGTATACTGCTTTTGTACATCTTCAAAACTCAAGCCACTGCCAGTTACCAGTTAGTACTATACTCTATATGTTATATTCTGTTATTCTTACATGGTGTCATCATCATTCTTGTCTGAGATAATTTCTATGCACTACTTTACTATATGCCTCTCAGTAGGGTTTGGCACAGCATTTCAAACATGCCCATGCTGACTTTAGTGTTGAACATGTATATTCTGTAAATACGTTTGCGTCACTGTCCTATCAAAAATACAGGAAGCAGTCTATTGCTTACAAGAATGTAACATTGAGATTTGGCATATATAAAAGCACAGATAAACATTCCAAACTTGATAACTATTTGAAAGATCTGGCCCTATATAATCATGGCAGAATATACATATGTGATAACATCACGGCTGGCATTTACATTCAAGCAGCTTTTAGTGATAAACATCAAAGCACTAAAAGGATGTGATTTAGGCTGTTAGTATTAACAACAAATAGACAATATTAAACCTTGTTTAAAATCAGTCTATGTTACAACACGACAGACACTGTGGTCAATATTGGATCATTTAAAATGATAAAATATAGCAGCATAAGAAGTGAAGAGTCATTAGATCAGTTACTCAACAATATATATCTAAATCTTTCTAAAATTAGCCGCTGTAAGCTATTGGTCATGCTCGGCCAAGAGAGACTGTTGCAGAAAAACCTCTGACTGAATTCATAAGTCACTTATTGTTTCAGAAAGCTTAATTTTTTTTTAATAGTAGGCCACAGCTTCTTCTTAAAACTCAAACCTGACCTAATCAGGGACATATCTCTTTATCTGACTACTTTCTTATGTGATGCATCAGTTTTCATCATGTTTTTCTTGATCAGTCGGTGCCTAATATCCAAAATACGACATAATGCCGAAGACCTGCGCTCCCCTTGTATTCTGCTCCCTTCCGCTTTTGTGCCTTTACTGTACGAATGACAAAACACTTTACCGCGGGCACATCACAAATTACCATCCAATGTCACGATGTCACCATATTCACCACCAAGATCTGACATGTCCTCACCTCTGCTGAACTCAAACAGAATATACCTCAGTATTCATTGCACATACTGTACCTTGAGAGAAGTAGTCTCGTCTCCCAGGTAAGTGTGTGTTAAGAGGTCTTAGCTCGGCGAGTCATTTGATCAACGCAGGCTTTAAGACTTATTCAGTTCATTGCAACCCCTGCTCCGTGCTCCTCTGTGACTCAAGAGATTAGGCTGGTGTGCACACTCCGAACACTACACCTACTGTAAAAGAGCCCACTGTTCGGGCTCAGCACATATAGACCTTTCAAAGGCTCCCTACTCGAGCTTACAGTGTGCAATTGAGGCAAAAAATAACTCAGTGTGAAATGTTATTCACTCAAGATGAGAGGGAACATATTGGTTGTCCTTTGCCACCACTCCTCATCCCCAGAAATCCCTCCCAACTCTGACGGTTTCTGAGTGGCAAGCCGGCATTGTCAATACACTGTCATTCATCCCCACACCCTCTCCTTAAACCACCGGCTTAAAATGGAACCTCAATATTTGCATTCCAATTAGCATAAATGTAAGAAAGTGGAACAAGTAGCTTTGAAAGTCATCCAGCAAAGCGCATATTCAACCAGCAGTGAAAAAAGGGAGAATAAAAAGCAGCATGTGTAAGAGAGAAAAGGAGTAAGGACGTGGAGCGCGAGTGAGAGAAAGAGAAGGGGAAAGAGGGAGAGAGAGAGTTCTGTATTATAATAGTGGTCTTGGGCTACATGTTTTGAATCACTGGTGTATGTCTTTTATGAGCTTACGGCTTCACACTGCGTGGAAAATCCGTCCTGCTGCCAGGGTTCTTC
This sequence comes from Terapon puta, assembly GCA_028564955.1. NCBI lineage: Eukaryota > Metazoa > Chordata > Actinopteri > Centrarchiformes > Terapontidae > Terapon > Terapon puta. The sequence goes on along the minus strand of JAOXYL010000001.1, from coordinate 13,387,465 downwards.
GGCATTCAGAATGTCACTTTTAATCACATTCCCCTCTGAGATCTGATCCCGCTGATCAAAGACGCTCTGACTTTAAGTTAACACGTCAACAAAGATGGGGGGTCTTGCGTTGTCTTGCCCGGCGCACAGGCCACACGTTCACAAATGTAGGATGTCAGTTTATTGTTTTGTTGTTTTGGGTGAGGAAGAGCTGAGGCTTGGTGGCGGGGGGTGGTTTAAAGGGATTGTTGGGTGACTTAGTGTGTGTGTCTGTGTGTGTGCGTGAGGGGGGTCTGTATGCAGTTGTGTGGGTGACACAGTTCAGAAAGGTCTCTCCACTGCACGGGCAGGCCATATGTCATGAGTCACAAAGGGGGCTGAAATTTAGTTGATGCCTAAAACTAAAATGTAGCTTTAATCTTAGTCTTTTGACAAAAATGTTTATTTTCATCACATTATTGCCATATTATTATTGTTAGTTTTAGTGCAATTAATAAACAAAATACAACAACTATTTTAGTCTAGTTTCCAATAATAAATTTCATCCTTTTTTATTATAGCAATTTGAATGCCTAATTTGAATGTTTTGTCTATTGCAGGTTTAACACACATACACGTCTCTCTCCGCGATAGTACTCAAAATCAAGTTGTCATTCCTGAACTGTGTGTGTTTAAACATCACCATTCACTTCTGTTGATTTGTGCAGGTGCATGCTTTCCACTGCAGGGAAGCGGGACCTTTCAGAAGCTATATTCACTTGCTTGTTCCTCGCAATACCGTTTACCGTATGGCATTAGCATTTGTAGACACACAGCAACAGCGCTCGAAAACATCTAGTGGACGATTGTGATAGCTGAGGCTGGAAAAATCCTGCAGTTATTTCGACGAACAGACACGAAAGACAGCTAACTGAAGGTAGCAATAATGTTAATCCACCTAACAAATTAGCATTCATGGCAGATACATAAGACTAGAGATATATAATCCCTATTTGTATAACAGGTCAAGCACTTAAATCAATATCTGAAGCACAGATCGTTTTGGTACAGTGAGAACCAAGGAGAAGGGTACAGTGTGTGATTCTGCAGATGCATGCAGGTCTGTATTAAAGCACTAATTACTCCATCTCTCTTTGACATCATCATTTAGTTTTTATTAATTGACTATAAAGGTAATACCTCTCGTTCTTGTCAGAGGCCAAGGGGTGAATGGGGTGATAAAAATTATTCATTACAATACTTAAGATATGGCTGTGGTTGATGAGGACTTAAATGGTAGAACCCAAAGTGAAATCAGTGAAAAGTATCAACAAGTAGGGGTAAAAATGGTTAAAATACAGGATCTAAAATGATTACTCCATTCGGCCCAATCTCTCTGCGTCGTGTTGCGTGGACGGCTGCAGCTGTGATCCTGCATCGACTTGCTGTGGTCAGCCCGCTCAGAGCTGCGTAACTCCGCTCACTCTTCTCCAGCAGCAGATTATCCTCTGTTTTCTTGAGGGACAATCCTCCCTCCCGGCCTCGCCATGGGCCTCTCGAGTAATCTCACACAGGAGTAGGTGATTAGAGTTTTCATTGATAAAATGAATATCCGTTAAAATGATCCACCCTTCCGTCAGCCCATCCATTCTCTTCTTCTTCTCCATGGAGGTAGTGGAGGCAGGCTAAGCAGATTGTTCAACGCGTCCCTCTGCAAAATAATGTTGTTTTTTTTTTACTCCGCTGGGGGGCATCCCTAGGTGCCAGTTAAAATGAATAGTCATTATAGAGCTGATGTGTTTTTGGATGTTTCCACAATTTCAACTGTGTATGAAGAGAAATTCTAGAAAGAATAAAAAAACAACAAATGCTCAACAAAAGAAAATTAAAATTTTAGACTTGTGACATATGGAAGAGACACCACAGCTGAGGAAGAATTTACAGTCAAAAGGAGTGATAGATTTACACAAATGAAATCAAAACTGTGAGTATACCATCCTGTGAATGTATGATATAACTGATCATGGTTCATTACGGCACATAGCAATAAAAAGGCTCACTTTTTGTTTTTTGGTAAACACAAGGTCTTTGTCTCCAGACACAACAATGCACATGTTACAGTGTAAGTCTTTGTGTGTGTGTGTGTGTGTGTGTGTGTGTGTGTGTGTGTGTGTGTGTTAGCGAAGAGAGACAATGACATTGTTGGTAAAAAGTGCATTTCAAGAATCCACACAAACACTAAAAAATAAAAAAATCTGACACTTTTGCTTGGCAGCGTACAAATGAGGTGTAAATGAGTATGAATGCCTTTGTGGATGCAATCTGGTAAAGAGCTTTTCACAATTTATGGCAAGGGACCTCCTTTAGGACATGTTAAACAGAGGCAATGTGAAATCAAACACAGTGTCTAATGTATGCTAAGCGTGATTAAAAAATAGCCACCTGGACAGCTGGCTGAACACATTAGTGAGGAGGAACACAAATATGAAGCCACTTTCCATCTTCTCAGCCCCAGGGTCCTCAGTATAACAATACAATATGGTGTACATTTTTACATTTTAGGTAACTAGCAGACACTTTTACCAAAGTAACACAAAGTACAACAGCATCATCGTCACATGTAGCTACAGTGCAAGGGACAATATGAAGCAAATTGGGATTTTAGTTCGACTAACATTTCTTAGAGGCAGATCTGCTCTGGAGGCAATAGTCTCAGCGTTTGAGATAAATCTCTTCGGGCAGAGCCAAAGAACCAGAGTTTTCTGGTTTAGTAACTTGGCTTAAGCCCTGTGAAAAAAGAAAAGAGTGACAGAAAGGGGAAGCCAGAGGGGTAAGCCTTGAACTCAAAAACAAAAACATAATCAAGTCTTACTGAGTTATTTCAAATTATTCAATGGGGTTATGTGATCTTTCCATGTTTGTCTCTGCTTTATGGGATCGAACACGGCATGCAGTGGTATTTCTACAGTAGCTCCTCCACTCTGTTAGCGGTTAAACAGCAGAGGGAAACTGGTTGAGTTGCCACTGTGACATTTGTTGTCATTTCATTTGCCGGTGTTGTCTGCTGGCATTTCTGCTATGTACCATTCTCCTTTAACCATGTCTGCCCCCCCCCCCCCATCATCACCTCTATCCCTCCATGATGACCTCCATCTTAGCTCTGGCCAGCCACCCTGCCGGTCCCACGGGTGCTGACCCTGGAGGAGCCTCCTCTTTGCCAGGGAGCTCTGAGCAGCAAGGGACTGGAGGGAAATGCCACTCTGTCGACTGTGTACTGCATATATGATGGTGTCGATGTTCACCCGATTGAGGGAGAGACATTTGATTTTGTGTCATGGGGACATAAAGGGGAAGCAAGGTGTGTTTCTTTGTGTGCAAGGCAAGGTGCCTGTGTGTGTGTAAGTGTGTGCGCAAAGCGTGCACACTCACCCAAGCTGATCTTCAAGTGTGCCTTCAATTTTAAACCGTAAATGCAAAATAGATGTCCTGGAAAAGAGTGAGAATGTGCAGCTGCTCAAGAATATACATCATTTCTTCTAAAGTCGGGGCAGGAATATACTTGAGTATTTAGCTCTCCCCAAACACGACATCTTATACACAATCAAGAGAGCTTACTTATTGCATTCACTCAACTCATACCCAGGAGTCCATCTGAGTGTATTTCTTTATCCTCACGAAGCAGATGGGAACTTCTTTTAGACAGGTAAAATAAAGCAGGTCCGTAATACACACCGAAGCAAAAAAAAAAAAAAAAATCCCTCAGTTATACTGAAAAAACAGCAAAAAGGAGTAGCTTTTTCCTGAATGCAAACTTTGTCAGATATACTTTGGTTGTTACTGCCTTCAGACATTACCTATATGAGCTCATTTCTAACAGATTTGTAGTTAAGAACTTTTTGGTTTTTGATTTGCCATTTACTATTATGTGTATGCCAAGCTAGTAATTATTTAGTGACATGTCATTTCTGTCTCATGCTAAGCATCCTGGTTTGGCCAAAATGGATTACAAGTGTGACACACACAAAAGATGTGGTCACATTTTTGGTTATGGTCAGACCTTATGGTAATGTATTCCAGCTTTTGCTAATGTGTTTATTGTATGTTTTGGAGAGACTTTAATTCAGTCGTTTATGGACTTATTATAGTGGTGCACTACCCAATAATACCAATAGGTGGCAACAGAACAGCTGACAGCGGACCGGAACTTTGCTTTGCGCTCTTCTTGGCTCTCTCGCCATTCTGCAACGAGGAGTCAATGCAGCAACAGCCTAATGCCGTCCTGTCTGCTCATTTAACCTTTTACCAGGTCAGTGTTGTACAAAAGCAGCAAAACATATTTGAGGATTGTGCTGTATATATTTCGTGGGCATAAAAGTACATTTAGAGTTGTGTTTTAAATCGTTTTCTTGTGCCCTGAGTGGGAGGC
>JAOXYL010000001.1:13375806-13382981 GCA_028564955.1 Terapon puta | reverse complement strand
TAATGCCGTCCTGTCTGCTCATTTAACCTTTTACCAGAATGACTGTTCGCATGGTTGCATGCCTGGGACCTGCAACACAAGACACTGCTAAATATGAAACATAAAAAACAAGACATCTAGTAGTAGCATGTTACACACATTCCAAAGAATAGCACCAGTTCTAACTTTCCTAATTTCCTAATACTTAAAAAAAATGTTTATGAATCAATCTTCAAATATACATAACAAATATGTACAATGGATAGCAAAGGAAAAAAAAGAATTGCAAGATGCTTATCTTGATCTCATTGTTTTTATCTTGAAAAGGGCCTTTCTTCTCTCATTCCTCTATTCCTTCAACTATTTTTTATGTAACCAGTCAGCTGTTCAAAGAAAATGTTTGTACATCAGCCATGTTCAGAAAAAAAAAGTCTTGCTAAATGAAATATTGTGATAAAAGGACAGTAGGAAACAAATGAAAGTCCCGTTCTTCCATTGAAGCAACATATTTGGGAAAAAAAAAACAACTTTTATTCTTTTAGATTCAACACTGAGTGGAGATATACCAGATCTCAGATGGGCACCTACATGTCTGTGCCTCCTCAGGAAATTACATACACAATGCAATTCTCCATTACCCTGTGTACTATATTCATATCTGATTGTTCTAAATGACCTTGTTAAAAACAACTGCACAAGATCCAACAATCTAGCCCAAATGTGTGTGCAAAATAAGATTAACAAGGACCTTAAAACAAAGAAAAGAATCTGGTAAATAGTGATATAGCAGCACAGCACATAGCATGGCTATGCTGTTTCATGGCCATATCATTACATCTTGCAGTTTTCCAGTACTATTCATACCTCAGAAAATAAGCAATATTTTTACTCTAAGAGGTAATGCACTTACATGGAAGATCCTGGGGTCTCCTTAGAGATGAAAATAGCCATTATAACTGCCAGGTTGATAGTGAAGAAACATATGCACCTATTCTAGCCCAGCTAATTATCAGCTCCTAGCATAATTAAGGCTTATAGATGAGCAAACATAATTAGTAGGCATTATGCGGACCTAATGGGGGGAGTGAACAGGTGAACATGTATTCAGTCCTTTGTTTATGAGCTAAGGGTATACTATAATGAGGCAAGAGAATAAAAGTTGATTAGTTATGACCTAAATGTGTCCTTATATTGCTTTGAAAGAGAATATAACGCAGTGTAGCTGTGGCACTGGAATCATTGCCGTGATATCGACTAATCACAATCTACGTGTTTCACGTATTGCTGGGAGAGCTCTTAATTTGGCAGGATCAGAATGGACAGACTGAATTCTCAAACAGTACACCGCACCTCAGTCAGTTTACAGTATATACTGGATGTTAGAAGATATATGTGACATCGAGGCAATACACACACGACAGTACAGTGCTGCAGTAATCAAAATGTAACTAACAATGTGGTGTATTATTGGCCTTTAGGGAAAAATCATTGATCATCCTGTAAGTATTGATGCTGTAGCTTGTTTATGATGAGACATAGGTGGGCTGGGAAGAATCTGAGGTTGTGTAGAGGACCTAATAATTGGGCACATGTCATCACTGAATGAAATAGTACTCCCAACGGCAGGAGCAATCCTGTCCTACATGACACATTCTAAAATACTGCTGGAGTAAATCTGGCACAGTGTAAAAAACTGCGCTGTGTAAGTGTGTATGTGGCGTGATGCCTTGTTTGTGCAAATGGAGCCTGGCAACCAGTACGGAGAGAAAACATAATAACATCCCTCCCAAAGAAAGTTGGGTACTTTGAAAACAACGGCTAATTAAAGCAGTTTACCAGTTATCTTTAAATAAGAGCATTTGCGTCCTTGCTCATTTCCCTCATGAGCATAAGATGTAGGCTTGTGGGCGGGGACGGAGGGGGGCTTAATTTGTCGAGAAGACTCCACTTCACTTGGGGTGGCCTAATGAAAGTGAGATCAAAAGATTAGTTAATATTCAGCCACATTTATTAAACACAATGCCAATTGTGAGCAAACAGCAGTATTACACAGAATCCTTGCAGGGCACTGGCTATAGCTGATAAGCTTCCATTAAAAGGTTGCAGTATCACATAGGCGCCAATCAGGGCCTTGCTGGGAACAGAATAATATTTATTCCCACCCTGTTTGAAATCTAATTCTGTCAAACAAGTCAGTCAGAGCTTGCTTAGAAGATGGCACGCTGTCATAGCATGAGTCTAATGGGCAAGCTTTGAGCCTCCCACCATGATTCGACGAGGGTTTGACCGCCACAGCTTGTAGAATCAATGTTGTGGGTTTGTTATGAGCAGTTGAGTAGACCTTGCAGTACCACTGAAACAACATGCCCTTGTTCACACATATTGTTGATACTATTTCCGGAAGGACAGTGCGAACACTGTGGGTCGATGTGGAACAACCAGATATACAGTTCATCACTGTGGAGTTGATTTCTTTTGAAGGTCAAAGAATCCATCTGTTTTCTGGTCACATATTCAATACAAGGGGAGATTCTGTAGCATAAGCAGCTTGAAAGAGTGCACAGCCATGCCCTGTAAGAAATGAATCATCACAGTTGTGGAAGCCTCTAAAACAGGAGGAAGAGAGGGCTTCCAGGTGATGTAACACACTAAGGACCTCAGCGATTAGGCGACAGTTGTTTCTGCCTGCTGGTTGCATTTCTAAACCTATACATTCCTTCCAGTGAAAATATGATACAGTACATGATGGTGACTTGAGCTGATTTAGGCAGCTTGGCCATGTAAACGTGGGTGCACTTGATGGATTTTATGTTTATTCAATGTCTATTGGTGAGCAAGTAAATGAACAAATTATAGTGACCTATTGGACCGACTTTATTTATCATTTCGCCCACAAAGTCCATTCCATATATCAATCCTACCACTGACACATGGGGATGGAAATCACCACAGCATGATTGGTTGATAAATCTGTCAATTTTAACACCTTCCTTTGTAGTGACAGCACACAAGCTGTCTTGTCCTCATCATTTACACCAACTGTTTTTGTCACAGGTAAACAAACACAAACACCACTTTGTCTCTTGTCTCAGAGTTTGTATTACTTGAATTTACTATGAATTACTTCATTCATACATAACTTTTCCTGGGAAATGATGCAACTCACCTCATGGTTTTTGATAAATGCTAACTCTATACTGTAGCATAATAACCTTCTTAAGAATTAGGTATTAGCAACTCCATTTTAATTACGTCAAGTGCATTTTGTAATGCTTTATATTATGTCCAGTATGATCACTTTATATGTTCACATGTATTATTATGGCTTATATAAATTAATAAATAAAAGCATATAGTAAAAAATAATTGACAATATTATGGAATGTGATTTAATAATTCTATATTATTGTATCTTTTATCTCACCATTTTCCCACAGCAGACTTTTCCAAAGCCGCATGGACTAATTTATTAAGCTTCAGTATGCACATTAAGGCCCAGCCTGATTTATTTTCCTTCATTCTGAGAACTCTCTGTGCTGTTTGAACCCTTACATATTGTCTCAAATTAGTGATTGGCTCTACATTGATGTTACAACATTTATTTTCCTTGTTTAATATGTAATCACAATGGGTGCTCAACAAACAGCTAAGGCAGTACCTCATTTCATAAAGTTTTTTGTGCTGCCTTGCAACTAGGCAAGATGTTTTATTTGGATTTAAGTTAATCATGCCTTAGCTTAAAGTCTTATGATAAAATAAGGTAGCAGAATGCCATTCCTACAGGGTTGTAAAAGTCTACAAAAAAAGGATTTACTGTCTCACATCACACCATTAATCCATCCATCTTCTTCCACTTATTCAGGACCAGGTTGCAAAGACAGCAATCTGAGGAGAGATGCCAGACTTTTCCTCACTCCAGAAACTCCAGTTCTTCCAGGGGGACTCCTAGGTGTCCCAGGCCAGCTGAGAGACATAATCTCTCCAGCATGTCCTGGGTCTTCCCTGGGGCCTCCTCCTGGTGTGACATGCCTGGAACACCTCCCTAGCTCTTCATCCAGGGGGCATCTGAAACAGATGCCCAAGCCACCCCAGCTGACTCCTCTCGATGTAAAGGAGCAGCAGCTCTACTCCAAGCCCCTCCCGAGTGACTGAGCTTTTGACCCTATCTCTAAGAGAGTGCCTAACCACTCATTTCGGAAACTAATTTCAGACACATTTATCCACATTACTGCGGAGGCTGCACCAATCTGCCTGTCAATCTCACGCTCCATCTTTCCCTCACTCGTGAACAAGGCCCCAAGATACTTGAACTCCTCCATTTGAGACATGATCTCTCCAACCACAACCAACAGCCAAGAGGACAACATCATCTGCAAAAAGCAGAGACGAAATCCTGAGGTTCCCAAACTGGACTCCCTCTGGCCCCTGGCTACATGTATAAATTCTGTCCAAAAAGATTATGAACAGAACCAGTGACAAAGAGCAGCCCTGCCAGAGTCCAACATGCACTGGGAACAGTCTGACTTACTTCCAGCAATGGGAACCAAGCTCCTGTTCTGGTCATACAGGAAACAAACAGCCCTTAGTAAAGGGCCCTGGACCCCATACTTGCCGAACGCCCCCCCACAGAATACCATAAGGGGCATGGTCAAACACTGTCTCCAGATCCACAAAGTACATGTGGACTGGTTGGGCATACTCCCATAAACCCTCAAGCACCCTGTGGAGGATATAGTTGGTCCAGTGTTCCACAACCAGGAAGAACACTGCATTGTTCCTCCTGAATCCAAGTTTTGACTATCGGCTGAATTATAAAATTCTAACCACCACCCTGGTTTTCCACTCCAGAGGTACTGTCCCCAACCTCCAGCCAAGACAGCCCCACAACATCCATAGACTTGATCTTATCCATCCCAAACTACCTCAGTGATTTTGGCTTGGGTGATGGATGAGTTCACCTCAGAGTCCCCAGCCTCCTCTTCCTCAGTGTCGGTATTCCGCCCACTGTCCGACAATGTCCCCTGTTGAGGTCAACTGTACCCCAGTCTTCTGAGGTGCCAGATGGTTTGCCAGAATTTCTTCAAGGCCAACCAATAGTCATCCAGCATGGCTTTACGGAACTTCTCCCAGACCCAAGTTTTTGCTTCCAGGATGCCTGGGCTGTGGCTTGCATACGCGTCAACTGCATCAGGAGTCCCACAGGCCAACATGGCCTGATTGGACTCTTTCTTCAGCTTGACAGCATCTGTTCCTTCCAGTGTCCACTGCCAGGTTCAAGGGATACCGCCATGACAGGCACCAAAGACCTTCCATCCACAGCTTTAAACTGCCACGTCGACAATGGAGGCAGAGAAAACCTATCCCTGACCCCAAGGTGCAGGAAAGCAACCCCTCTCATTCGTTCATTGGCGGCTGAGCTGGGAAGCTATAAGCAAGCCACCACCGACACGCTGCCACTCACCCAGGGCAATTCCATAATAGTGGGGGGTCCAGACCCTCTCAAGGAGCTGGGTTCCAGAGCCCGAGTTGTGTGTGGAGGTGAGACTATCTCTATCTGGTACCTCTCAACCTCCCACAGAAACTCAATCACCTTTCCACCGAGCGAGGTGACATTCTTTGTCCCTATTGCTAGACTTTTGGTCCCGTGGGACCTGTTTGCCATGGGAGACCTTTTCAGGGGCATAATGCCTCCAAAATCATTCAGGCACATAAACCCCTTCACCACACTAAGGTGGCGGTTCAAGGAGGGGGTCACATAACACCTAAAATGATTTTTTTTAAATCTCCTCTATCTTTTACTTACTTACTTACTTAACATTTTATTATTGTAGTAATAGTCTATTTTCTATATAAGGCTTGTATTACCAGCGCAACAGTTACATATGACACAATCAGTATGTGCGGTTGACCGAGTTACAAGAAAACCTTGTAGCTTCGTCTCCCTGCTCTGGACACAGGCCCTGTGGGTGGTTAACCTCATCTACGTACTCTCACCTCCAACTCTACATGCCACTCCCCAGCACAACTGACTACTACTGCTGCCCTGTATATATCATTAAACCTAAAACCCTATTTTTGATACCCCCTCTTGACTCGTTCTCTGCCATACTTTCTCTTTGTCTCTCGCCTCTGTCCCTCTTTCTTGGGTAGATCCATACTCAGCAGGACTCCTCTTCTCTGCATTATCAATCTCATTGCTGTATATCGTTCTCTCTTGTATGCAGGGCACAATGTTTCTAGGAGCCTGTTGTTTTCATTTCCATTTAGCTTTTTCTTCCTTCGTATCAGTCTTCATGGGCATGGTGTTTAAAAGGGCTCTGCTGAGAAAAAAAAAACATGGCTTTAAAGGAGTCTTGCTGGAAGTCGATGCAGAGCTAACCAAAGAGTGACTCGTTTTGAAAAACACAAGTTCAATTGCATTTTTCACTGGACTTCAGCTGAAAATAGAGAGAAGCAGCAATGTCAGACAAAAGAGTCAACACACTACGAATCTCTTCCAGTGTTGGCCTTTTTCCATTCATGTCCAAACTCTACAAAAGTAATTTTCCAAAGAAAGAGAACAAAAAAAGATGGAAAGATCATAACATAGTGGACTTTTGCTCAAATTGCAGAACAATTGAAAATGAATTGCCCTCCATTCATGTGGTGACAGTATGATTCAGTGCAGCCTGTGTGAAATTGTCTTTTTGCTGCCTGTGATTTAAATAGAACTTATCAAAACTCTTCTTGTTGTGCATTTGTTTTGTTGTATGCAAGTTAATGTTAATAATTTCTGATTCCCCAGTATAAATATCTACACTATACATGCATATATAAATCTAGGCATTATGGAGTGTCCTCATTATCTTCACTCATTTTCTGCACACATTTTGAATCTTAAACAAAAAATCTTAAACAAATATTGTGTTAACTCAAGTTCATAACTGAAAGAATTGAAAGTAAACATTATTATACAACTTTTCAATATGGTAACCCAGCTATTTTATGAATTTCCTTCCCAATTAACCACATGATGTGGTTAATTTGGTTATAAAACTGGTTGCAACCCAACTCAGGGCTTTATGAAGGAGATACACAAAAGGTGTATCCAAAAATGAGGAATCAAGCTAGAAATTAATAAAACACAACAAAACCAAACAGAGATGAGTAAGAGAATGACTCAACTGAACAGATTATATTGCCGTGGAGCAGTCAGT
>JAOXYL010000001.1:13355806-13370806 GCA_028564955.1 Terapon puta | reverse complement strand
TTCATGAAGATTACACCACTCAACCGTGTAAATGTATGCTTTTTTTTTTTTCCGCCTCCCCCTCCTAATGTGAGGCCCCAAACTCTGTGGAGTACCTTGTATAAACTTCTGCGACATACGGCAGATTAAACAGTGCATTTCCCCAAAAGCCCAAAGAGATGAGAGGCGAGAGTGAATGAAAGACGATCAAAGGGTTTCACCAGCAAGCCTCGTCCCGCTTGTTCGTTTTCTCATGATGCCGTGTGTGTTTACCACCAACATGGATGGCACGCTGCCATAAACACCGCCGTCCTTTGATGAGGATCACCTGCCATTTAATTACAGTTGCTTGCTTGTCTGTCATGGTGGCATTAAATAATATGGCAGAAAAGTCATGTTCTGCCAAGAATTAATGTCATATTAAACATCTTTTCTCTCTGAATGCAACTGTCATCGTGTAAAACAATATCAACATTGTGCATATTTCAAAGGTGGATTGTGGGACTTTAACCCTAACCTGTGCCACCACTTGATAAAAACTAAAGAGAAAAATAAGAAATACTCATAGTATGTGAAATAAAACAGAACTACCCTTATTTTACCCCTAAAAATAGCAAAAATAAAGTCTTTTATGAGAAGCTTTGGCATATAGAACCATATACCACTCTTAAGGGTAGGTAATCCACATGGGACTGAGCAGCTCTTTGCACAGTGTCAGGTTGAACCCACATCATAAAATCCCACAACTACTTTGTCACAAACTTCTTAGAGCCCAGTTTTTCTCTGAGTAAAGCAGCAGCTCTGTGATCAGTCTGGCAGACTCTGTCTCTCATGGGGTAACTGACTTTTTTATGGTGGAAAGACAGGAGACGCAAACTCTCTCTGCCTAGAGCTTGCCATTCATCTAGACATGAGAGGTTTGGGCGTATTTGGCATTTAAAGCGTCAGTGGCATGTTTGAAGGTGAGTCCATTCATTCCCTTTTCCCTGCAAGGGTTTGCACTGTATAATGAAACCTGAAATCAGTTGTCTAACAATAAATGGCAATTCCATCTTTTCGTTGTGGTATTTACTGTGATGTGGTTTTTTTTTCAGGTGTAGGCCTGGTCTCTCTTGCAATAAATGCAATTGCTTAAGTGTGAAATTTTTCCTGTTTCAACCATTCAGCATTCTTCAGTGAAAAGGAATGGAAAAAAAGTTAAATGTTAAGTTTAACTTAGAATATGAAACATTTCAAGAGCTCTTCTATCACAACATCCACGAGTCCACATCATGCATAGGCGTCTTCCATTTAAATCTTGAAACACAATTGGATGGAAGGAAATACAGACCTTAATCTTATTCTCAGTCCCAGCTGGCCAATATGATGTTCAATTCCAGGCTATTATATTGACCCAATAGAAGGCACTGCCTGCTATTCCCCAGCCTCCATTAGTTTTGTGTGACTTTAAGACCTGTGACTTTAAGACAGATATTAAACTGGAATGCCCAGAGACGGCATCAGTGTCCACCACGTGGCCACCGGTTTCACAGCATCTATTTTTCATCGCTGAGAGGGGATTGAGTCTGGTTTGGTGCAAGAAATGAATGATGATTTGGTCTCTGAGAAAGTGCAGCATGTTGGTCGCATTTACTTTTTTAAAAAAAATCTGTTAATGTAACGTGAATTACTTTGTTCATATTTTAAGAGTTCTCAAGAGATCCAAGAATGCCAAGAATGACCAAGTTATGAAGGGAGTAAGACTACACAGATTTATGTGTGTAGTTCCATTAAGATTTGACGCCTTTGAAGAAAGACAGCTTTGCGAGGATGTGTGGGCGGCAAAGAATGGACAAATAAGATACATCACAGAGGTAAACGGTCCAACGCTTGTTTAACGAGTTATATCAGAGAGCCATCAAAGGCCTATTGGTTCAGCTAACACGCTCAGCGCTTGTGCTTATCAACGTGTCACTGTCAATTGTGAGGCTAACTATCTCCCTGCAAGCTCCCACCCCATCCGTCCCGCATCCACTTTGCAACAGATGCTGCATTGAAACAACAATTACATGTGCTAGCATCCTCATCAAATGTGAATGGTGGATGTCATCGCGGTGCCACACACACTCCAAGTCTTGTTTATGCACAAACAAATTAGCCCTTGCCTCACTGTGTCATTCATTTCCCCATTCAAGATGAGAACATGTGACCTCACGAGTGCCATCAAACAGTTGTCATGGTTACAGCGGGAAACATCAAATCTCCCTCCCCACAATTTTGATTAGAGCTCACTAATTTAAAAAAGAAGCCTCATGAAAAGATGGGCATTGGATAGAACATGCCTCTTATTCTAAATCCAAGATACTGCCTGGGTGCCTTGTACAACTTTGCAAGTTGGTATTTCCAGAGTTCTTTGAGAGGGGTCTCCTAACAGTATTCAACAGAACTATTTAGCGTCATATTTATGTGAAAGCAAAATTACAGTGATAAAAGCAACATATGAATAAGCTGCCCCTCAACCACCTCCACCCACTTACTGGATTTAGAGAATAGAAAATGATTACAGACCATTAGGCAGATTCTGAAGAACACTTGCCAATTGTGCCCGCCAAAATTAGAGGAGGATGTAACTTTTCCACATTTAAATTTTTGTTGTTTGTGTTGGGGTTTTTTGTTTTTTTTTGCTGGTTTTGTTTTGGAGGAAGTGGCTGTCAATAAGCATGGCCATGATAGTGTGGAAGTACTGCCAGTTCCAATAAAGCAGTAGAGAGATCACCACAATGAAAGGTGACCTTGGCATAATTGAGATTCATCGCAGAGAAAGCCAGGCGGCTGAAGTGACAGGGAGGGGAGTGAATGAGAAGAAAAAAAAGAGGGCGCTAAAAACACAACATAAATACTACTTCCATTTTATGGGGCAACAGCCAACTGTTGGTTGGGCGGCAGGACCTGAATCTCAATGTCAATGACTGCATTTATTTAGGCCAAGACAGCAGGCTTATAGGAGACTCTGATCCTCCCTGCTTGTACTCTGTTTTTGCAGGCGGCACACGTGCGAAATGATAAAAAAGCAGCACCCTCCGTATCGACAGAGAGAAAGAGGCTGATTTAGAGTGGTCTGTACACTCTCTGGATGAGATAACAAACCGGCTGCATGTTGGGAAGCACATGTTTTGACCACAGAGAGGGACAATGACAGCTCTCCATCACATTTTAACTTGTGTGAAGCAGCATGGCTCTGCACAGTGTTAAGGGTACTCTGGAGAGATGCAAACACAGCAGGGATGAATAGAGGTTAGAGGGGGGTGCTGGCACATACGGGGATGGATTATAGTGTCCTTTCAGACCTGCACAATATGCATGTTTGGGTCTGGGCTCAAGCCTCCACATAGCAGCCACACAGAGCTCCTGGGCTGGGGGGCTGGATCCCCCAGACATCCAAGGTTTTCTATGGCCTACAACAATGGCCCACATTATGGGTCCACAACCCACCTGGCCTTGTCTGATAAATGATTTTGAAAGAGGACACACACTGCACGCTGTCCAGCATACAGTCCATGTGCCCAAACACTTCAGTGTCCATTGCTATATTCTATTTCTCCTTCTATGGGGATGATTTTTTTTCAAAATTTCTTTGACATCAGATACTGTGCATGCCTGACACCAGCCTTTTCTGGATGGAGCACTTGTTTGCAGTTCTTAATGAGAATCTTTTTTTAAAAAAGAGAGAGACAGACTCAAAGATCAAAATATTCGGACCCTAAGGCCAAATCAAGATGATCCTGATGACTGGTGGAGTAGTGCTCCTCATGATGAATGAAATTCAAGTGCTATTTCTAATCAGCTCTTAAATTCAATTTTGTCATATTTTAGTGACTGTCATCTGAATTTCATCTTTGCAAATACGATAAATCCGAAGTATATCTATGCTTTTAATGTTGTGTGAAAACTGTGTGACTAAGACTGATAGGTCAAAAGTCACTTATCAACAGAGCTTAGAGGTAATTTCTATTACAAAATGTGCATTTTTTTGGGGAAAGAAAAACTTGCGCTGATGGTGCACAAACAATAAGTAGGTACTTTCATTTCCTATAATTAACAGGCTTCATAATCTTTAGAGGATTAAAAGGCCAACTAATGACCAAAAAAAAGGGATTTGGTAAAATCAAAAAGGATTAATTACTTCTCATACTTTGCAAGGTGACAGTAATTACTTTCATCCACTCAAACAAAAAGGGGAATAAAATAATTGGAAGACACTTAATTAAAGGTTACGGCTTTGACGTAATTGTGAAAGACAAGACAATTAAAAGTCCTATTATTCAATCAAGATACACATGGAGTAATTGGTGTGTTTGCTCTCTGGAGGGCCAGCAAATGTGGGCTCTGTGAAGGGTGGAGAGGGTTTGGTAAACACTGAGACGATAGTGAGAGGGATGGACTACTACATCCGTCTAACCCATCCAGACAAGGTTATTGCGAGGGTTCAAACTTCAGAAGGGCCCAGGAGGGAACTCAGCCCCCTCTATAACAGATTATGGTGAGCCCCATAAGAATTGAGAATGTGAAAACCTCCCATTAATGTCAAGGTTATATCAGTGACACGCCTCAAAAAGTCAATGGGCGCACACCCAAGAGGCTCTTAGTGATTTGTTACCTGGACTTTTCAGACAGCTCTTCCTCACAGACATGGAGAATTTGGTGGAGATAAAAGGGCAAGTCTGGCTTCACCTTATGTTGAAACACATATCTGATTGGAAATATGTGCCCCATTTGCAAATCATCAGGCTGTCTCAGGATATCTTGTTGGGATTTAACGGCACCATGTCTACATTATTTTCCTTGTTTGTTCAGAAAGATGTGTTGGGTTGGGTAGCAAAATTATGTTCTGTATAAATGCAGTTCACCTGCCACTTACTATTTAGTAAGACATCCAGTCATTCAATTTTAGGCATATTATGTTGACTTTACATTACTCACAAACTGTAATAGTACACGGACAATCTTTCTAGGAGATAATACTGGAAAAACAAGGCACAGGGACAGAAAAAAAAAGATTTTCTTGATGAAATTTACACCACTTTTGGGTCGGATCTTTGGCTGAGCGTATGCATTTCCATTTAGCTGAGATATATTAGTTAATCTTGTGTTGTTGATATTCCTTGTTTAATGTGTAATGATTATAATATCACCTAGACAGACACAGCAGACAGTCCTAAAATTGGACAACAGCCTTATTCAGTCTGAAGCTCTTCAAACTCATAAAACTCCAAAAGTCTGACTCTCCACTGAAGTACATGTAAGAGGCCATGACTTCTTGTCTGCGATATCTAGGTCAGACTTAATCAAACGTCAGATTCTCCACTCAAATGACTGATTCAGAGAGCAGCCATCACTCACATCCGCCTCCTTACGGTATGCTCTCTGGCTCAATCTCTCTCTCTAGTCTAATGGACAGTTCCCTGGATCTCTCCTCAGGTGTGCCAGCAAAGGTAATATTCCTCAGGTATTCTAATCCTAATTACCTATAATTTAGTATTCATGGCCGAGGTATTCATCACCACTTTGCTCATTGCTCACTGGCTGAAGGATGAGGTCTATCCTCAACAATATGCACTTCCCAAATGGAATTACCCTCCCCAAGAAAAAAGGGTGAAAGAAATGAAAGATTTGCCTGGTCAGACAAGGCAAGAGGAGGTTTGGCTGATGAATGACAATGAAGCCGACTTCATTCACCATCTCTGAAAAGTTTTAAACAGGTCACAGTAAGTCCTCACTGAGCCCATTGAGGGGAACACATTTCTTACCAAATCACCAAAAAAACCCAAAACAAAAACGATGTTGTGTTGTCTTGTGTACACAGCATTTTTTTATGCCACATCACATCATTTAACAATGATTCTCAGTATAACTGCACAGGGTAGAGCTCAATCATGTACACTCTAAAACCAGCCGAAGCTGTTAATCATACCATCATTATGAAGTGATATTTGTAAAATTACATGATCAAAACACCCATCTCTTAAAATTTACTCATTGTTTGGTCATCCACTCATTATTGAACATTATTCTTTGTCATGATTACAGCAAGCCTGCATTCTTAACCACAGAGAATTACATTGAACCAAATATTGTTTTTAACATTTTTGGTGTAACTAATGTTTAAATGGAATTATTATATTAACTATAACATGCAATATATGCAATTCTATTGTGGGTACTACATTAATTGTGCATTAAAAAAACAGCAAGCTGTATCCATGTGTTGTAATGTGGAAAATATGAGCGTGTGAAATCCACAGCTTCATAGACATGCCACAAAGCCTTTGTTCAAATGGATTTGCCTTGAAGGAATGAACAATCTAATCAAAGCTTGTTCTCCCTGAAGAACACTGTTAATGAGTTGCAGCATTCTCGACATTTTCATTCTGTCTTGTGGGTATATATTCTAATAATTCTTGATGTCTAATTACCCCCAAAAAGATGTAAAACGTTTCAAGGATGGACACCGTCACTGTATAAAAGGCATAAAACATAATAACACTATCACTGATACACATTATTTAGAAAGCTGACATTTAATGGTGGAGGGAAAAAAAGGGTTTTTGTGATTTACATATTTCAGATGAAAATTATCTGTGATTGCAAGAACACAACAGATGTTTAACAGGTCAACAATGACAGCAGTTCTGTAACGCCAAATGCTGTTGTTATAGCAGCATTTTGCTCCCCTGATTGAACTGTTTGACACCCGCTGTCATTCCTCTGCTACCCATATACCAGTCCAGAGAAATACACAACAGATGGAAATGGGGATGAAAATAATTATGCAAATTTTTTTTTCTAGATGCATTTCTCCACTTCCCAGTAAATGTCGCAGTGTCCATTGTCAGTCTGACAGGCAAGAAAGCCTGGAATGCTACTCCCTGCTGGAATCAAACCCACAAAGTGCTGTTTACCACTGTGACACATTAACTATGCCACTTGGGATGAGTAGTCTGTTATTTTTTTCATTAAACTATTAAGTCATGATAAGAACGCATGATAATCCCCATCCTCTTCAATCTTGTGAGCCAGGCTGCTCTCTCCCAATCAAGAAATATAGTATTCCAAGAAGAGAACATTTGGCGTAATCCATATATGAGAATGAAAAAGAGAAGAGGGGGGCAAACCTACCCAGGGAAATAAAACCAAATTCATGCCCAAACAGTGTTAGAAATATCTAAATTGCAGTAATTGTGGGTTCACAGGGGTCCATTAAGTTATCTTTTAATGTTCCTTGACAGTGTTGTCACCAAGATGCACAGAAAGCATGACGAATGAGATAGTAGCAGCAACAAGGCTAAAAGCAACAGGACACAAAAAATGGTATTGGAAAAACTGGGATAAAATTAGAAACTAATATTATCCTACTTTTCTCCCACTTTGTAATCTGTCCTCAAATGATATGATGCAATATATATCTTATAATGTTACCCATTATTATTGTTGTTTATGTCTGGAACAGGGGCAGACAGCTTTAAAACTTAAAAAGATATGTATAGTTATATTGTGGTTAAAGGTGGACTGAATTAAAAATGTCATACAAAGCATTGATTCATATTATGTTAGGTACTACAGGGTACCAAGGACCCTGAGAATTACTATATAGTTCTGCAAAACTTTTTTTTTTTTTTTTAGCTAAATGTTTTTTTTTCAGAAGGAATCCCATAAATTGTTTTGTAAAAGAATAATGACCTGAATGTGATCTCATCAGAACTCTTTTGTGGACAAACTGTGTGCTGCTATTAGCATTTCAAAGCAATGCACAAAATGCTTTTGTGCTATTTTGTGATGATTATTGGCTGATAAGAACTCTGTTTTAAAGGCCATTTTACTTTTGTTTTGCTTATAAGAGCAATGCAGACATATAGTAAAATAACAAAAACACAACATGAAAATGTCAGTTCAACCAGGCCTCCATAAGAGCCATTCAAAGCTCCACAAGGAAAAAAAAACCTTTCAACAGGCTACAGGCTGTACAGAGGAGAGTAAGCATCAAAGCCACTTAAAATCCGGAAAAAAAGAAAAATCTGACTGCACTGTGAAGCACAAAAAACAAACAAGTGTTTGTCTCTGCTCTCCACATGTTGACGAATACAGAAGCAGCAGCAACACATTTCATCTGATGCTGCCTGAGAAAGACCAAAAGGACTCAAACATCCTGCTACTGCCATCGTAGTTGCAGTTATTCATCTGAGTGTCCTTTATTTAATCTTTTTACATTTCAACATTTTAATCAGGGGATCATCACTGTTGAGCAAGTTGTCGAGTCATGTTTTCTGGTCGTTTAGTGGATTCTGATTCTAAGTGGCTGTGCTCCTCTCTATCTACCGGCTCTCTGAAAATGAAGACAAACTAAGTCCTGTTTCGGTGCTGTGAATAATCAGGTGCTTTGCTGTGCCACTTTGGTTTGTCAACAGCTGGGGTAATGGCAGGTGGCAGCAGGTTTTCCTACAGGGGCTCCATAGGTCTGCCAAGGCTGCGCTGGAGGTCTGTGCACCTCCCCTGAAAGCCAAGGCCAGGATAATGGTAGGTGTTGTCCTGCCATCATAGGAAAATAATTGACGGCAAAAATTCTCAGTCAAGTCAGGCCGTGGGAGGCAGTCGATGCCTTGTCAAAATCAGAACAATTCACTGTAACAGCTGCAAACGATGGGCAGTTGAGCCGTTCATGTTGAAACACAAAGTGCCTGCCCCTGGCCAGAAGATAGCATTTACCAAAACGTGTTGTCTCCCAGCTCCATCGTGTTCCTCTCTGTGTTCTGCGCTTTACTTTGTGTGCCCATGTTACTAGAAGTCCATCTGAAACTATTATTTATAGCATCTCCTGACAGAATCTCCTTTCAGAATGAAGATTAAATTCCTGCCTCACGCTTTTGGTTGTTTAAAGGATGAGACCAGCCGATCCTGACAGGGAAACACTTTGTGCATCCACGGGGACTGAACACAAACATGGAGTCCCTGTGCTGTGATAAACAAGACTCTTAGCAAAACCACAGAATCCAACAAATAAACTGCACAGCCAGACACAACTATACCTACACTACAGTCTGCACCTACTCCAACTCAAGTCTGGACCAGCTGTGTTTGAAATTGCACAGTATGATTACTTTTAATTATACATTCTTGGACTCAAAAGCGTCATAGAAGGACAACAATATGAGCCATACATACCATGTCTTAGTTCAGACAATGAAAAGTTAACAAACTGCCTATTTAAATGTGGCCTTGACTCTAAAAACTGATGAATGCACTGGCTGCGACTTTTGCATTTGCAGTGTCTTTTACTCTCTCTACAGTTTCTGCTTTTGCCTTTTCAAGTTGCAATGTGCAAGATAATGATAAAGATACGGAAAGAAAAACAGCTTTGGTTAATATTACATTCTGCGCGTGACCTGCTTTCCTTCAATGATGACAAAACAAAGCGATTGCACATTTTTCATTTTTAACAGCAACCTTGTATTTGCGAGATATCACACTCATCCATCAAATTTTGTGCAAATAAAGTTAAGGGTATCACAAGACGTCCCCCGGATTAATATTTTGTCAAATTCCAGCACAATATGCCAGTTCGAGCTGTTTATCAGATGTTTTCCGCAGCCTCTCTACCCGGCAACAGATGAAGGGAGGAGAAGCCATATTCAGAGACTGTTTGGGTTGCACCCTCTTGCTCACCGCCCCGCACCAGATGAGAGTCCCCACTGACAGAGATTACAGAAGCAAGATGAAGAAAAGCCTCAAGCTGTCTCCAGGCTTTGCACAGAAGACAACAAGGGACATCATGCTGCATGCCACCTTGTTGTTTCTTTTGTGCTGTAAACGCTCAGCGCTGCGAGAACAGATGAAGAATGTACGCCTGTTAAAACTCTACAATGAACCTCTGTAGCTGGCTGTTTAGATTTGTTTTAATTATATTGCGGCTGGGGGCTGAGTTCAGAGAGAAATTCCTCCAGGGTTGCTTCCTGTCAGCGATAATATGCGTTAGAGACTTGCTCACTGATGTTCACCTCCACCAAGTTTCAGCAAGTGTTTTCAGCAATATTTTTGCACTCAGCAGTTCAAGTATAGGAAATGTAAATAAATGAATATCATTTTATTTATCTACTAGAGAGTATACTAAATGAATAAATAAATAAATAAATACATTCTTGTTTATAGCACTGTTACATATCAAAAGAATGCACTTCACAGCATAGATTCATATAACTATAAAAAAAGAGATAAAGGTCAGGAGGTTACAGTAAACTAGATAAGTACTAGGTAGACTGCACATGCATTGCGATGCAATTAAAACACCTCAGTTCAGTTCAGTAACTTTGTGGCCATTAAAAAATGTAACTGATATATTTCTGTTTCACAGCTGTAACCTGTATACCTAGATTTTTTTTAATATATTTTTTGGATGCTTTTTCACTTTCATCTACATCTCAGACAGGCTGGATCTGCTTCAGAAGGCGGCCCCTGGTCTGCAATCAAGCTCTGAACTCAGGTGCATCCGTTTGTGCTGTGAAAGTACATATGGGATTGTGGCATAAATTCAAAGGCTAAAATCATATTAAATCCATCTGCTGGTCATGAACTGTTTACAAAATGCTCTCCTGATCTATTTGTACAATGTAAAGCCTGTGTTTGGATCATTTTGTAACCATGGTATCAAGTCCAAGCACAGAACAGATGCATGTTGAGCTGCTGCGTGTACGAGCAGTTCTTCAATGAAAAGCGATTGAAAATAGTCAGGCCACGTACTAACAATCCACATGTAATATATAATACAAAACACATCTGTTTTTTTGTTCATCGCTGTTTATAATAAACCGGGTCTAATTACAGTCTTGACCAATGTTCAGTTATAATCAGTTATTTCTTCATTAGAAAATAAGGAGCAAAATGAGGAACTTCTTGAGTCGCTGTCAGTGTCCTCAGTTTGATTTTCCCATGTGGGTCCGTGCTGATGACGTCATTAAAAAATCCAATGAATAAGTTACCTGTCTGTCTATGACTTGATGTTGCTTAGATGCGAACTGAGCTGCATATGAGAAAGTGACCTTCGTTCAATTAAAAAAAAAAATCTATATGAAAAAAATAGACAATTTGGGGAGGGAGTTGGATCTCAGTTGCAGAGCTGCCCTTTTGTTGTAACTGAGAAACCAGATTGTGAATTTAATGCTGTCATGCTTAATCAGCAGTCTTTAGAGCTGCATGAAAGTACAAAAGAAAACAAAAAAAACCCACTGATCAGCTTCTGAAACCAATTTATGTGGGGCGAGGTTTGGAAAGGATGCACTGGCAACTTGCAGGAGAGCAAAGACAGTAAATCAGAATGTATAATAGCATTCTTGTTGGTGGTTCTCTCTCTCTCTCTGCCTTTTTCTCCTATCTCTCTCTTTCTCTCTCTCTCTCTTTCCCTCCCTCCTTTTTCCTTTCATTTTTTTACTAATAATTCCAAAGCCTTTTTGTAAAGCCCTTAATGTCAAATAAAAACTATATTATAAAATTGAATGAGGCATTTAATAGAGTCTGGAGCTGCAGGAGCACGTTGGCCCAACATGATTTCTGGGGAGAATTCTAATAAGAGATAGATCCTGAGAATGCTTGCTGAGTGGGAGAAAGGGGGGAAGAGGGAGGCAGACGGTGAGGAGGAAAAAGTGACTTCAATAAGAATGTGAGTTCACTGACAGCATTAGCTGTGCCGAGCCTGTTGTGCCTCTTTCCTGCTTGCGAATACTACATTTGCACTTTCCTGCATCCCATGTGCCTCGCTGAGGAATTCCATGGAAATCCCGCATATTCAACCTTGTTTAAAGTCTCAAAGCTCACATGTGTCTAAACATACAATAGGAAATCATGCAAATGGCTGGTCTCAGGCCAGAGGGGGAGTCCCTCGATTGGCGTCTGCATATCTTCACTTATAGAGCACGCATCTGAGGATTACTTACTGGCTTGCTCGAGCAGTCACTCGATAGTTATGGATATTCTTCACTCACTTCTGATTCAATATCAACTTGGCAAAACTCTGCATTGCCACTGCCGCTCATGTTTATCAGATCAATGGCACACCCAGCAAAATTGATTTGGATGAGAATCGAAAGGAAGAGTCTATGCTCAAAATTCAATCAAAATCAAGGGCGACTTCAGCAGAGTCTCACTCAGGGTTGATCTGCTGATATGAGGTGTGGACAGTAACACTGACAAGCAGGTACACCTCAGGCCTATGGGGAAGTAGACATTGATGCTGTATTCAGGATAACATAATATTCTTTATCCGTTGTGTTTAAAATTCTTGGGGCCACTTTAGCTAGCCCTGCTGTAAAAGAAGACCTCCGGAAGAGCACTGCCAGAGTTTTGAAGGGTAAAACTTTAATCATTCTTTTTTAAATTTAATGTCCTTCCTGTTTTGTCTTTCCACTCTTTGTTGCAGGCAGACTATTATCTATGACATATGTACAGTGGCCACAGTAGGAGAGTGCACAGTGCCCTTCAGTTGAGTTATAGTTGCCATCTAAATGTATAATATGTGACTTAAAGTGATGATTAGGCCTTGTTCCAGATTTTTTTTTCCTTTGTAACTGGGTATACTCACATGTCATTTTGCAGCAGCTAACAGTGGCCTACAGCGGGCCCTCACAGCCACCCCGGATTACTGTAAATTGCTGTGAAGATAAAGCTGTTGCCTGGGAGCCAGACAGGACAGTAATTCTCCACTCCACTTCTATTATGGGCTTTTCATTTCTTCCATTTACTTCATACCGACTGAATGGGACTAAACTCTTCATCATCCGTCCACCGTTACCATCTGCCTGCGTACCTGCCCTGCCCGAGAATGGATGCCATTCAACAAATACCAAAGCTCAGTCAAGCTTTGAAGAAAAATAACAAAGCTGATTGAAACTTTATTATGTCTATTGTCTTAACCTACTGGAGCAAACAAAAGCTCTCCTCCGGTGTAAATGACCTCCTTGCACAAACCCAATCGGAGCATCACACCAAAATGTGAAACTAATCCTGAATTCATGAGATTAAAGAAGTTGTGCTCAGTGGCGTTAGAAGGAGAAATAATAATCTGGCAGACACACTCCATTTCTTTTCCTGGATGCTGACATGCAAATGAGGCTCATTTGTATAATCTTTCCAAATGAAAAACAGATAATCAAATACCATCAGAAACCATTAATATTCAATTAGGTGTCGCTTATGCAAAGTCATGCAGTTGAAGGAATTCAAAGAGATGGCGAGTGGGCCACTCTGGGAAGGGAAGACAAATTGGCATACACAACATTTCCAAGCTTGTGGTGTCATGTCAAGTGACTGGGCGCCATGCTTTTACTGTCTATCACCACATTAGTGCTGCTTCTTCAAGTGTTCTTCAGTGAATGGATTTTGTCTGCAAGCATCCATTTTGAATCTTTTTTTATATGTTTTTATACAGACAGGTGCATAGCATAGGCCAATGACATACCATTTTCAGCAATTAAAGTGGAAACTAGTTTGAAAAGCTTTATTCTTGATGGGCCTCTCATTCAAAAACCCAAAGTTATGCATAAAAAAGGCACCAGGTTCATGACGAAATGATTAATCACTCGTTAAAAGCCATTTCAACTTGAGTTTAAAAGGAGGGTGTGGTGATATATGAATATGAGTTTCACATATTGATCCCCAAGCAGAAAAAGACGTATTTTAAAATGAGGGTTTACCAAAGGTCACCTCACAGTTTTACACGGATACCCAATGCCACTGAGCCAAAAAAACTGAAACCCTTATTTTTTCTCATTTATTTTTAGTTTAGTATGTTTGGTATATCTAGATTCCTAAAATCACATGTTGAATAGGATACCAAGAAGATTGCACCATTTCTATATTCTTAAGAAGCTCGATTACTGTGGAAGCTGCTTTTGACACAAGTTAAATTCAAGTGTTTATAAATGAGCACATCAAGGCTTAGTGCTTTTAAGGCCTTTTTAGGATACAAAAAAATGCTCCTACCAATTTATTCAAAACCAGGATTATCTTCTCTGGCACATGCCAGTTTATGCACTCTGTCTCATCCCTGTAATTTTACATAACGATCTTTGGGTTAAAACAGAGCCAACCCAGCCCAGATGTGGTGCTGACTTGACCCATGCAGCCAGCCTCATCACAGCTCCACTTCTGAATACTAATGTACACCTGCTAATGGTTGTGCAGGCTAAATAGATGTCTTGTATCCATTCAGAGTCAGATCCTGCGGTCTCTCGTATCTGCTCTCTTTAACCCATATTTTCCGTTTAGACATAATATTAGAAAGCAGGGACAATTTTACTTCACTTGTGCATCCTCTTTCCATGAAACAAACATTGAGCTCAGAGCTGCAGACTGCAGAAGTCATTTATACGAATAGTAACATTGCACGTATGCTATGTTACCAATTTTCCACACGTATACATAACTGTGGGAATTAGATCCAAGTCTCTCTCCCACATTCGCTCTATTTCTTCCTCTTGTCTCTTTTTCAAGTCAGAAATCCTCTTAAGAGAGGTTTTCCAAAATAACATTATCTTCAAACAAACATTTCACTTTTAATCATTGCATTTTTTTTCCTTATACAATTCACCGTGGTATTGCAGGCCCTTTTGAAGCTGTTCTTTTTCTGAGTGTCCGCTGGGATTTGCTCCCCCGTGGCCTCTCTGCTTACACCAAAGCTTCTCTTTTCAAACCCAGCTTTGAGTAAAGAAGGAAAATGGGAAAAAAAAGAAACCTCATAGGGAAATATGTGGTGAACTGATGAACAATTCACTGGTGCATACCTGACAGGAATAGCGATTTTATCACCTTGTCTATTCTCAGTAACACAGAAATGTGATTTCTCACTGGACATTCACATGTCAGTCAAGAAGTTGGGTAGTTAATACTCACATACAAATACACACACTCACCCACAATAAGTTCATTATACATATTATTGCATGCTTTGATGACCCAAAAGGTAGGACAAAGAGAAAGTCCTTTTGGTTTGAATGTGCTACA
>JAOXYL010000001.1:13336951-13351409 GCA_028564955.1 Terapon puta | reverse complement strand
ATTCAGAAGTAACTTTCTGCTTTGCTACATAAAGGACACACTGCTACCTGAACTGGCAGTGAATGTAAACAGTCTGCTGCAGAGTCCAATCTGAGTGTAATTCCAAGCCCTACTGGGCATATAACTTTTATTTCCTTTGTGTTTCAGTACCTTGGTCAAACACAACACTTGTGAGCAAGTACTTGTTGAAGAAGGGAAATGTGTCATACATTTACATCTAACACATTCAAAACAATGATCTCTTTTCCGAGCATTTTCAGTTATTCTTGTTGTAACTGTTGACATTTACCAAACACAGCCCCTGATACAACTATTCTTTGTGATATTAAATCTAATAAACAATCAATCAATGCGTGTGGATGTAAATGTAGAAACTTGTGTGATGCTAGAGGAAAATTGGGTTGCCTCTCAAAACTACTCATCATGAATCATGACAAATGAGAAATTTTCATTCAGTCCACAAGAGCAGAAAGAAATTATTGGAGCCTTCATTTTGAGGTGCCTCTGAAAATGGGTTGAACAATTGATAATGGTAATGCAGTCCTCAAACATGTGAGTGAGTTGCAGGCTGAAGGTTAAATATGATCAGTGGAATTGAATCTGACAAAGCTACATTACAATCCATCTTGGGATATTAAACATTTCAAATTTTCTGAATTAAGGACTAATAAGGCTGCTGAGATGAGTGTGAGATGGATGGTCTTGGTTAACAATCACAAAACAGATCTGATGAGAGTAAATGGCATCAGAGTTGACATATGATATTGTTGAGGGGGAGAAATGAAGTCTTAAATTATTTTGCATCCGGTGAGATTGTGACTGCTACTTTTCAGAGCATTTGCCATAAAATGTATTTGATAATGTATTTATTCTACTTGGATTAAGTAAACATGCTGCTTTTTAAAAAGAAAATATTATGTGGTCTCTATGTGATATTCTTAACAGGCCAACCCTGTTATCTTTCACCGTTGGAAACGGTTATCAGGAGATACACCGGGGTGTCCTTAATAGAGTAAATTAGATTAATTACCTGGTTTATGGCTGCTGGATGCTCTGTTCTCCTGGTGGCAGAATGTGCATGATGTTTTCAATGAATAGAGAAGAAAACAAAGTAATACACCATTGACTGTTAGCTAAACCATCCTCTGAACAGCTATTGTCCGAGCTTAGCAACCATAATTAGACATAACAGGCCTGTAAAGCTTCGTATTTTTACGCGTGCTCAAACTATGTACATGAGGTCATAATAAGAATTAAAATTTTTTCAAGAGACTTCTTTTCAGCCAAGTCAAAACCAAGATTAAGAGTGTAGGGAATGTTTGTGTGTTTTTACACTGTAAATGTCAGCACGAAAGGATTTGTCCAAGTATCTGATTTCTATGATAAACACGCCTGTATAAGTAACCTTTAATTGTCAGTACATTTTATAATAGCTCCTGCATTGTTGAGTAGGTCTGTAAGTGCTGAGGATCCTGACTGTTTGGGACTTACAGACTTCAGACATCATTTGTGTAACCATGAAGTGCATATTTAAGACCCTTTCATGTGGATCTCCTTTTAAAAAGGATCAGTTGGAAACATTAGCATCGGGTCAACTCACTTTTCAGAGCATTTGCCATAAAATGTATTTGATAATGTATTTATTCTACTTGGATTAAGTAAACATGCTGCTTTTTAAAAAGAAAATATTATGTGGTCTCTATGTGATATTCTTAACAGGCCAACCCTGTTATCTTTCACCGTTGGAAACGGTTATCAGGAGATACACCGGGGTGTCCTTAATAGAGTAAATTAGATTAATTACCTGGTTTATGGCTGCTGGATGCTCTGTTCTCCTGGTGGCAGAATGTGCATGATGTTTTCAATGAATAGAGAAGAAAACAAAGTAATACACCATTGACTGTTAGCTAAACCATCCTCTGAACAGCTATTGTCCGAGCTTAGCAACCATAATTAGACATAACAGGCCTGTAAAGCTTCGTATTTTTACGCGTGCTCAAACTATGTACATGAGGTCATAATAAGAATTAAAATTTTTTCAAGAGACTTCTTTTCAGCCAAGTCAAAACCAAGATTAAGAGTGTAGGGAATGTTTGTGTGTTTTTACACTGTAAATGTCAGCACGAAAGGATTTGTCCAAGTATCTGATTTCTATGATAAACACGCCTGTATAAGTAACCTTTAATTGTCAGTACATTTTATAATAGCTCCTGCATTGTTGAGTAGGTCTGTAAGTGCTGAGGATCCTGACTGTTTGGGACTTACAGACTTCAGACATCATTTGTGTAACCATGAAGTGCATATTTAAGACCCTTTCATGTGGATCTCCTTTTAAAAAGGATCAGTTGGAAACATTAGCATCGGGTCAACTCACCGTTTTAGTGTTAGCTTCAGCTGGCAGGTACAGAGAATGAACCCTTCTTTTTTTATAATGTTTCTGTGTGAGTTCAAGGGCCCTGGCGCTCCGCAAAGTTGGAGTGGTAATTCTGCCACTGTTAACATTGAAAACTGTCTATGTGCTGCACTAGAGTGGAAAGCCTAACAGGTGCAGCTACAGTAACAAAAGGAACTGTGGCTCAGTGGAAGATCAGTCGGCAAATACTGTGTGCGAATAGTCCACTTTCCTAATCCGTTAATATAAAGCAGATTGGACAGGTCATGTTCTTTCCTCATCAGGAAAAAGAACTTGTGTACAAAGTTGATAACACAACAAAGTTTGACAAAATGTGTGTGTGTCTGCGTGTGTGCTTGCGTGTGTCTGTGTGTGCTGGATGTTGGGGGAATAGCTGTTTATGAGGGGATCTTGACGATTTATTCCAGACAGCT
Source organism: Terapon puta (assembly GCA_028564955.1). Lineage (NCBI taxonomy): Eukaryota > Metazoa > Chordata > Actinopteri > Centrarchiformes > Terapontidae > Terapon > Terapon puta. Next base: position 13,348,583 of record JAOXYL010000001.1, on the reverse strand, counting down.
GCATCGTTGACAGGCCATCATTAGCGGAGTGATTCCTCAGGTTGTTTCATTCCCTGGTGGCCAAGACAAACTGCACAAGATCTTAATTGCTGGTATGAATAAAAGTTCATTTTCCAAGGGGTGGTATCATTATAAATGCAGTATAAAAGATTACTAGGAAGATGAATATGTCAAGTACTGTACTCTCACACTCCTGCAATAAAGAGGCTAATAAACCTGAGATGGGCCAGAGGGTTATTCTGGGACAATAGAGAAGATAAATGCTGTTTATCTCCAATTACAGTACATTCTTATGACTGTCTAAGTTAAGTTGGCTGTAAGAAAGAGAGAGGCACATGTAGAGCACAACAAAAGAAACAAAGAACACTTCAAGCCTCTGAGAGACCCCCTTTTGAAAGCCTTTCTTGGGGTAAAAACTGTTTTCCACCTAATCGTCCTTGCAATTGTCCAAAAAATGTTTTATGACACATAGATGAGAGGTTGTCTGTGTTTTGAATGCATGTAAAGTCAGGAAATAGAACTGAAAACACTCCGACTGGAGCTGCAGTCAAAATACTGTGTGGTAGAATGCTACCCATTATTATTGTGGTCAAGAGACTGTGGAAGTGGAGGTATTAGGACTGGCCTCTGGGGATGGACATTGGGAGTTTAGGAGCCTTAGTGTAATATAGCATGGGAGTAATGATGATCCATACATCCGTGATATCCTCTTCACTAAATAGCTCATTTGTCCAGTGAGGCATTACGACACACTTCTTGTGACAAACGCTCTGCAGTATTCTGGGATACATTTAATTGCCATTCTGGGGTGGAACATGGCAGATAATGACAATATATAATCAAACTGTGTTTATTTCATGTGAGCAGGAACATACTTAATTGAACCTATTAATATTAGTAGCACTTATTCACTTGTGCCAATGTAAAAGTTGCCAGTAAATTTGCTTTCAAAGACAAACCATGGCACTGGTCTTAGATTTGGCGATTACAGACACGATGAAGTTTATTATACTTTTTGACAGACAAACAGTCGAAGATTATTTCCACAATCCTCTGACATGGGAGGAATCCAGAGAGAGTTTAGCTGAGAGATGAAATATGAGTCATATGGCTACGAAAGGCAGCATAATGTCAGATTTCGACTTTGAGGAGCCCATGGTAGGTCTTAGAGTGAGTCAATACTCAGCAGTGAAACCTATTGCTACTGGACCCTGTCTCAGGCAGCGCTTTCTTCTCAGGCAATGTACAATCCTTCCTACTTCACTCTGATTGGCAGACTGATTGCAGCCATCACACTTACCCTGATATAACCGTCTACTGTCTAACCTCAACAATATGGCTGATGGAGGTCACACAGATGGGACGTGCTGCCAGAGAGAATTAGTCAAGAGCATGAGGTCCCAGATGTGGGGACTATGTTGTCTGTGTGGTCAAACTTTGCAACTCATAGTGGTAAATTGGGTGGAAACCTGAGTGATGAATTATTAGCAGATTAGAAGAAGTGTACTCTGTTCCCTCCGTTACACTAGGAAACGATACACTCACTGTGCACAGTTTTTGGGAGTGATGAAGATAGTCAGGCCAAATTTTCTTGAGGAGGCCGATCTGTCTGTTGCACACAAATGTTTCACAAATTTCATTTTGTGAAATAGCCATTGCCTACATGTTTTCCACTACTAATTATATGGCAATGATTCATATAATAAACATGTTGCATCCACCTGTAATTTTGTGTGATGTAGGGGTTTTGCTGAAAACTTGAAGGGTAGTAAAAGGAAAAAAAATATTATAATTGCTGCTAAACTGATATATTGCTAAACTTTTTTTTTGCTACATTTGAATAAAAGCAGCGGTATCGCTACAGCAAGGAAGAGGGAGCACAAATATGCATAAGAACTTAATGCATTTCAAACAGTGACTCCAGACTGAACTTAATTTACATTTTTAAACTGCTTAGTTGAGGCACTGTGATTATAAATTGCACTGAGATTTAAATTTCACTTAAAAGGCTAACACAAACAATAAAAACTGATGCAATCCATTAGGAGAGCAGCAAAGTATAATGGTGTTCTGCTACAGTAAAAAAGTACAATGATGATTTGCTTCAGTAATATCCCCTTCAATCTCTTATATGCATTGTTATTTGATTTAAAAACTCAATTAAACATGTTACTTATTTTATTTTCACGGCAATGTTAGCTTATCTTGGTTTGTCCCCTTATCAAAGCTACTTCAATCAAGTTTTTAATAGCCAATATTGTTTTCCAATTAAACACTCACACAATACTTTCACTGTAAGACCTTTTATGAATAAAATCTCCTCACAAAACTACCTCTGTCATCTGACAACACTGTTGCGCAGTAGTAAAGTTAAACAAATGTATTTGAAGATGAATGAAAAGGCTTAATGATAATATCATTTGAGAAACGGGAAAACAGAGCACATATTCAGGTTAGTTATATTAGTGTGAAAATCAAAGGATATACTTACTACTTTATGGTGTGTCCAAAAATATTTCATGTTATTTTTTATTGCAATATTAATGTGCATACTTTCATTATGTGGTGGAATACACACGAGAGCTTTAAAAAGACTAATTTTTAAGTACATTTGGAAGTCAGTGAAATATTCTAACATCTGGATTTGTCCAAATAGGGATCATCCAGTCTATTTAATCTACAAAACATAAAAAATTGAATGTTCAATATAGGCTGACCATGGCCTTCAGTACCATCACCTAAGCTAAGGTGATGAAAAACACAGTGTTTTGTTACAGTACTTTACCAAATCAAAAAAAAAAAAAGTCAAATATTCAGCTCATCAAGGTGCCAGAGCTCTATTGTATATTCAGACCTGATGATTCAGAATGAAATCTAATTTGTGTGAATTGCTTTGGCCCTGAACCTACAAGTCATTACTACTTCATCTCTTTACTTCAGTTTGCTTTAGTTTTGTGTGCATAAAAATACATTGCTTAAGTATTAAAAGGCAAATAGAGTTGAAGGAAAAGTAACCCCAGAGGGCTTGTGGGTAAATTATCATTCTTGCTATTCACAAAAACCACAATTTATGCACAGTTTTTAATTGCTGCTCATATGTGTAATCTTGGACGTAGCCCATATCCAAAATTAATAAAAACTGACTGCAATATTCAGAAGACAAGCATGTGCGGTGCAACAATAACAAAAGTTGACACATCTGCTTCTGTTTCCAGCATATTTTGGTTACAGTACAGTATGTGCCTTCCAGTTTTGACTGAATTGTGCCATCTCCCCAAATAGCAATCAAGTCAGACATTTGGCATTTGGCATTCTTTCCATTGCTGGGTCTCATTGTCCTTCATGCCAGTCAGTTTTTCTCTAGGATTAATAAAGTGTACCTCATCCCCTGCCAACACTGGCTCAGCAAAGCTACCAAAATTATGACAGTTGTCTCAAGTGAATAGTTTCACCTTAATTTATTGTCAGTGCACAAGTGACTAATTGTGTTCTAAGCTTTCAACTACAATTCACTCATAGGTCACCTTCCTGTACTGAGTTTTAGTACCCCATTTAGTCTTTATCAGAACCCTGTCTCATTTGTGGAGCAAAAAAGAGCTGACTGCTAACTGACTGCTAAACCCCATCCCACAAACAGCGATTGTCCAATTAAAGCATAGCATCTGCAATGAAGCATTTCCTTCTTATCATACTTCTGATAGGAGAAGTAACTAGAGCCCTATACTCCAATACATAAACAATGGTGTTTCTTTACATCCATGTCTTCTGTCCATGTCTTTTTGCCAAGGACACACAGCTTTATCCTCACCAAGCAGGTAGTCATGATGTGCATACAGGCCACTTTTTGTAAGATTAAATTTTTAAATCAAGGACCCAGTGATAAAAAGTTACGCAAATTTCTAGAGATAAATCTGTCACCAGCAGTGTAAACTTCATCTCTATCGTGCCCCCTTTTCATTTTCCAGGTGCCACAAAATCCCTGCTGTACTATTCACAAATAATAACACAAGACAGATAATTTAAGATAAGATTAACAGCCCAGTAAAATCTTTATGATGTGAAATCTGATTTATCTGTCAATTTTAAGGTGCTGCTCAAACTTACAGCAATTATTACTGTGAAGAAATGGGTATATTTTCATTTGCATCCAAATACTTATGTAGCCCAAACAACCACATTTCAATACAGATGTCCAGTGTTTTCTGCACTTAGCAAAACTTTTATATACAGTGACACACTGAGCGCAACCTGACCGGTCAAAGTGTACACTGACCAACTGAATAGTAAATGAGTAATGTATATTAATGTGAGTGGTAAATGATAATCGCTGTGACATGAAGTGCTCTGCCAGACCTTGAATTACAGCGATTACACATTGTGGGAGCCCTCGAACCAGCATAGTTGCACGCCAGAAGGTCAGTGGGTGAATATTTAAATCTCATTAGCATGTTGAATGTCTACTGATGTAGAAGGGCTTATTAACAACTTACGGGCAACAATGTTTAATGTTACAGGCTAGAACGTTAGAAGAAAATATCTTACAAAGGCAGCTATTTTATGCCGTACATTTCAGGTAAATAATGGTAATGTATGCACACTAGTACAGACCATATTGACCAAAGTTCAATAATGTTATTGTACTATGTTGTCATAAGATGATGATGAAAAATAAACTTGCATTCAAAAATAAGGTTTAGAATGCAACTATAAATAACATTTATATTAGTCTTTAAGTGGTTTTATAATCCAAAAGAAATAAAAGTGCTACATAGAAGACATACATTTGCTATCTTAAAACAACATGAATAACTATATAATGATGAAATTAAGGGTAGTTACAAGAACAGTAAGAATGGAATGTACTTCTGTCCATATTATCAGAGAACTGTACAGTGTGTATGATTAAATTATTCAGTAAAAGACCTGCAGGTGTTAACCCAAAGTGCTGTGAAGCACACACACATGCAGGTGCTTTGCATCCTGAAGGACTGAGCCTAGCAGCACATTGCAAGTGCGTTGACCTGTCAATATATAGACATAGTGTGGGTCACAGTTATCCTTTTCCCACATTGAAATTTACATTTCCAGCATATTCTTTTATTTTTGTACAATATGGTAAACACGAGGTCTTGAAGTTTATTTCAGTAGTCTGGGTGGATTCTTACAAGTGAAAGTCCTTGGTACAACAGGCAATTGACCTTGGGTGGTTTGGAAAAAACTAGTGTGAAGTTTAGACAAAAATTCCTAGGGGCTTACTTTTCAAATATTGATGGCAAACATGTCAAAACTTGTACTGTGGAGATCTCTGTGAGATAGACAAATGAGCAGATTTGCTTGACATTGCATCATAGATATGACATTTTTTGATATTATCAAATAAGTCAAAAGAAATGGTGTGGAGGGAGTGAGGCGACGTGACCATAATGCTAAACCACGTTCAGAGAGAAAGAACACATTTGAGGCTTTGTTAATATATATTAAAGAGGAGTTTTTTTGAAAGTGCTGATAATCTTTGCTATTCTGTTGATGGCCAGAGGCGGAGCTGCAGTATGATGTTTTCCAGCTCTCACCCAGGGGCCTCCTAAATGTTAAATGTGTATTATCCCATGACAGAAGTGGTAGATCCATGCTGGTAACATTTTAAAGAAACTCTTGAGTGCTTTTATGTCATACATCATTATTCACAGTGAAGTGCGCTCAGGTAATAGAGTGGTCCAACCCTTTCTCTCACCCCCCCCCCCATTCCTTGCTCAGGAGGAATGTGCTATGATTGATGAAAAATCACTCCAAACTGCTTTACAGAACTTTCCATTCACAACGAGGAAATTGGTCTTTTCTCCTCTGCATACTCCGTCCTGGACCAAACAGGGCAGCTCTGCCCACTTCACTGCTGAGCCTGACAATAAAATGATGATTAATATTGGCCTACATCAGCATCCATTTACAATATTCCTTTGACTTTGATGCTATAGACAGCTAGCAGAATGAAATAGATATGTTTTCATTTTTGATGGTTAACTATGACAACAGGCCTGTGCGGATGAAGTTGGATAATTTGTTAATTTATCAATCTGTCACATATCGACTCATTGGAGAATGTCATGCTTTAATGGCTCTTGTAGTTTCTTGTATCTCAGCAAATTTTCCTGATAGCTAAGACATGACTACATGTCCCATGAATACTGATTACCATTAATGTCAGTGGGTGAGCACTAAACATTGCAACTCACAGCCGACCCCTACTAAGTCCTGAGTAGGCGCACAGAGAGGGGAGGGGACCGGAAAGTCCTGCTCAGTCTAATTTTCAAAATAAGACCACTTTCTCCAAGTCTTACTGACTGTTTCTGTGAAGGACGAAGCCAGTGGTTTTGCAAAATAAAGTTATGCATGTGTGCGTTTTATGATGACACATTAGCAGTTTCAAGTAATTGCAAGTCAAAGAAAAATAAATAAATAAAAATGACAGCACCACAAAGTTGTGAGTGTGGAAAAAAAGAGACCCACAGTTGACCCACTGTTTTGAAGGCTTTGCCATATTAAATAAATCTGAATAATGTGAGCTCACCATCAAACAGTTTTCTGTCTGTTTTGTCCCCAGACCCCGTCATATACAGTGTGGGAACCAGAGGAATTTCTTTTCAGAGATTTCCCCTGATGGCACATAAGGCTTTGGAGTAAAACAAATCATGTTTAAAGCTACTCTTAATTGCCCATAAATCAAAGAAATCAACCCTTTCCTGGTGCTGTTGCAACCCTGGATCAAACATGCAGCAGGTCTACTATGATTGTTTCAGCTTCCTCAGTTCCCTCAAAAAGCGCCGCATCTTGTCAACTGTTTTCTAGAAGCCTTTGGGAGACCCAGAGTTTTGTCCCTAAAGAGCTGTCATGGCCCTGAGCTGGTTTTATATGTTATGAGATATATTTCACAAGTCAATCGATGTGGTACAACCCATCGGGGAAGCTGTGTCTGCTCTCTGCTTGTCTTCTATGCCTGCCTCCTCCTCTTTCTTGTACATTTCCAGGGAATAGCCATGATGAGAACACTGAAAAGGAGAATTTGTCAATGTATCAAATATGTTGAGAGGCATCCGAGAGTGAAGTGCAATTACACAGACAGAGAGAGGGGGAAAACATGTCTCAGAAGTTACAGTGGGAGAGAAGAGAGTGAGGAACTTTTTTTTTCTCCCACACAACTTTTTATTCTCTCTGACAGGCAGAGAAAAATACACTGCCATTATTCCTTTACTAATGAAATCCTTATGCAGTTTTAATCACTCCTTACTGTCGTTAATGTGATGTTGTTTGTCATATGTTGTTAGAGTGGTGTCTATGACATTTTTAACTCCTGTTTATGTGTTTTTGAATACCCCAAAACACACTGTATTATTATTATTATTATTATTATTATTATTATTATTATTATTATTATTATTAGGGTAGTATTATTAACACACAGCAAGAGGCTTCTGAATTCAAACCCACTGATTGACTGAGGCCCTTCTGCGTGGGTTTTCTCCTACAATCCAAAGACATGCAGGTCAGGTTAATTGGTGGCATGTCCAGGGCACACAATGCATCTCACACAATTATTGTTATTCTTACTGTTTGTTTTGTTTATGCAATATGCAAACCACCAGGTGTTATTTATGGCATGTTGTAAGTATTCATTGTGTAGGATGCTCATTAGAGGTGTTTCACCAGCAGGTATGTGTTATCTTCAAAAAACAAACTGAGTTTCTAATTTAGTCATGATTGTCCCTGGTGGCCACACCAAGACCTGGTGCATTATACATGTGCTTGCATTTTCAATTTCCAGATGTAAGATGTAATCCTCAAAGGTCAGAGGTCATTTTACTCCTCTTCACTCAAACGTTTGTTTTTCTAACCTGATAACCTCCCCAGTCCCCCTCCTTGCGAGCCCTAAGCTGTTTATACTTGGTCAAAGTCATTGAGTTAAAAGGGGGGGTCAGGGATATGAAAACATCTCAGGCCCGGCACGTGACAGTTTGTTTTGAAACATGTATAGTAGTTACCAGGAACATCCAATGGGAAGTGACACTTGCCTGCAGCACTCTCCGGGCTCCCTACACAGTCCGCATCAATCCAAAAACACAGCCGCTCTCCAGAGATTACTGGCAGGAGCAGCAACAGAGGCAAACAAATAGACCAAAGAGATCCCGTCCTTGAAACAAATTGTGTCTCCTTTGATCATTATTGCTGTGCAGACATGCTTATTTTTTGAGTCGTATGTTCAAAGATTTTTAGCCTAATTGTTTCAGTGCATAGCATCAGGTATGATTTGACCCCAATTTACCTGAATTCTGTGCTGGCCCTGAGAGCCCAGTGTGCTGAGGCTTAAGTCACCACATGCAAATAGACGCCAGGCGAGCAAATGAAGAAAGAATCTTTTTCCCGATTTGACAATATATGTGCGGAGTTTGGAGAAAAATAAACAAACAGACAAAATGATACATGATTCAGATATCATTACACCTAGCTACCAAGTGTTTATAGAATATAATTTAACATAGTCTGCATCACATCGAATCATAGGGAAAGTATCGCCATGAGCCACAAAGTTGTCAACGGTGCCAAGCTTATTCATCGTTGTTTGACGGCCTCTGTAAACTTTGCTTTGCAACTTAGTTCTGTTATTTTTTCGGTGCATCGAGTGTTTGTGTATTTGGCTGTGTTGTCTGTGTTTGCAGTACATTATGTCATGCTGCATATGTGTTGTGAAATAAGAAATGATGTTTTCTTCATTTGATTGTGTTTTGTTCCTTTGTGTTTTCTTTAGCTCCATTGTGTGCTGAGCCTCAGAATTCAGTTACGAGCAGACTTCCCGGCAGACTGATGACAAAAATGTGAAAATCTGTTTTGGAAGCAAAAGATCTTGCTTTGCATCTTGACGATATTTGTCACTGAATGACAGAACCTTTGTGTGAGAACTGAAGAGTTGTGTTGAAACCTCATACTCATCAGCAATTTGTCACAAAGATGAAAAATAAGAGCAAAAAAAATGCGGCCTTATTCCATTTCTTTGACGTGCTTTATGCTACTTTTTTATTCTACTCAGACAAATACAAAAAACATATATAATATATTGGTTTGATGGCCAATCCATGTGACGTGCCAGGCGGCTTCTCAAATCCATCATGGTTATGTGAGTTTCTAAGTCAAATGTTGTGCTGTGATGACCTACTTTCATCTCTATGACGCCTCCATCATCCAAACTCTGGGTCCTCTATTACCATCAGTCTGTGATAACATAATGGTTCAGAAATCAGCCTCGTAATTCAGTTGGTTCCAATAATCACTCTGCACAACTAATGTAGAACACGCCAAAGCAGTCTGATAATGATCTTATCCATCCTAGATGTCTTGATGCCAGGCAAAGAGCAGCACAGTATTGAAGGGTTTCCACATCATGCTCATTATATTACGTATTGTCCCAGCTCATCTAAAAGTATGATTATCCTCTTTGTCCTTGTCTTGTGGGAACCATACAAATGATCTTATCTTCGTCATCTGATTTTCATTGTCAGTAGCTGTGATGTAACGCACATAGCCTTAACATGAATTATTCATCTACATTTATCTGTTTTACTCACAAAAACCTTTGCTCTGTGTCACAGCTAAATATTCAGGCATGCTGTTTGTCTAAGAATCAGACTAAACTTAGTGATCTAAATGTGTTGCATTAACACCTGGAGGTCAAAGGTAGAATCTGCCATGTATGTGCATATTTGCGTGAAGAAAACGCAGGATTTATGCAATAAAATAGATCCATGAGCCATGACATTTTTGCACTGATATATTGTACATAGCTTACCATGGATTTCTTCAATAGGGAAAAAAGGAAAAAGTGTCACAGGTAAGGGTCCTTATACACACGCCATTTGCACCATATAATTATAGCACCTACATGCTGCAAGGCCCTTAACTGTGTTGATACTTGACCATAGCAGAGGCAATCTGTGATCAGCTAGCTGAGGGGCTTGACCGACCACTCTATATGTTGATGAATACATAGACACACAGCGGCTGATAGAACAGAAACAACTCTGTCAGAGAGCTTCCATTTCATCCTGTTCCTACTTTTGAAATACTTCCCCAGCTTGCCTGCTTTCCTGGTGTGTCTCTTATTACAAATGCACGCCTGCTGCACGAGCCCGCCTTCGCTGCCATCCAAAGCTGTGGGTTTTCTCCACAGCCAAAGAGTGGAGAACAGGAGTGAAGGGAGAGGAGGGAGAGAGGGGGGTTCTCAGACTCGAACAAGGCTTTATGACTTTCAACACGATTTGCATAATTGTATGCATCTCATGCAGTGTGAGTACACAGTGCCAGCATGGATGATCAGTGCTTATCTCCAAACTGCACCATAAAGATAAGAGAAATACATGCCGATATAAAATAATCTTACTTCCTACTGGCCATGTCAAATTATTTAGGAGGACTCGACATTCCAGAAGATAGTGCAGCTGCATGAACGGGCAGGTCATTGCATCATGATTTCTCAAGGCCAAGAGTCTAATTTTAATTGAAGTGGGGAGTTTATTGTTGGTAGTTAATCTCTGTACATGCATTGTGCAACAGTTGTATTTTTTTTACTGACTTACTGATTTGGTTCCATAATCGTATTGTAATATGTAATGGTTGTACACATATCACTTGTTTTAATGGATAATATTTTTACAAGTGATTATCCATCTTCATAAAGCTCAAGGTTTTATTAAGTCTAAGCGTTGCAGTGCATACAGCTATAGAGTTTGGGCAAGTTTGTTATGTCTTTATTAGGTCTTTACTAAACTAGCGTTGCCAGATGTCCATCTTGTCACATTCACAAAAGCCCTTGGGAAAATGGAATTGTGAAAATGAAATTATGCCACGACGGTGGAGTCCGGCACTAGTGCTGAACAAAGCTAGAACATGAACTTGTTTCTCCTCCAACATGTTACTAGCCAGCGGTGACTTTTCTGGAGGTGCACTTTTTCAATCTCACAGCCAATCAAATGGCTCCCTCGGGGTTCCTAAATGTCTCACTATCGCAACAAGATTTTCTCCAAACCTCTGTGAGCACGACAGGATGGAGTTTTGACTGCAAGACATGATATTTACAGTCAGGATCTTCCCTAGGAAAGTCCTTTGAGATTCTCTTGCAATGATACCCAATATAGATAAATTACTTAGCTTGACTCCAGTCAATTTGATGACCCCTTCAGGCTATTTTACATGAGACGTCATATGATCACAGTGACATGAAAATCTGTTCAACGAGCAACCATGAGATCACAAACTAGCACTTTGATTGTTGCATGTATGCTACTGTATGCTACTCCAAACCAGCCAGTACCTTCTTTGATCCTTAGGTCTCCTCATGTCACTGCAAAGTGTTGGTCATCAACATCATAACTCTGTCGGAACCTTTTGTTGACCTGGCCAGCCATTTGTGGAGAAATGTGGGCCCTGGGGTGGATTAGTCGTCTATCCTTAAAATACAAATAACTACATGGCAGCCATTCACAAATGTCAGAAAGAGTAGTGCCTGTTTCACTATTATACGTTTCTGTTCATACCTGATTATAGTAGTCACTAGTGATGGGTCCGGCGACACCGATGCGCCGGTGCATGC
>JAOXYL010000001.1:13321018-13336721 GCA_028564955.1 Terapon puta | reverse complement strand
CAGTATCGACACAGTTTCAATACAGTTTTGCAGTGTGTCGAAACGCTTCATGAGGCCTCATCGACCCATCACTAGTAGTCACTACTACTACGACTACTACTGTACCATTACTGTAATATTTTTATGTATTTTAAAAAAGAAATTAAAGGCTGCTTAGCTAAATTTAATACACTCAGGAGGGTTTGCTGCCACAGTATTATTTGGTCTGATGTGACCAGATGGTGACAAAGCAGATTTATAAGAACTGAAATTTATATCTGCCATGCCAGCTTTATAATATTGCCTGTTATACAGGCCTATGGGACAAGAAAATTAAAATGAATATTATGGTGTTTATATAACAGTATGTAACCTGGCTAATAATTAACAATAATGTAAATAACTTGTTTGCACCACAAAATAAAGGAGATAAATGGAGGATCTCCAGAGCCGCAGCTATTCAATATATGAATAATCAAGATTGGTTCATTGGGTTATGCTTTTAATTCAGCTCAGACCACATTGTATTTTGTGATGGCAGTTCCAATGATTTGGTAGCAATCATTGTTTTATTCTGTGTTTTTTTCCCCCCAAAGTGTCCCTTATCCAGTGAGGACCTGCCAAGTGCTTTTTATCTTGGGGAAGCTGGTTCTGGCAGACAAGGTTCACCGGAGAGCGCCCAAGCTGAGCGTCATGGGTGAAGCCACTTCACAAAAGGTTCCCTGCCCTTTTATTGGGCAGGATTTATTAAAACAGCCAGCTTCTGACAATTCAATTGAAAATCCACTGCTGGGTCTGTTTTCTCTCTAACTGCAGTGACCCCTTCAGAGCAAATGTAGGGAGGGGGAGCAGAGAAGAGACAAGGAGGAGAAGCAGGCTTTTAGAGAGCTTGAGATGACTGGCAGGTAGAACAGGCTGACTGATAGTAAAAAAAAAATGCAGTTGGAATAGAATATGAGTCAGTGGTGAGAAATGACTCCAAGCTGTAAATGCCTGCAGTTAAGAGCAACAGTTTCAATAGGTGGTGTTTCAAATTGTAACAGCGGTTTCTGTTTCTTCATAAAATGGCCCGCTTCCCAGTGGAAACCAATGTGTATCAGATTTTGCCCTTTCGCCATGTCTGTCACTGTTCCTCTGATGGTATTTGCGTTCATGGCCAGCTTTCATTTGCCTTTGCTGCCTTGCTCACACACTTTGTGCCAAGCGTGCCAGCATGTGACATTCACAGTGGCTTGCGAAAAGGACAGTGGTCTGCACTTGGTGTCTGGATTCTCCATCCTAAAAACCTATTTGAGCCACGAAGCTTTGGCATAATCCTCATAAAGCTCCCATGTTATTCACAGAATGGTAACCAAGTGAGCCTTAAGCTTTGCCAAACAATGAGCTGAGCACAAGCATGGTAGCAAATGCCATATGAAATTCAAACACGGTTAGGTCAGCTGGTGCATGGAAGACATTTTATTGAATGACTTGCTAAAAGATAATCTTAGTGTTGGCAAACACAAACAACAATATGACTCTTTCTGTAATTTTTTTATGATAACATTCACTTGAACCTTGGTTTATTCAGGCTAAATAGATCATGTCCACTGAGCAAACTTCAAACCTCAAATGAATCTCAGATGAACTTGCAGTAACTGGCTTTTTTGCCACTTGGGGGTAGCAGAAAGAAGCTGTGAATGTAGAACTCATATATTATCAACTCTTATGTTGAGACAACAGAGTTGTTTGAAAACAGCGGCACTCAAGATGGTAACCCTAACAATTAATGGAAAATTGATGCGAAAACCCATTATTCCTTCATTCATCAAACCACTGCATCAAAAGGCAAATGAATTTAATGTGGTCATAACAAAATATCAGTCTCAGGTAGAATTCGGTAACATTTTTTCTTAGACATATTTCTTGGGACTCAGAATTGTACATTTCACTTGTTGTTTAAAATTGCCTTTCACTTATAGATAAGGTATGACAGAAAAATGTCCACATTATCCAAGCCTTTCACCAACCAAAAGAATAAAAAAAGGTTTTTCTCTTGTGACCTTTTCAGAAACATACTGCTCTTACAAGGCAGGAGAGGAAGCAAAGGCTGATTGGCCTCGAGATTACGGTGCCACCAAGTGAACACTCCATGCCAAGACTACAGGCAGAGTGATTGCACGAGTCTGTATTTATTCAGGCGAGCTCGAGGCCAGCTGACATCCATTAGGTGCTTGGAGTCTGGTTACACTCTCTGGTATGATAACTCTTCAAGGCCATTGCCTGAGATGTACAGCAGGTCGTAGGGCAACTGACAGAAGCAGAGGAGCAGAGGTGGAGCTGGTGGGGGCCACGGGGCTGCTAGCTTGTGAGTTCAGGATTCACTGGTCATTTTTTGAATGCTAAAAGTGTCTCTTGGCGATGTAAAAGGGCGAACACATCCAAAGAGCTGCAGTTAGTCATGCAAGTCTTTAACAGCTCTCAAAATCTTTGGTCCTGGTTTGTTTAGTCAGAGAAAGAAATACCTAGATTTCCCCGGGATTTTTTTCTTATTTTCTTATCATTGTTAATCTAGGTTTTAACTATTTTGTGGCTACGCAAGTCATCCAGGCATAACTGTCAGTTCAGAGTTTAAATCAGAAGAAACTAAAAGAAGAAACTAAAAGAACAAAATTATTTGACTGGAACCAGTACATTTTAAGCCATGCTAGTGTCATGATAGTCTGTCTGTCACCTCTGAAATAGCTGAGAAACGGTTGGATGAATTACCTTGAATATTGTACAAAGATTCATGTCCTCCTTATGGAAAAACTGTGATAACTGTGACCTTCATCCAGTGCTGTCATCAGATGAGAGCAGTAATTTTTCAATGATATATTTAGTGCCAATTACCACTAAAACATGACTTCACCACTATAATGAAATTACTTTTATGCATGTTCTAGATTCCTTGTTGTTTTCTACCTTGCATTGCATCTGTGAAATTTTGACTGAACTGAACCACAAAGAGTCACTAACATGGTTTCCTCATTATTTATTTGTGTGTCTTTACTAATCTAACTTTTTTGTCTCATTTTCTTTCCTGTGTTGAACCATGACCCTCTAAGCTAATGATTGGCCTCTGATCTGACATCTGGTAAATCAAATCACCTAAGACACAGAGAGGGAAGGAATGAGTAAAAACAAAAAGCTTTTACTTCTCATTTTGTTCATTTCCACATGAAGTTACATTATAAAGAGGATGTAATTGAGACATAAAAAGATGCACAGCCAAAAGAAACCCATATCTATTTCCCACAGCACAGCACATATTGTTGTTGACAATTTCACACAGTGATGATGTGAATCTATATTTCAATTCACAGCTCATAATTACTCTGCCATTATGTTGCCTTTACACTGCTGTTTGTAATAAATGCAGAGCTATGATAATCTGTTGTAGTGTGATAGAAAGGTTCATTAATATGGAGAATACACAGCGGAGTGGTATCAGCGCCTGCAAACAGAAGCACAAATATCCTATTTTGTGTTTTCCTGAATTTGCACTCCCTTGCAATAACCAACATTAACTCACTTTGGTTAATTTCTTCTTTTTTTCCGTAGAAAAGGCTCATGTATGAACTTTCGCTGTCGGGTGTAAAAGGCTCAGCTCTGATCAAGGTTACCACCTAATGGTTAACAACTATCAGCCTGTTCGTGAAAAATAAACTTCCAGTGTCTTATCCAAATTAACAAAAAATGAAAACTAGCTCGTGCACGAATCCATGCCATTAGGTTCAAAACATCTAAACCCCACCAAGGTTATCCCCCTTCTATCCTTCCTCAAATCCATAACAGGCATACACACATTCAACCCCATTGAAATCCTGTAGATTTTCTTTCAAATGTCTTTCAAATGCGGAAAACAGATTTTTCCATCCGCTATGCATAAATCTCATCCAAACAAACAGACACCGTGTAATAAATGACACAGTAAAAGAGACTAATGACGACAAACTTGTGGGATACTCAATCAGCCAACATGTCAGCAGTCAGCCTGTCTGCAGCTTTAACCCAGCACTAGTGTTGGTGCAAAAGAGCTGATGTTGAGGCTCTGGGAGTGTGCGGGGGAAAAACAGGAGTCAGATGAATATGCTTTCCACTATTGTTGCGATGTTATGACCGGTCTAATGAGATCTATGGAGAGTTGGGCCTCTCATTTCATTGTATCACCCATACACTCTCCTGCGCAGGAAACCCACAGTGGAATTGTCCTCAGACACATCCACTCAGATGGATGGATGCTTTTGCTGATGTTCCAGACAACAGAGCATCATTCAGTGCCTTTTTTATGGTTTACATATAAACCCACCGGATCCCTGTGATGACAGCACTTTTGCTATCCCCAGATGTTGCCTCGAACGAGAAATGCTTGTTAGCAAAAAAGTGTCTTTGCTGTCCACTTGGAATATAAATTATTTTTTGCCACTACTCATGTAATGTAATGAATCACATTGGCAGACTTTGTTTTTCTCACAATCTCATCAAAGCGGGCTTGAAATCCTGATCTCTCACCTCAGAAAAGCCAGTCTCCTCCCTCTCTCTCTCCTACACACATGCAGGTGTACACTTGTCACACAATGCTTTAGCACTTCACAACAATGACAGTGGCCATCGCTCCTAACTCAGAGGCAACAGAACAATAGAAGAGCTTGACAACAACACAACGACTGCCACCGGGGTCATAGCCACAACGCTACCTGCATATCTGTTGGCAGTTTAATTTTAGCGATGCCAGACCATCTGCTCGACATTTGTAGATGGCAGTGTGCAGTGATTAATCAGTCAAACTATTGCTTCCAATGCTTCCAATCTTCATTTCCACTTTTAAAAAAGGCGAATGAATTTGCTGCCCCTTCATCAGTCACAGGTAAATGAATCTTGTGGAGGTCTGATATGGAAATAAAAACCCTGTCGGATGATTCTGTAACCTCCTCAGTGAAGAAAAGATGTGATGTAAATTCATAGGTCAGGTGTAAAAAAACAAAAACAAATATTGTACCATAAGGAATTTCCTCATTTGAATTTTCTTAGATCTATTAATAAGCGAGCACAAAAAAAAAAAAACATGTCCAATCTCATTATTAAATTAGAATATTTCCAGAAAGTGTGTTTCCGCATAATGTGTGTTTCTACAAAATTTAAATAGTCTGAGAAAAGCAAATAATGATTATTGTGACCTAAAATATAACTGTTAAAAGGGTGCATATACTGAGAACCAGGACCATCAGGCACATGTGGCCTCCAAGTTCCCATCAGGTACATTTCATACAGAGCTCTGATGGCATCATTAGCCATTTACCATTTATACCACCTGTACTGAAATATGGATATGGACTGAAACCTGGATACATGCTTTCTATATAGGCATGTCGGTCAGTTTGTGGTTTAAAATACAACTTTATTTGGCAAAAGTTAAAATGGATTTTCACAGAGGGCTTTGTCTAAATGACAGTGCCACAAGATTACAAGGTAGTGGGGGACTGAGCTGCTTTTTTATTGTAGTTGTATGATTTCCCAGTCAAATTTGCAGGGGCGTTAAGCAAGTGCTTTGAATTGTCATTGCAAATATTGGAAGGGTAAAAAAAAACAAGCTGACAGTAAACGTTTTGTTAATTCAGTAAGTTAATATGAACATTTTGTGACCAAAAAAAATCCATGTTATGAAAAATATAATTTGGACAAAGCTATGGCAAAATTATGAAATCAATAATATCTAAACATATTTTTATGTCACATTATAAAGGGTTTATATGCTGTGCAACAGTAGATGTAAAATGTATTAGATAAACACTGTATTATTTATTTTTGTATTTAAATTTCAAGATAATGAGAACGTGTGTAAATTTTTCACTGTAGACAGTGACACCTCTCCAAGTTGCTAAACCTGCAATTCACTGAAGTACATACATAACCTAATTACATGTCCTCAATGGTTCAGGCCTGGTAAAGACTTGAGGGTCTGAGTGAGGCTGTCAGTCAGTCCTGGCTCAATAAGTGTGTCCACTTATTATCATATAGAAGACTGACTCAATCACTCAAGTTGCACAACTGATTGCGATGAACTTTCCCACTAGAACTTCCATTCTCTGTGTTTTAATCAGCCCATTCTTCAGATGGAAATGGGCGGGGGGAATAAAAAGAAGCCTTTCATATTCTGTTCTGAAAAGGAACTCAATTAAGAGGTCCCAAAAGGGCCCTTTAATGGCTTATGAGGAAAGCAGTGATGAAAGAGACAGAGGTTATAAATATTTCAGGTAATTTTGTTATCTATTCATCTTTTCTTCCATATCTAGTCAGCGATTGTCTCATTATCTCACAGCCGGATTGTTTTACTTACTCGCTCACGTTCCTGTTGTTTCACGATGCACTGTTTCAAGACAATGCATTTAGTGCAGTCTTCTCTTGAATTATTTTCATCTTTTATGTGGTTAGTGAAACAACTGTCAGTATTTTAGAATAGATTAAAATGCCTCCCTATGTCACAGATTGATATTGCATTAAATTAATTTACCATGTATCCATTTCTTGAAAGCTTTTATGCCTCAGAACAGCAGGGGTTAAACACGCGTTGTAACATTTTACACAGTGTGATGCGTTTTGTAAATCTGTGAAATCTGTGGGACTGCATGCATGTGTGCAAGCTTGATTTCTACTCTACTCCACTGATTTCCACAGTTAACCCTAAACGGACATGGACACACCTCTAATCAGCAAACTTCTGCCTGCTTGACCAGCTTTTACGTATGAATAAATGGTGAGTTAAAAGATGAAACAAGAATTTTGCAAAATGTCTATTGCAGTGTTCTCAAGCAACACCAGAGCAGCCATCCTTAGCACTGCGGTGCCCATTTATAGCACACACACTGTTATTAATTCATCAGACATGTAGCTTCAAACTATTATCTGTGGTGATATCTCAGTCATGATCATAAGAGTTCAGGAAAGGAATCAGCACTATTTAGGCAATGGCATTCATAATAAAATGAGGGTTTTAATATCCTTCACAATAAAATAAGAAATGAAAAACATTTTCATTTTTTACATTTCTGGACTATTTGGACAAGAACTGAGGGAAACTGAGCAGTGGAAATTAACAGTAGAAGCCACATGTATCTTATTCTATAAAGAAATACATACATTTCATAGATCAGTGTCGTTTAAAAAAAAAAGAAGCTAAATCATTATTTTATCAGACAAAAGTCTATAGCCACATTAGTGCCAACATGTTATTAGGTGTATAGTGACCTGGGACTATATGACATGCTGTCTTATAAATAGGTTTCATTCAGCAATGCAGCTGTAATTAGCACTGTTCTGGTGCCAATATGTCAAAAACAACTTAAAGCAAATTTGTGTGTGTACAATAGTGTTACATATCTGCTGGATGTATGCTGAATTCAAGTGATAGCTTGTAATGTTGAGTTTTCCTGTTTGACTCCACAATGGCACTGTTGTTTCATTGTTACTATGAATAAAAACTCAATAATGAAAAGGTTATATCACTGTCACAGTAACATGATGCCCCAGGTTCAGTGAAAATGGGGGATTTGATGAAAGTAGTTCTGGAAATTAAGACAGTCCTGTGGCTACTGATGAGGAGGAATAAAAAATGGTGCCATTTATGAATCAGATCATTTAGATGTAGAGCCAGAGCCTGAGAATAACAAATCTACCTGAGAAGACTTGAGCTGTGAATTTGACAACAGTTAAACGGTGGGGCCCAAAAACAAGTCAGGACTAATCGACGAACCTTATATGAACAGCTTTAACTGGCACGGCTTTGTTTGTCATGACGTAGAACCTCTGCAGTTCAATCATGTTGCATGACCACAGCAAGCGCCAGTGACTGATTTGTGTTTCTTAGGTTTCTGCAGTATATATGATATGATCGCCAGCGTTTAGAAGCAACACTATTTTTATACACCAATGCATTTAGGGGTTAACATGCCGATGGTTAGCAGATATAATGCTTGTTCAGTGCTGAGGGGGCTGCTGATGCTGATGCTGATCAAGTTTTTCAGCAAATTGAACATTCATATGATGATGGTTCTAGATTAGAACTGATGATAATTTATCTGAGGAGGTGCATGAATGTCTGTACAACATTTCAGTTGCTGAAACATTTCAGTCGAAGTCACAGTTTGCAGCCTAAGAATGTACAAATCTGCTCTATAAACGTATGGCAGATTAGTTCCTAAATACTCTGAATGCTGCACAGCATGGTGTCAATTCCTAAGCCCTGCTGGGATTTGTAAGAAGGAGGAGCAGTCTTGGAGGTTTGGAGTCTAAAGAATACTCATCCTGCCATCATTCTTGTTTCAGTCCTCTTGTTACCATTCTGACATTACCAAACTACACCTACAACACAATAAGACAATATATTAGGATGAGGAAAATATTATGGATATAGACTTCTGATAAAACACACAGTCATAGATGACTGACACTGTGACTGATAATCGTTATCACATTTACATCTACGATATATAGTTTAATATCAGCACACTTCTGGTAAGCCCCTCTGAGTGAAATGGTACGATGAGTTTGTGATGGAAAATAAAATCAAGATTTCTAGCAATTCAAATGTCTTTATTTTGTTGATTTTAATATTGTGCCTCCTCCAGCTGCCCATTCACAGCATCAGGCGCAGAGCAAATAAATATACTCCTGCACAATTATTCTCAGGAGGCTGAAATAGCGGAAGGCTAAAATGCTTTGTGAGGAAGCTTGATGTGCATAATACTTTACCTCCGAACACACCCACTGTTTCCAGTTGCCTGTTATGTAATAGCACTGTTTGTAGCAGGTCAGACCACCTGGAGACTCCGGAAATTTTCTGATTGGTTTATGAGAAGCAGTCAGGTCTGAGCAGCTGTTCTTGCAAACTAAACAGGCATGATCACAGACCAAATGAGACAAATGACAATGGAGCAGTTTGTTTTGTTTTGATTTAGGGAATAGAATACCCTGAACCTTGTGGAAATAAACTGACCATGACTTTGTATTGTTTATGGTGATACAGGCACATTATATACATATTTAATAAGACTATAGACAACAGAGACAGTGTGCTGTATGCTGTATGTTCCTGTAGGAACATCCTCAAGTGATTATACGGATTTGTTTCCATTAGTGTGATGCAGTCTAATCTTGCTTTGGCTCCTAAAGTTGGCACTGCGTGAGCTAATGTAAGCCTCCCCATTCTGGTAGTGAGTCAGAACTCAGGGATTCTTTGACGCTAAACTTCCCAGTCTGTGGAGAGATCAGGATGCAAATATGACTCACATCAATATAATACACAATCCAGAGTTATTGGATCAGTGTAAGTTGTGCAGTACCACCGTATAAAGCACAATAACTGATCTTTTGGCCACTTGGGAGGAGCAGAAAAGAGCTGTGAACATAACAACTATTACCACCTCGATATGCTAAAACTGTTTGCGTACAGTTACCTGTTTACACATCCAGCCATAGAGCAACACCTGCATTAGTTTAAAGTCATGTTTTATCCACTCGATAAATGTTCAGTATCTCCTCTCATTATCACTCTATACCAAGCGTAATATGTATGTATTAAGCCTGTTTATTCTACATAGCCACACTGAGTGGGTCTACAGAGTTGTGTGATAATTCTCAAAGGACCAAGGCCTGAACATAGGATCAAATTTCAAAAAATAAAAATAGAAAGGGCACATATCCCAGAATCTTTGGTAAATCTTTGCTTTTGAGATCCCAACAATATGCCTTTGAAACAAATGAGCACTTTCAAACAAAGAACCCTTTTATGATAGCTAAAATGGATTGCTCTCACAGGAGACAAAAATGCCACACTAATTACTGAGAAAAATATGATCACTGAAGGGAGCTGTTATGCTTTGGGCCTTTTTCTGAATTAGTGTGTCGCAGTGGAAAGTATGTTTAATCACTGTTCACAGTGCCAGGCTGCTCGTGAAGGTGAGTCAGGCTAATGGAGGATGGTTCGTCACTTGACGCACGCCCAGTGTTGGATTATAGCGAGGAAATGAAGTAGATGTTGGATATTTTGTGTTTCATCTTGGAAACATCCTGGAAAGGTACATTAAAACAATTCCTCTTAAAGTAACTCCTGCAACAGCATTGTCAACATATTTGAAATAATGTATCATGTAAGACAGTGATTTCCATTTCATTGAGAAGCTGAAATGAAATCCCAAATGTTTGCAAAATGACCAACAGGGTAGGAAGACACAGCCCAAAATCATTTTGACTTTTCTATCTCAAATTATTGGATCACTATATTTTTTACTTGAACTGGTCAAAACTATAGCTGTAATGATGGGATGCAAGTAGACATCATTTTGAGGGGTCATGGGCCAAAAAGCTTGAAAGCCACAAGTGTATCTTAATTATCAAGTATTTCGAATAGCTGGCGATACTAATGGTTGAACAATGCAGAATGCAGAAAGGGTGGAGAAGAAGCTGATAACATACATCATCCAAATAAGAGTTGTAGTTGTGTTTGTATTATAGTGTAAATTTGCATCTCATATATCACAGAGTCATAATATTATTAGTAACTCTTACATATCCCTGTCTATTGCCTCTTTTATTTGTTTCTTTCATCCCATCTTGGTCATGATGAGGTCATACAACAAGGCAGAAAACATTTCTTCTCATTACCCAGCACTGTGTAAAAAGTAAAACTATTCTGCCTAGGGAATATTGATGCAGTTTTGTGAAATAAATAAAAGGGATTTCTTTTTTAATGTTACATGCATGCATGCAATGGAGATGCATTATTTTATCAGTGAGCATTTTCGAGAGTCATGTAATGTTGGTGGTTTGCACATACTGACCGTAGAATGGATTCTGTACACAACAACAGGTTTGAAATAACTGCTCTGATTTAATATCTGTGTCTCCATCTCTCAGTCTCTGTTTGATGGATCTTTACGTATGTCTATGCATACTATGTGACACAGAACTGTATTTACTGGTTAATAAAATCACAATGTCTTCATAAAAATTTGGTGGAGGAAATAGAAAGTAATCTACAAAGGCCGTGGTGTGTAAAATTGGATTTTCCATAGGAGCCACAGAGAGGAACAGTTGTCGATAGAGGTGGATGCACACTGGTGTGTTTATCATTTTGTCTTTTTAATGCAGAAGAAAAAAAAAAGTTCATGAAGAATAATAGTCCTATATACTTTGTCATTTGCATCCATTGTTTGGGCATCATAGTTACTGGGCAACATACCACCAATACAATATCCCATTTGTCTGATTCAGCATTTTCCTGCAATTCAAATAGGGGCATTAATACTGAACAAATGTGAGTGGGGATCATGTAGAAGACGTGTCACAAATAAGTGTGTATTTCACAGTACATTACCATTACATTAATGCAGCACCCATTCACGTCTATCTTGGATCAAATGTGTGGACACAGATTTTATGAAAACCCAAACACAAATTAGACTGTGACAATAGCAGGGATAAGAAACCATGTTCAACATGTCAAAAGTTACATTTTGGGCCAGGTGCCTTGTCAGGGTGAAAATAATATTTTAGGTCCTTCACAAGGACAATTCACAGGCAGCTTGTTCTCTTTTCTCAGCCTGTTAGGAAGTATTTATATATGACTGTGTATGGTGGTACTGCATCATGAACTGCTCTTTATGTAAATTCCTTTCAAATTTTTTGGGTCCTTATTTACATTCTTATATTTCCTACTACAGAAGATGCTAACAGACTTTTGATGGCGAAATGATTCCTATGTTTTCTGTAAAAGGACATGTGCATGTGCTGTGTTTGAATCTAAAGTTTAGATACTTAGAGACTTTTTTGGCTTTTTTTAGCCTCTACTTTTCATTCTGGAATTGTCAGTGTTCACTACGCTTTTTCTTTTAGTTTACTTCTTCTGCTTTAATGGATGGAAAAGTCAGTCTGTCTGTTCACTACTTTAGTCCAGACAGAAACATCTCTGGCAATCCCCTGGCTTTTCTTATGTCACTCTGCTAATTGCACAGGCACAGCGAGTGTTTAAGCAAGAGAGAGCCTGTTAGAGTTTTGTTTTTGCTTTACAAGGGAAGGGGACGATATGATGTGTGGCGATGAAAGATAATCCTGGGGAGTTTGATTCTTTTCCACTGTACAACACAGTCCAGTTAGATCCATGACACTTCCTTGATTGATAATTAGTGACCACCACTTCAGCTGCAGGCCTGCTCAAGGTTATCTTCCCGAAGGTGTGCTGTTCCAGGATTACACTTTTTCATGTGTTGACTAAAAATGAGTTGGCTACACCTTTGTACCATTGTGAGTTTGTGCCTTCAGTTTTAGAAAAATAATGTTAAAAAAGATAGAGAAAGAGAGGTAAAAGATAAAAGCCTTATTTCTGGTGTAACTCATCAATCATAGTGCCAATCTGCTCTGAACTGACCCTCCACCCACACCCCCCAACTGGCCTCTGCTATCACTGATTGGGTCGCTATGCACACACACAGTCTTATGAAACAAGCTTATGAAATGTGAGATGTGGAGGAGCGTGGCCACTGCCTGTCTTCTTGTTCAAACAGATGTCCTTTCTGTCTCATCAAGTTAGAATTGTCGTGACAAAATATCACTCCACTTTTCCCTTCAAAGTATCATGTCTCTTTTTTTTTGTTTTCATAGATAGATACAAATGAGATCTCTGGTTCAAAGGAATAAAATACAGAGATTTAATAGGGCACATGTACACAGACAGAGGTCCAGCTGGTGCAGGGCCATCTGTCCAGGTGCCCTTTCTAATGCAAACTGAATCATTTTTCATGACTGTTCTACAAACAGTATGCACACAATGATGAATTTGATGTAGCCAAAAAGATACATTTTGTCCATATTTAAAATTAGCATCCTAATGACTCTGTAGGTCTCCCTACAGGAAGAACTTACTGACTGAAGTTGTTTAAAGAGAGCAATGGAAAGAGATTGTTGACAGCCCTCAATTATATTCATGGAGTAATAACCTTTTATACTACTACATTTATATGGATAGCAATGGCTCATATTTGAGCTATTTTAAACTTTTTTTAATTATTCACAAAAACCTCTGTGTGCTGTGGCACTGACTGGCAGGTTCTTTTTATGATCACAAAGGCTTAGTTCCTCAATGAGAGTCCTAATTGCCCTGTAATACTTACCTGCCACTGCAAAGGATAAAATCCCATTAAAGCAGACCTCAGCCCTCTCCTGTGGTCTCACAAACAAATGTTCTCCTGGCATTAAGTAATAGTAATAATTTAAGTCCAAACCTTGAAAAAATGATCAACATCAAGTAAAGTTTAGTTATCACATACAAACTAACCTGGTTTAATCACAGTAATATATATGAGACCACATGGAGTCCAAATAAAAACTGAAATATATTTGAGGTCAGTGATTTCTACACTTGGCCCAAGAGATGTTATCATAAAACAGGCTTTTTACACATACAGAGCTCAATAAAGAGTCATCAACCAATTAATAAAAGCAATTCAACACAGAGTTATGGCCAGTTATGGTTGATGCTTGACATTGAAAAATGTAACATCTTTTTCATGTTCACAGTTTATATGTGCGCTGAATATATCGTAAGGTCTATATTTTCAATTTCCATGTACTAAAATTTAATAAATATTATCTCAAGGTGCTTACTTTTCTCGACTTCCCTGCAAAAATGTGTTATATTCAACAATGACTGTTGGGGGCAAGCCTTTAGCAAGGTAAGCAACCTTTTTTGTTGAACTTCCACTAGCTTTATATCCTCCTTTCATTCTGGGCCTTTCACTGAAGGTACACATTTTCTTTGCTCAGTTTGCTTTTGGTGTTTCTACCCACATTAGTGGCATCCTTCTGTGGACAGCAAAGACAGTGTGTTGGCTCAGAACTTTTGAACAACTATTGGTCAAGCTGTCTTAGAATTTGGTACACACTTTTATGTATGCCTATGCCCTCATCTGTCAACATTTGTCAAGGTTGGCCAACCAAGGTGGTAGAAGGTGGTCTCCAGAAAACTGTCCACGACTGCAAATGGTCTGTTGCCAGCTTCAGATAATGGCTTCATTTAATGTGCATTCAAATAGTCTTTTTTCAAATCCTAACTTCATTTCAAATTCATTAAATTATCAGATAATTATATATGATTTTGGTTTATCAAATTTGTTGGCAATAAAATACGAATAGTGACTGTATGACGTGACCTCAGTGATTGTGAACTGTGCATTAACCATCAAAAAATTAAACAGTGCTTGAACAGTGATTTCTTTTGAATGTTTGCATAACTGTTCTAGTGTCCTAGTAAAAGTAAAAGCAACAAAAAAAAAAAACACACTTGGAAATTAAGAATGCATATGAAAGACCATGTTGTTGCATATTTTGAGAATGCTGGGTTTATTGTAGTAGCATATTGTAATATTATTTAAAATGAAATCCTCTGCACTCATCCAAAAATATTTTTTCTTTGTTTATTTATTTATTTTTATTTTTGCCCTCTCAGAGCAGTACTGCAATATGAAAAAGATATTGGAGCTCACCTTCAGTAATTCAGAGTGCTATGAAGTACAAATAAAGAAAATTGCTTAAAGATATCAAAAATCCAAATGGGTTAATCAGTATTGAATCATTCCCAGTTGTGATTGAAAACCTGATACATATTCAACTTTAAACACAGCAAAGATTTCAATTTGGTTCCAATGCCACATATTGGTGTACATTCAAAACATCTTCAAAATACAGTTGATTCAATCATATGTTGCCATCTGAGCAGAGTTTCCTTTCAAATTTCAGTTTCAGCAAAGATAAATTAAACAGTTTTCCAAATGCCTTAATATTATCTTAAGCAGGAAAACACTGGCCTTGAGGGCCTTCAGATGATCTTTAAGGAGCTGCACTGCATGATCAGTCAGCAGATGAACAGATGAACAGTCCAGAGGCTGCTGTGATCGTGGCTGGAGACTTTAACCAAGTGAGACTTATAATTCTTTGATTGAGTCTTCTTGATTGAGTGAATACCAGCAGTGCTTCTCATCACTTTTATTTCTAAGTGAATTGTATAATACCCACATAGTAGTCTTCAAAGTGCTTCAGTCTTCAAAGCAAAGACAACATTTTTGCTGTCAGACAGCATGGGGACATTGCCACTCTACTCATTAGATTAAAATAGTGAAAGGTAGTATCAACAATATCAACTGGTAAACTTGCATTATGTGAAACACCTACAGTGAATGTTATTTTCCATTAACTGTGATCCATCTTAATTTTCCAAGTTAGTAAATGGTGGTGCTAAAAGAAAAGTCAAGGTATCACCAAAGTAGGCAGGTTTCATCCTCTTGGACCACCAATGTCTGTAGAAATCCATCAAATATCCAATAGAGATTTTTGAATCCAAACCAAAATGGTTGCCAACTGACAAACAAACAGACATTGTTATATCTAAAGCCAGTGTGCTTACATGGTTTATAAAACTGCATTTATACATATAAAACAAGTTGTAAAGCAGCATGGTAAAACCCAACATGTTTTCTTATGTTAAAAATTGCACAAAATTGTCATGTTCTCTAGTGAGTGCCACATTTTTTCTTATGCTAGTGGGGTCGCCAGAGTTGAGTAATGACTGGAAAATACTCACAGTATTGATAGATACCATATCTTTGCTGACGCATGCAATGCTGGAGCCATATAATTTGACATACAGAGTTCAGTG
>JAOXYL010000001.1:13304815-13320918 GCA_028564955.1 Terapon puta | reverse complement strand
CATGTTCTCTAGTGAGTGCCACATTTTTTCTTATGCTAGTGGGGTCGCCAGAGTTGAGTAATGACTGGAAAATACTCTCGTAGAAAACAGTATTGATAGATACCATATCTTTGCTGACGCATGCAATGCTGGAGCCATATAATTTGACATACAGAGTTCAGTGAGCTGTGTTGACAGTGTGTTTATGGGCAGTAATAAAACATTAATGTCTTTGTCAACCATTTCTTTTGACACCAAAATCGGGAGCAATACTAAAACAGCACTGTGCAGCAGCCCTTGTCATGCTTATTTGTTTAGCCAGGAAAGAATTCAGCTAACACCGCAAGAAGGTTATTTATCTTGGCTAGCCACTGCCCCAGGCTGGAAACAGCAAAGCACTTAATAGCAAACAAGTGACATCTTTTTTCAAATGATTCAACAGTCATCTAAAAACAGAGCTGACCAGTGGCCTGTGGCTATTGTTAGTGTCTAGTGTGACTTATAGCATTATGTCACTGCACCCGCAGAGGGGCAAATACGGGCTTAGCATAAATTAAAGTCTCTCAAAATAACCATGTAGAACTTCTTGAAAAACAAAGCAGGCCAAGCACAGCAAGACCTTTCCTCAATGAATCTGGTGTGAAGTGGCCTATTGTGATTCCCCAAAGTCTTCAATGATCAAATTAACCAGTTTCTTTAAAGGCTTTTACTATGAGGCACAATAGGAAGTCCAAATGTTTGATTTAAAAGTGTATTATTAAAAAGTATAACTATAACACAATTGTCTAATTATGCATTACATTTCTAATATATTAACATACATTTGCTTTAAACTTCGGTGAAATTTAGTGTGTGTGTGCAACTGTGCTATACTTTATTAATGTCTTTCCTCTTTCTATGCATTTTAATAGCGTACAATATTGCAGTATGGTGAAAAATTAAACAGGATCTTCCTGGCCAGTTGGTCCAGTGCCTGCTGACACAATCTGCCATTGGGAAGGGGAGCAGCCCATGACCCACTTAATGTTTTAGAACCACGATGAAGTCCAACACAACACACGGTCTCCGATGTAGAACTAAAGAAATACCACTGATCCTTATTCAGAAAGACATAGGGGGCTGCATAGTCATTTAAAAGGGTTTCAGTCTACAGTATGCACCTTCACATTTGTATAGAAACTCATATATGATGCTCCTTGTTCTGTCTGCTTTCAGTTTTCACTAATGACAAATATCATATATAGTTATAGAATGAAAAACAAAAAAATCTAATCACAAAAATCTGTTAATTTTCTAGACTTTTCTCAAAACTCTCAGTTTATTTAATGAATTTCTTACCAGTTTAGCTCTTTAAATTATTCAAAGAAAATGTGTCAAAACACATATGCAGTAGCTGATGAGGGGGCACAAGTAAACATGCTTTGTGAGCAATGGCTCAGTGGTGAATAATGGAAGGGGAAATGCTCGAAAACACATATAACACCAACAGTCTAAATTAATCTTAAAAAGGTTTATTTTAAATGCAATTATGATTTTACGCAAATACAAATGGATTTGAATTTATTCTTTGAATATCTGAAAACATATGCTCACATATGCAACAGTTTTACACTCACAGTGTTCTTCTATTGTACAGCCAGTTGGATGATTCTCATATCCACATCAGCTGACAGTAACATTCGCTGATCATTGGTATGAAAACAGCATTAAGTGTAAAGCGCATGAACCCAGAGAAAAAGCGATGAAGCTACTCCAGTGTCGTTGTTGCTCTCATCTTGTGCCAAAGCGACACGTCGTAGGACGCTCAGTACACTTGGCAAAGATTCGTAAAGGGAGATTTTTTTCGAAAGCCTGTTGACATCCAAAGGCTTCCATTGCAGAGATAAGAGACCTCTTGTCACAGCAAGGTAGCCCACTGAATGAGTTTCACATGATTATACTGAAGGAATAATGCATAGATTCCTGGTGAGATTGTGAAAAAAAGGTACATTGTACCAATCTGAAATTCAATTTAATCTGATTGTTTTGCATAAATTTGTTATGATGATTTCTGATCATGTTTTATTGTATTCATCCATATTTGTCAATGCAGTGTGCGGACTAGTTGTAGGTTTAATATGGATTTTACTGTAGGGGTGAGCAGAGGAAACAGGTAGAGCAGTGGGTGGATAGATATAGAGGTTTGCTCTTATTTGGAAAACATAGGGACAGATACACTGTGAGGATGGAAGACTTTGGGACTCATTCAGTCACTCAGTGAGTTTTTTTGACCACCTGATCTGTATTAATTGATTTACTGAAGTGAAATAGTTCCTTTTCATTGCATTTGGTCAAACTGAAGAATTGCATTAATTTTGTTCTCACAGACAGAACTCCAATATTTCACTGTATCTTTGTCTTTTTACTAAACACTGATAGAGGTTGGTATGAGGTCAGCACTGTCTTCTACTACTGGCTGTGCACTGCTGACAACTTTTCCTGCTTCAAGCTGGGCACTTAGATGTTTCTGATTTTATAGAAATAGCACACTGTGAATAAACTAAAAGTGAAAGTTTTTCTGTAGTGGATTACTACAGGAAACATCAATGTGATCTTGGCAAAAGGTCAGGGGATTTGACAACAGGTCAACTTTTGACTTCCTCATATTGCCTTACATTACTAATAGTAGTAATAGACAGTTTGCCTTTCCAACTATTTGCACTGAGTGTGACATCTCAATAAACAGCTAGCAAAATGCTTTTTGTCCTCAGTAGCCTTTGGTGACCCTTGAACCTATCGTGTCAAATTTGTCCCTTCTTTTTTGCTCAATGACAAGATATATTAAAACAAAATTGATGGTTGAATCTTCATTAGTGTTGATATGGATTTTCATGTTCCTAGAGGATAGATACTATTTTGGTGACCCTTTAACCTTTTGTCAAGTGCCTCATTGATTACGTCTATGTCTCCTGGAGAAATCTATGACAGAAAAAAAAGAAAGAAAAAATAAAAATCAGTAAGAAATAGGCACTATTTGATGATGCCGTAACCTTAAAGCTTAATTCTCTGAATTTAAGCATTTGGGCCTACATTTTTATTATTTGAAACAATGCTATGATTCTAATGTTTAATTTGTTGTGACTTCTATTATGAAAATTAAGCAAAAAATATATTGTTTTAAAAAAGAACCTGACAACCAACATTGCTCTTTGTTTCTTTAACATCTGCTTGTTACTTATATGTAAGCACTGGAGCCATTGTTGACCCTGGGTGCTGAGGATTACTGGTCACACAGACATAATTGCTTACAGCTGCCATGATAATTTATGTTGTCTTGATCCTACACAGCTTTGTAATCCCCACTGACAGGACAAAAACACCTTAGTGCCTTAAATTTTAAATGATCAGAAATCAGAAAAAAAATCCAAGAAAAAACATCCAAAACAATAGATATTAAAAATAAAAAATGCTTATGCCTGCAGAGAATTTCTGGAATAAAATTATATATATTAAGTAATCAAGGGTATGCATTTAATGCAATGTAATGTTACTGTCATATATCATACCCTCTCACCAGAGATTGGTCGGGACAGTTTCGGACACCTCGGCTGATGTTGTTGCTGCTCTACACTGTTGTTGAGGGATGTGAGCAGAGTGCTTTTTACCAACAGTTGTGAATCACAGGGGCTTTTCATGTGCTCCTTTCATCTTTCCTACAGAGCAAAATGTATTTCCATTAGATTACCATGATTTCCATTAGATTACAATTAGATCACTGTGCAGTCTATTGCAGCCATGTGCAAACACAGTCTATAGGATATGAATGGTGTTTTGTAAGCTTTGTATTATAATAAGTTTCAACAACCTTTAATTTGCTGTAATAAATGTAAATGCATGCACTTCAGCAGTTTATGACAATTAAATAATATTTTTCTGTCACACACACTCCACACAAAGCATCCCACATATGCAATATAGTATTTGTGTCAAATTGTGTAAAAGCTGACAAAGCTTAAGACTAATAAAGGACTGGATACAAATCACTGATGCTGTGTTTTGCGATTTAAAAAAACAAAGCATTAATAGTGCTGGAGAGGGCCCAGAAATATTAATAATTCACTTCAAGCCTCCCTTTGACTCAGAAACATTTAAACACTCTCTCAACATCTCAAAGATACAACAACATACAACAACATACAACATATGAATATGAAATACAGGATGAATTGATGCGATTCATTTTGCCATGAATAGATGAAAATGCACATCTGTAAAAATGTTCACGGAATAAAGAAATTTTCACATGACCACTAAATGGCACAGTATGGGTGTAATCATAAAACACGATGCATCCATTTTAGTGAGGCGAGTGGCTTCACTTTATATGACATTTTGCACTTTTCCTGACACATTTTTTACTTTCCTGTAGTTGTGCTTTCTGTTCAGATGCAGAGTAAAGTGAAGAGGTGCGCTACTGCAGGACAGAGACAAATAACACGCTCTCTGAGGAGGGAATGTTCAATCACAAAAGGCTACCTTACCTTCATCAAAAAGAAAAAAAAACACATAAACATCCCCTCAAATATTTTTTCTCTGCATTCCCTAAGACCTTTCATTTCATTATAATTGGTTTATGACATTTGTTTTTCAAATTCAAATTCAAATTTATTTATTTCAAGCCCAAAATCACAAACACTGTTTGCCTCAGAGGGCTTTATAATCTGTACACTTGTGACATCCTCTGTCCTTAGACCCTTGAACTGGGTCAGGAAAAACTTCAAAAAACTCTTTATGGGAAAAAGAAGAAAACTGAGGAAGAGCCACAGATGATCCCTCACCCTGCTTCTGACTTCACTGTTGTGTTTTATAAATGCATATTCTTTCAACTTTCCTCTCCTGTTACATGTGCCATCATTTGGTGCAGTCCTTTCCTGCAGCCCCCCGACAATAATGTGTTCGCGCTGCGGTTTAAATTACAAATCACAGGTCCTCACTAAAAGCATGGACAGGAACTTTGCCACTAGATGTAGCTGAAGTACTCAGGTAACCAGGAACCCTCACAAGGAAAAGTGCTGCCCTCAGTGCCAGTACCTGACGCCGCTTTGCAGATGTTTCTTTTATTTCACAGTAATTCTAGAAAGTGATAAAGCAGAGGGTAACCGTCTCTGACAAACATGTTTTTGCTTTTCCTTCTATTTTTCCCCTTTTTTTAGCACCTTCCCAACACCACTTTTCTCTTTCCTGCTTTCCACAAAAATGTATCAAATGGCTGCAATATATTTACATCCTAAAAATATCCTCTCTATGCAAGTGTCCTTAGATGTGTCTTTAGATGTCTCTTAGCCCTGGATCCATATCTGTTGTGATAATGCTGAGTGTCACAAGCTGTTGAGCCAGTTCTTCTCAGCAATCATTCATTCCTCTGTGAATAAAATTGATAGACACGGGTCCTATATGCGTAATAACTTCAGGGGACGTATACTTCTATCAACACAACTTCTTTTCTTTCCCTGTGGCTTCCTCTGCGTCCTATGTTACGCCTGCATTATTCACTCTCTGGCGGATTGCAAAGACAGTGGGGGTGGTGTGCTAGAGGTTAGCGCGCTGGTTATGGCATCTTTTCTTTCTTTCAAATCACCAGCCTCTGCTCTCCAAATGTAACAATCACCAGGATGGCGGGATAGAGACGCCGACATTTGACCTGATTTTGCACAGATCTATTACTGTTCGCTTGGTGCCTGGTTTTTTACGTGCCGCATGTAACTTAAAGTGACACTTGCCTGAAGCTCCCTTGGAGGCGCAAAGCTAGGTTGGCGCTCTGAAACCACATATGACAAGCAGGGGAAGGGAGCAAGAGAGAGAGAGCTTGCCAGGGTAAGGGGTGTTTGTCAGAGAGCTGGCGAGGGGAAGAAAAGGAGAGAAAAAAAAAACTCCAAGGAAATAAGAAGAAATAAATTGTCTCACTCTCGCTTGGTCTCTCAGTATTCTCGTAGGTTGGTTTGTTAGACTGTCTGCCTCTCTCGCTCTTGTGCTGGTTCCCTCACCTAAGCGATGTCCTTGGGTAGTTAACTCCTTCAGAGTAAGTGGCACTGTGGTGAGAGAACACCGAGAAGAAAAAGAGTAAAGCTAGGTCACTCAGGCTGCTGCAAAGATATTTTTGCTTCTCTCAATCGACAGTCCACTTGACATCCTGAGCAGCATCAAAATCCAGGCCAGACGGATGCTAATAAACTACCTGACAGGATTATTACCCAAGTCTAGCTTCAGTTCGTGTGATGTGTCTGTGGTTCGGTTTAAGTGTTGTATCACGCTGACTGTCTGGGGCTATTTTCTGCAATCTTTGTCTCGGCACCTCTTTCTGTGGATTATAGAACAGTTGGTATTGTTCATGTCAAATTAAATACAGCATGTCTAACTCCTCCCTCAAACACCAATTGTCCACCCATGAAACTGTAACAAAGCCTGTCAAGCTTTGAATCTCTCTGCAAGTTGCAGTGATGTGCATTTGGCTATAATGAGAGCGATGCCTGGGCTCTGATATCAGCAGCTCTGTCCTATTCTGAGGAAGCCCGGCAACATTGGTTAGTCTCTGTCCTGAACGCCTTTTCCCTTGTAATGTTAAAATGTTAAACCTCTTCTTGTTTGGGTGGAATCTAGCATCCAAGCATGGTTATATTTGTTATCTTTACCAAGCATTTTAATCCAGCTAATGTAGCTCCTCTGTCATCGCCGAGTCTCTCGGTAAAAGCTAGACAAACAGCAACAGATTTTAAATATTTTCTTTGTTGTGAATCTGTCCCTGATAGTAATGTAAACTGCATTATGTAAACTGCAGTGCAAGAACAGAACGCTTGACAGGTGTAGCATCGGTAATGAGGGAAGTTGCACATACTGATGTACAGTAGATCTAACTGCAGCACAAAGGAATTACATCAGAAATGCTATTATGTTTATTGCAGCCATTCAGCTGAATTTTTAAGACGTCATGGTGGCTGCCCAAGATAGAAATCTGTAGTTTCACTTCACTGACTCTCAGAATCTTACACATCAATAATTGACTGTTTCTGACTGACGTGACGAATCGCACGCGTAAAAATCTACACATCACAGAAAATGCTATTTTCCTTTCATTTCTACAATAGTCGAATGTGAGCGTGAAATAATTGAATAAATTAATCTGCACACCTTATAGACACTAAACAATACAGTAATTACTGCAGTTAATCATCATTTGGGAAGACTTTACGTGGTTCACTAGGTGTCGAGCTCGTGAGAGCAAAGATGAATATTGCACGCTGAGAGAGAGAGACGAAGCTCTTCTCGCCACACACACACACACACACACAGTCACATACTCAAACACATACAATCAACCACATTTAAAGGCAAGAAATTTATCTTTTTTAGATGGCTTTTTATGCAGAGAGGAGCATCTGAAGGTCTACATGGCTTACTGACCTACAAGGACAGTGGGGTGGGTAAACCCTGATTGTTTATCCTCTTACTACACTGTCTGCATCATTTGTCAGGCTCATATCATTACCCAACAGGGTGAATATGTGTGTATGTGTGTGTGTTTGTGTGATTCAACTGCTGCATCTGTTTATGCAGTAGCAATTTGCCTGACTCTGGCTCCTCTGGCTCCACCTTTGTTGTGTAAACTGAAGGTAGATACTGTTTCATGGCTTCCTTCTTCCTTACTGGGCTTGGAGGATTGGAGATTTCTTCAGATTAGCTCTCTGTCTGAATGACTGACAGACCACAGTAAAGACTCGTGTGTTGATAGTTGTCCTGGACTATTGCAGTCGTAACACTGGTTTCAGGCTGTAAGGGAGCTAGAAGCAGTATTGTGTAAGGCGGAAGAGAAATTGTATTGTGTTTTATTTTACAAATATTTTCACATATGCTGTTATCTGTCAAAGGTTTCCTCGGGGGAAGGGACCAACAATGCATAAAAGACAAAATAATCTGTATGTGGACATAATCTACAGATTATTATATAATCAAGTTATGCCCAAAATATTCTTAGGGAAATCATAAAGGCAGTGACCAAATTTTTATAAAAAATACCTGCCATCTTGCTGCTTGTTCACTCATTTCCAAGCAACAAAGACCCTGCAAGGAGTAGAATTAAATAGATTGATGAATTTGTGTATTGTGTAATAAGTACATTGCTGGTGTGTATGCAGGTTGGTGTATGTAATAATATATACATTTGAAAGGTTAATTTCCTTCTCTCACAAGTGCATGATGATAACTTTATTATTGTATACTATGCTCAATCTAAAAAGGTGTATAATATAACAAAACAAACCAAAAGTTCTACACATATTGTTGGTTCATCACTGATTTTTTTTGGATTACATACAAAAAATCCGACCGCATAACAAAAATGCACACAATTACAGGTAGAAATCCTAATCTGGTGTTAATATTATAGAAATATTTTAAAGGATAATCATGTTTTATTATGTCAGCTTAAAGTGTCATAAGTGTTGTGGGGTAAAGTAACATAAAATGGGAGAACTCAAAGAAAGTTCAGATATCTCAAAATTCCTGGTGGTGTAAACGTACTTGTTAACTTTCCAACACTGCAAAATCAAGCCAAATAAATGCATACATCAAAGATAATCATGTTGCATTAAAATGTTGTTAAACCAACAGAGAGAAACTAAGTGGGTTTGTTACAGCAGGAAGGCAACAAACACAAAGTGCCAGAAAATTTCTGAATCCATAATCTAGCTCAGTAATGTCTCTTGAAATGATATGTACATTATGTTTGAATTACCTGCCACTGCAAATATACAGTAACTGTTGCTCAAGGCAAAGCAGTGTCTTTTGCAAGCTGTTGGCAGCCGGAGAGATTTTCAGCAGCATTAATGGACTGTTAATATGTTGATCTGCTCATATCCACAAGGCATTTTCCTGCCAGAACAAATAGGCATCAAATACCGAGACTGATAGAACCCTCAAATGACAAACCCTCTGACTACATTTTTAGCTGTAGCCATTTATTCTCAAAGCAAAATAAATGAGAGGGTTTCCATGCTGAAAAGCCCAAAATGGGATAAAACCATTATGCACAATGCAGTTAAAACCTTCCTCTGCCATTCTCTCCTCCTGTCTCCACCTTACTCCCTGTCTCTCCTGCGCTATCAAGGGATAAAACATATCAGAGTGTCAATGAAGCTTGTCATAAAAATGTAAATTGCATTTGGGAATTAAATTTCCATTTTACAAATTATCTGATGCTTCTAAATAATAATGAATACTTTGGAGAATTAAGATCAGAAGAAAAAATAAACAGCCAATCACCGCAGTTAATACCGAACAGTATATAGGGTAACCAGCCTTGAGTGTACATCTGGTGCCGGTAGTAGAGGACCCAAGCCATTTTAGTGTCTCAAATTCAATGTGCATCAACACAAGTTGGTGTGCTCTGACACTACAGGGAACAAAGACAATGAAAATTCATCTTAATCTGGAGAATTCTCACTGGCAGCCTCCCCACTCCCAGCCCTGTGGGGGACAATAATTAATCAAGCTAGCATTAAGTAGGTGGGGTGCAGGGGTAATAGATCAATTGAAAAGCTGATGATAAGAATCGATGGAAGAGATAACCTTGGCTGAGGTGCAGAGTCTGGCAGATGGGTGGAGAATGTGCAGGAAAAGGAGGGAGAGAGGGAAGGCTGAGAGAGGTGATGATTTAGCCTAAACCCATGATTGTCAGAAACAAACTGTTGGCTTTATACTTTTCAAAAGACATAACCACTGTCCCAAAGCCAGAATTTCTGTCCTCACAAACACACAGACACACACAAAGACACGCACATTTACACTGTGGATTTCTAGATGTATTATCGACAGATTGCTATAGATCAAACACATTACATTGTGTTTAGCCTAGCATAGCAGGAGACTAAGGGAGTAAGCTTGAACAGAAAATTCCCTATAGGCCCATTTTGGCATGTCCCAGTGGGAAAAACACAGGTAAAAATGAAATAATGAATGATGACTGAATACCCTTTAGCTGCTTCGGGACTAAATGTCACTTCACCTGCCTTTCATGAAAAGTGAATTTTTTTCCATATGACATGGAGAAAGAAAATTCACAGAGACAGTACCAGAACATATAGGGAGACAAAACAGTAAATCATAGTTAATATATCCTAATAGACAGTAGAAGTAGTCAAAATGAGGATCCAGAATTGCAAGAAAAAAAAACGTCTTTTCGGCTTTATCCAATTGGTCATGTCTATGCTGTGTTTTGACTACAATACAACCCCCTGAGTTGACTGTACCCACTCTTGTCAATGACTGTGATTTCACCCAGTGTACAGCAGCACATTTCAGTGTCCAAGGAGCAGATAATCATCCTTTAAAATCTTGACCTATGAAGCTCCAAACAAAAGATGAGCTGGGCAGGAATTCAGGAACAGCATGGAGCATTTGGTCAAATATAGAATTAAAACACCTTCTGCAGACTGATGGTATATCACATCACTATATCAACACTGACATAACTGGCGGTACCAGACCTGAGAGGGCATAAAGATAGGGATAACTAGCCAAATTATCAAAACCTGAGCAAGTCTACAACACATGGTGACAAATATATGCAACTTCTGAAATGGTGATGGCTGTATAACACTGTAAGATGCTTCTGTATTTCACAAGTTGTGTGGGAAAGAACAGTCTCTACTAGTGATGGGTCCGGCAACACCAATGCATCAGCGCATGCGTCAAGCTCACACAGCAAAATCCTGTGTCGGTGCGTGTATTGCTTTAAGAAAGTCACGTGACCGATACGGTACCTGTTTCTAACTGACACTGACGCGCTAAACTGTGTTTATAATGTGTCACATCTGTCAACGGGATGCATCTGCCAAGCGAATATCTCATCCTTGTGATTCATCGTCAATTCATCAGGAATTATGGAGCACCCTCAAACCAAGAGGACGGTTTCCACCGTGTGGGACCATTTTGATCTCATATCGGAAAATGAGATGTTTGTTTTAATTTCCTTGTTGTTTTCATCCTGGTCCTCTCAGAGTTTCAACTTAATTTCAAAGTGACTCTTGCTGAATTTCATCCCTCAGCATTGTGGACAACCAAAAGACAGTTTGTGTGCATCCATCAGAGGTATGGCAGAGGTATGACAGAATACCACAGTTGTTAGCACCAGTGGTTTACATATTATGGACATGGCCACAGGAGTTATTACTGAGTTGTTGAACACTGGTGAAAGATGATCTGCACAGAGTTAAAGCACTACTGGATTGATCTTCTCCTTTTCCTCTGAAATGTGTCCTGGATGTAGAGTGGACAAGGAAAAATGTAAAAAATTTGGAAACTCACACAGCACTTAGCCTCAGGTACAGATATCTGTACCTGTGTGAGTTTCCAAATTTTTTACATGAAGGCTGAGGCCTCCACAGAATGCCTCACGCTACTCGTCAGGCTAGTAACTCACACATTCAAACATACACCACTGGCTATGCCTTCGGGAGGAATTTGGGGTTCAGTAGTTTGTTCAAGGCCACCATGCTGGCCAGAGAACTGGCCGTTGATCTTCTGACCTTGTAAGCACCTAGGGGTGCTTGTTCTGGACAGAGGTTTGTAGAGGAGCAGGTTGGGCCTCTCTCCACACCTTGCAGCAGCAACATGCGTGGTTCTGGATAACAAGATCTCATTCTCTCCCTCCTGAATTGGGAGCAAAGACCATTGATAGTACAAATTTCAAGAGGAGGAATTGGTTGTGGTGACACAGTAATGGGCTGCTTCTAACTCCTCCTTGGCTCTTTCCACTTGGCTGTTGCTCTGAGTATGGAACCCAGAGGACAGACTGAATGTGGCACCAAGAGCAT
Source organism: Terapon puta (assembly GCA_028564955.1). Lineage (NCBI taxonomy): Eukaryota > Metazoa > Chordata > Actinopteri > Centrarchiformes > Terapontidae > Terapon > Terapon puta. The sequence continues at coordinate 13,309,093 of JAOXYL010000001.1, read as the reverse complement.
GACAGAAGGATTTCCAGTCTTTGGAATTGTGGACCCCAATTGGACACAATGTTGGAGGGAATCCCATGAGTCAAAAAGACAACTGTCTAAAGAGTGAAGGGGAGCTTCAGAAGAGCAATGAAGTGGGCTGTCTTAGAGAAGCTGACTAAGTATGTTGCACTGATGGTGGTAATCCAGTAATAAAGTCCAAGGTGATATGGGACATGGGATAGGCAATGAAGTATGATTTGAAGTTGAGGATGCAGAAAAGAGTTGTCTTGCTGCAGGATCACAATGTAGGCCAATGATGGAAGGCCACCAGAAATGACAGTGGAAGAGTAAGAGGGTGCAACCAATGCCTCGATGACAGGACAACCAGGAAGCATGAGCCCACTCGAGCACCCAAGAGTGCACCGATAGCAGAATGAACAGACGGTTGGGCGGTCCATTGCCAGGAAATGGTTCTTCTCCTTAAAACTAATGGACTATGAGTTTGACTTTCAGGGTGAGTACACCTACAAGACAGGAGGAGGCTAAAATGATATCTGGGCAGGCTGGAACTTCCTCAAAAAGAGATCTGGTGAAGAAGGCATAAGTTTTGGTGTTTTTGGACAAAGGGTAAAGGGTGAAGCCGAAACCACTGGACTTGCAGAGTTCAGATGTTTGACCATCCGAATGTAAGCTAGGTTCTTGTTGTCAGTCTAAATGATGAGGGGGATCTTAGCCCTTTCCAACCAGTGCCTCCATTTCAAGGCAATGTAGCTCTAGACAGAAACGAAGAAAGAAAAGGAAAGCCTAAGGTAAGGAGACAGCTCATCAATAGTGTTTTCGATAATCCAACCCATTTGGGTTACCTGGATTCCCCTGCCAGGGCAGACAGACAAACAGTGAAAGAGACAGAGGAAACAACAGGAGATAACAGTGCATGGAAACAGGTAAACCTGAAGGAGTGCGACACTGGTGGTGTAGTGGTTAAAGCGTTCGCCCACGTCTGAAGCTTGGATCTCAGTGCAGCAGATGCCGGTTTGAGTCCCAGCCGGGGGCCCTTTACTGCGTGTCTTCCCCTCTCTCTCCTCTGTAGTTCCTGTCTGCCTTCACTGTCCTATCCACAAAAAGACAATAAAAATAATACTTAAAAAAAAAGCAAGACTGAAGGAAAGCCGATGACTATAACATTTCGTTTTATTCATTCTATACCTGCTTTGTCCAGCCAGGCAGGGTCACAGGGCGTTGGAGCCTATCCCAGTTACTTTTGGGCGAGAGGCAGGGTACACTCTGGACTGGTCACCAGTCAATCGCAGGGCTGACACAGATGGACAACCACTCACACTCACATTCACACCTAAGGGCAGAGTCACCAATTAACCTAACCTGCATGTCTTTGGATTGTGGGAGGAAGATGGAGTACCCAGATAGCACCCACGCAGGCACGAGGAGAACATGCAAACTCCACACAGAAGGGCCTGCCTCAACCGGGGATTGAACCCAGAAGCCTCTTGCTGTGAGGCGACAGTGCTAACCACTATATTTTTGTTAGGCTTTTGACAACATCCATCGTCTTATGACTTTATTTTTCAGATTTGTGTGTGAATTGAATGCGTTTGGCTTTTCTTCTGATCATATATTCTTGAATATGTCATTTTAGGCTTAATCGTGGTAGTGACACAAGTTGAAACTGAAAACATCTTTAAAGATAGCATATGCGATAATGAATGTGTAACCCTACTGATCCTCCACTCCTACTCCTACTGAAGTACATCTATTAATCTTCCATCTACATTTAAGGAACAAAAAGTGCAAGAGGTAAAAGAAATACATATCTAAGATCAAGACAGCAGCTTACATTTCAGAGACTCATAACTGACTATGTCTAGTGAAATATGTTGCTTAGTTGTTTTGCTTGTAAAATCTCTGTAAGTTAAAAGATTAAAAAGCTAACAAACAATATTTTGACCCTGCTGTTTCTTCAGGATCTGTTACTTAAACACTGCAAGAACAGAATAAAAAGAGTATGTCATAAGTATACAAATATGAGTTGCTTCTCTCAGTATCTTACCTCTTCCTCTACAGTAAAAATTTTAAGTGTTAAAAAGAAATAATTGTCACTGTATATACTTGACTAACCTCTGGCGAGGTTAACCAACACATAGTCCACAGTCTACACAGTCAAATGTGTTCAATCTGATTTTTGTTGTTTGTGGACTGAGATTCAGTCCTCTCACATTATGTAAAGCCTACATTAGTACTGATCTCTGCAACCCCTTCCATAGAAAAGGATAATCTGATTCAAGATATTCAGGTGACTTGTCCTTGTCCTCAAGATGACTTTAGGAAACATTAAATGATGCAGCCACATCGTCTGCCAAAACAAATTTATGATAACAAATACTAATCACACTATATATCTTAAGGATTGTGAAAACTGTAGGGGGAATATTATTTATTTTCAGAAATATCACATTAATCAGAACAACCAAACAGACACAACCACTTTTGCTATTTGTCCAAAGCTATAATTTCATAGTCAGTCTAACAAATTACGTGTTGCTCAGTCAAGAGTGTCTATAACTCAAAATTGAACCTTCAATCAGCTTGAACTCAGCTCAGTCAAGTATACAGTCCTGGAGAAATTTTGTTGACTAGGAACTTGCTAGCCAAAGCATATGCTCACAGTACTCACAGTACTGATCTGTTGCATTGGTATTTGATGACCTGGGAATGAGAATGGACTGGTGGCAGTGTCCGATCCACTCCGTTTCTGCCCCATTTACAAAGCAAGGACAGTGTACAATGGGCTGACTTTATTGGGACACTCAGGAAGAGCAGATAGCTCTCAGACTGTGAGGAGATATTCACTTAATTTAACAAAAACTGTACTGCATTAGAACTGTTATAATAACTGTTACATAGCATTAATTTGGGTGTAAAATATTATGCACATACAACATCTGATCCATACATGCATATCATATATATCAGTCAACAGTATGAGTGTTCACTCAAGTCACATAGCGAGTGGACAGGGAAAATGTTGGCAGCTGTCTGCTGAGATGAAAACATGGACCTTTCTGTTAGTTCTGTTAGTATTAAGATACTAAATAACACGCAACTTTATGCCATGGAAATAGATCAGACACATTTGTCTCTGTATAGAGAATTAAACTGTTCAAATTAAATTAAAGTAAGTACTTCCCTTAAGGAATGCAATGAGGAGCGATGAAGGTGCTCATCAGCAGGAGGCCATATCCTACAGCACTATACACTTCTTATATAGATCCCATCACTCCATGAATTAAAGTATTTTCAGATCCCATGGTGTACAGATACAAAACCAATTAGCAGCAAAAGTCATTTACCTTTGGGACCAAGAGAAAATGAAAGAATGAAACTAAGAAATGCCTCAGAAGAGTGTGAAATACTCTATGATGTGCACATGGAGGGCACTGATGGGCTTTAGAAGCTGCATGACAGACTACATCATATTTTTTGTTGACTCCCTTAGCTCCTACCAACTTATTTTTTTAAAGTGTTATTAAATGAAAATAAACAAGCCTTGCGGGAATGTGCAGAGGGAGCGGACAGGGAAAATGTTGGAAAAGACTATTATCGGAGTTCATTATAAGACAGAGGTCAGTATATAACAGAATAACATGATGGAGGAGAGAAGAGAGCGATAAGTTGGATAAACAGTTGACTTGAGTGGGAGATGACTAAGACAGATACACTGGACCTGTTCTTCATTAGTTCTGACACCTGTACCCCCTTGCCCTGCCCAAACTCAACTCCAATGCACCAGATGGATCCAAGCAGCTGCCTTCCTCTGCAACCTGCCCTCACTTCACCTATCACTGTTCCACCTGGATAAAACTGATGGAAATTGCATGTTTGACTCCACGTATAGATTTAAAACCATCTAGCCCCTCTGGCTCCGGGACCTCTTGTGTCATATCAAGTGTGTTCATACTAAACACCGATCATTTTCACATTTTAGAATAAATATGGTGAATTGATTTGGGACTGACTCCAGGTTTGTTTTTTGTTTTTCTTTTATACTTTTAGATGGAGCCATAAAGAAAGAATATAAATGAAAAATACATTATTTGAGTATTTCTTTGAAATTTACTTTCTAAAAGATGCTTCTTGAGACCAAGATTTGGTCTACGAGGTAGCCCCTTGTGCAGTGGATGCAAAACAAATAGGCATATTTAAGTATATCTGAAGTGTACTTTTTATGACCCATAGGGACATCCAGACATCCAAGCTGTAACCAAGAAATCACTCACCCACATGGAACTATAT
>JAOXYL010000001.1:13266776-13293047 GCA_028564955.1 Terapon puta | reverse complement strand
ACACACACACACACAACACGGTTAACTGTTCTCATGCTTTCCAGGAAGAACTGCGTTTTAGAATTTATATTTGCTGGCACTGTGGCTTCTAGTTTTAGGCAAGTGGTGGATAAATGTATGAAATGACTGAAATCCTTGAGGACAAAAGTAAAAACATTAGAAACAGTTTTACTACTGTGTGTGTGTACCCGTCACAGCTGACATGACTATCAAACGGGGTGGCTAGCTGGTACACCCAACGTCATAGCAAATCTAACAAGTGCATCTAAGAGAGGAATTGACTAAATAAAAGCTTCAGATGATATGGCAGGATGCTGTTTTTACTCAGACTGAGGAACGTGGATTTAGTCCTTCATCACTAAATGCATTTTTGAATGACCTGTATGAACAGGAGAAACATTTGCAGCAAGCAAAAACTAGTCTTTTGTTTATGTTCATATGGGCAGCTAACTACTGTTTCTAAGTCAGATTTTTTTTTTTAAAAAAGCTGTGAACCTAATCGTTGAAGTGCAAGTTTGTGGTATACAAATGAATCTGATGCAAAAACTCCCTGTCTTTGGGATAACCATGTATTTTATTTCTAAATATGTATCATAGTGACTGCCAAAATATAATTTTCTGCTACAAAACAGATGCACATTAATACTATTTGGAAGGCATGAATTTCTAAAATTGAAAAACAACATTTTTTTTGGTCCGTGGTTATACTGTTTGTGGTCAAAGTATGGTCTAAAACCACAGACTGAAACAATCATTTGCAGTTGAAAAGCAGTTGTACAAGAAGGTGTTGGTCTGAAGGGAAACAAGAAATCTTGGCAGGTTTTATTGTCAACATGTAATATGGTACTGTACTAGTGTGAAACATGGGCATGCATTTTCATTATTCCCTTGCTTAAAGCCTTCTTTCCATTCTCACCCTCGCAAGCTCGCTCTTAGCATTCAGTGTATTACTAGCAGGTGCCTCACACTGCATGAATTTTGAACTCCAAAAAGACAAACAACTAAACAAAAAAGAAAACAAATATCAGTTTATGCATTAAGCCTCTCTTCAGTATATAGCTTGAATATAGGATTGAGGATATTGTTGATTGATTTTCTCATTCTAAACAATGGCTACTGGACTGATGAAAAACAAAATCAGGAAAAAAAATTTAAGAGCAACACTTAAGGGCCCTGAACTATAACTAATATGTATGCTGGAGTAGCCCTTAACAGGACTTCCAGTCATCCATGCAGCCTGACATTGACTGTTTTAAGATCAACCTTTATGAAGGAAATTGCTTTGCCAGAGTACAGCGTTAGTAAAAGCACAAATACAATGGCTAGTAGTTAAGTAATTACAGTGCCTAAAAAGTAGAAATGAGAAATACAAATATAGAGTGTCTAAATTAATAAGATAAACAAGATAATGAAGTGCACAAGACTAACTGCATATCAAGAGATAGAACCAAGTTTGAACCATTTTGCATTGATGACCAATTATTTTCCAAGAAAAAGACACTGCACTTGAAAATACTGCATAGAATAAAGTCTTTTAATGAATACACTATCAAACCATATCAGTGCACATGATAGACTTAGTGAATAAATCTCTCCCTCGCTCACCCTGGGCAGTATTGTGTCTTCTTCAAGCTTGGGTCCTGGGAGCCTGAGGGTTCTGCACATGATCTTGGCTGTTCCTAGGAGTGTGCACTTTTGCATGGAGATCTCAGATGGTGTTCCTGGTATCTGCTGGAGCCATCCACCCAGCTTAGGTGTTACAGCCCCCGGTGTCCCGATCACAACTGGCACCATTGTTGCCTTCACACCCCACATCTTCTCTAACTCTTCTTTCAGTCCTTGATATCTCTCCATTTTCTCATGTTCCTTCTTGCTGATGTTGCTGTCGCTCAGTATTGCTACATTCATCACAACTGCTCTTGACCAACACTATGTCATGTTGATTAGCTATCTATATACACACATGATGGTGTAAGAGCCAGGAAACCCCTGGTAGCTTAGAAAATGTAATATTCATTAATGTATTCATTTGACTGCTGTTTGAATGCTCTCTAGCCCTGTGGTTCTGTATGCTTAGTAGAGAATAGTGATTAGTGATACTTGGGGACAATGTGCTGATTCTGTACTTTGGAGAGGCTTTTCATTGGCTCCGTGACCACTCCGTACTCTTTACTGTACCCATGTTGCCAGTGGCCTAACAGAATCTCAACAGCCAATTATTTTCAGTGAAAGTGGCTGATAAAAGCCACAAATAAAGCATTACTAATTATGAGTTATGGTTTTATATAGTGCTACTATGTATTACATTGATGGATAATCATATCTGATAATTTGTTAAGTATCCCTTTCGGTGAGTATTAGCAGTTATCCAATTTTAAATTCATGTGAACAAGGGAAAATTATCAAGAATCTCTCAGAAGTACACTGCATTTAAATCTTCCCCATGTGATCCTTTGATCCACTGTATCTCATCAACTCTATAAAAAAATACAAGCATTTGGACTACTCTTAGCTTACAATCAAAGCAGTCCTTCTGAGAAAACTCATATGACAAAAGATAAGGGCCTGTGGACTACACAGCCTCCCAGTAATTCTCAAGGCTTACCTATTCGCTGTTTGAAGCGCAACATTTGACGTACACTTGATAATCCCTCATTCAACATTAGCCGGTGTTTTTTAAGAGTGCTCTCTCTGCCCTCCTCTCGCTTCCCTTGAACATTTCTTTACTCATTTTTGCAGAGATCCCAGGGCTGATGTCTGCCACTGATAAAGCCTGATCCGCAGTAATTACACTGGGTAAGGGAATTGGATCTGTCTCTGGCTCTAAACTGTGATTTCTACTTCGCCTCGTCCCCCATGCTGCGCCTTTTCTGGTGATGAGACTCATTACAATGCCTGATGCAGATCCCCTTTTGTCCTAAGCAGCACTGTAATCACCCAGAACGCTCTTACATTTCAACCTCCATTCATGTATCAGGGCTGCATTTCATCAGCGCTAACTATAGTCAGAAGCTTTGGCTCTCACCTCGGAAAGAGGCCCTGATGGACATTGAGTGAGGTAAGCTGAAGAAAGACGTGGGATAAAGAAAAGAACAAAAATTGTTATGAGGGTAACCTCTGGTTGAAGGAAACCTATAAAATGGCTATGTCTTTATTTTTTCATGTAATATGCAGGGAGGCTGTCAGGCTGGATGTTAGAGCTGGTGGCCACCTTTGAGGTGGTCACACTACCTGGAAACTCAGGGGATCATTTAAGTTATTTCAGTTTAATGCATGGGCCCTAAAAATGGTGCTGTTAAGTTGCAGTTTAAATTCATGTATGTTCAGAGAGGGATATGTCATGTTACGACAGCCTAATCAGTACGATAAGAAAATAACTGTGTGTGCAAAAGGACAGTGAATAATTATATACATTATATGTTGTAAAGAGTATTAACAAGTGATAGTGCAACAGCTTTTCATCTGTCACACAGGGGTGAAGTGTTGTGAAGTGAAGGTAGGAATGATTTCCTGAAATATTCTTTATGACAGCAGAGCCGCATTAGTCTGTTGGAAAATGAGCTCTGTTGTCTTTGCAGTATGTCATTAAGTGTGTAAGAAGGACTTTCCATAATAGAGAGAAGTTAGTTCAGTGACCTCCTGCTTCACACTGATTCAACGACAAACACACGTGTGGTAAAGACTTTCAGGAAGGTATTTCATAAAATTCATTAATTGTATTTTCACATGGAGGCCCGGAGGAAAAGGAGGTCCCTTTTCCCCCTTTTCCTATACTGGTTCTTATCCAGGGAGAGGAAAGACTTCCTAAGGTTAACAGGGATAGTTTCCAATCCGAGGCAAGGGTCTGAGGATAGATTTTTTGCAGTACAGATTAGGAAACTCACTGGGGCAATTTTCTTATTCAAGATATAGTGATATATACATAAAACAGGTTTCACTTGACTTCCTAAAGTTTATTTGTCCTCATTCTGCTCGGTGTCTATCTGTATGCAGATTCACTGAAAGAAACAAAAATAAGAGTCATATTCCTTATATATGCTCACATACTTGGCCAATAAAAGTGATTCACATAGAACACAAAGTTGTAGACACGAGAGCAGACAAAGCTTCTTATATGAATGTTGCTACCAAGAAACTACAAATTGTAAAACATGGGTGGCTCATTTAAATTTCTCACCCGGCAGGACAAAAGATCTCCCCCACACATCACCACAGTTTCAAGGTGATCACCCAAGATTAGTGTCACCAATTCAGCATTCGATCAAATGTGAAATAGTTATGATGTTGAATAATGGCCAAAAAATAGTTTTTCCACGATAGTATGATGAAATTGACGTTTTAACCTTTTGAGTAAGAAACGTCATCATGTGTCATTAGATAATTGTGTTGAATAATGAATACTATGATAAGGAATAATGAATTATTGTGTTATAGCCATTAATATGTGTTTTTTTTTAGGTCACAGTAGCTTCTGACCAGATAATAACTGGGTCATCTTTAAATCCAATGGATGGATGTTTGAAACAATGGACAGTCAAACTGAAAACCTACATAGGCATAAAAAGCTTAATCACACTTTAGTCAGTTCAAGTGAAACATAGAAACAAAACGTTATTACTGACATTTTGTGTTTCACAATACCAACATTTCCAACTACGAAACTTCTTCCTAAATGTATCAAGTCATTCTAATTAGTTGCATATAAACATACATTTGTGGGAAACAGGGTTGGATGGAGACACTGGAGGTGGAATAAAACTTGGAAAAAGAAATTCTCTCTCTGTCGTGTGCACTGCTCTTTTTCCTGATTTGCACATATATTTTTGAGACTGATGAATGAAAAGTGCATACAGTAGGAGACATGGTTCATGTTAAGGAGATGGGGACTGGCAGAGAAAGGAGACAGATCTTAGTCTAATGGTGTAACAGTGATCCACAACATTTCCTGCAAGTTTTTTTTAAGACAGAGACAGTCTAAAATCTTAAGTTAGGAAACACATTTTTAAAGGAAATAATATGGTTATGGAAAAAAAAAGCTAAACAAAACATATTTTCAGGCCATAATTGCAAACACATTACCGAAAACACAACAGTGTGGTGGTGCGTCCAAAAACAAGCCTTATTTACACCAGAAACGGGTCTCTGGAGAGCAGATGAGCCACTGAAATATCATTTGACATCCACTGCAGCGCTGGATCCAAAGTCATTATAATTGGAAAGGCAGGAGAAAGTTTGTCAGAAAGCGCACTCGCGAGGGAGGTACTCGTACCCATTGTGTCAATCTTTTACCATGGTGACACCGGTACAAATTTGTCTTTGTATTGAAGGGTTTATTTATACATGAATTATACATTAATTCTCCTTTTCCTAAGTCACACAGGCACTGACAGTGTGCCACACTAAGTGACATGCCATACCGTAATTGGCATTGTGGCTATTGCTGATACAGTTTGATCCATTTGGTAGATGTGAAACTGTATGTTAGACTCATATCGTTTGGACAAACATTTACTCCTTTCCTCTGTAATTTCAAAGGGCCATGAAGTCAGTTGGCATTGGAGAGTCTTGTGATTTCAACGATTTACATTGAAGACATATAAAGTGTTCATCGCAGAAAAGCAGCAATTACTTCATCAGTACAACTTGAAGGCCTATTTTTCTCAAATGGAAAATCAACTTAACTTTGATAACAACGGCGCGATTCTGCCTTCATGACAGACCCATTAGACCTCACTACTTCATATGCAGTGTCAGCCTTGAGAGTGGGAACATGAAAAAACAACCAGCAAGCACAGGAGAGAAGGGAAAGAAAGGAAACATTGACTTTAATCAGCTCAATTGAGCTGCTGTGATTTGGATGTTGATTAAACCACTGCCAGATGACCTGAGGTTTCTGTTGGGTGACCGGCACAGCACTGCAGCTGTTGCTTTTATGCTAAATCCCTCCGTGGAGACGTCGTTGATTGTGGGATTAGCACACAGGTCTCCTCCCCTGTTCACTGCTTTCACCTTAGCCATGTTTCCTGACAATCTGGACAGCTCCAGACCTCAGATCTCTCCCTTCAACACCAGAGGGGAATAGTCAATGCAATGACCTAATCGCTAATGTGTGCACTTGTCGAAGATGGCACTGTGTATAGGAGTGTTTCTCTGTGCAAAATATGGCGTCTCACTGGGTGTGGACACACCATCACTTTGGTACAAACAGAGTGGGAAAGTTTTGTTACACTTATGTAAAGACAACAAGTGAACCTGTGTTAATGAAATGAACAGAGGTCATGTAGACTCAGTCACTTCTGTCTCAGCAGAGTCTGTATGAAGACTTTTATCCAACATTGTCAGAATGTTTGGTCAGATTTTAGTAGACAGTACACTGTATGTGTATAAGTGCACTCAGGCTGCCTAGCTCTGTGTTTTGACTTTGTACTGTTCCCTAGGCTGCCATTGCCGTGCTCTGGCTCCATAATGTATAGGCCACCATAGATTGGGCCACCATACTGTACTCTCTTTCTACAAACTCCTGAGTCTCTGCCTATGTCTGCCCGCTGTTTGGAGCTGCAGTCGCGTTCACTGTTTTTAGATATTTTTCAGAAAAAAACTGTGTTTGATGCAATGCTGAAAATGATGGCTTGAGAGTGGTGAGAGGGAACCAAGTTGTGGACCAGACACCCAGACAATGACCTGAAATGCATTATAAAAATCTATGAGGCAGAGTTTCATGACAGGTCTCTGTGTATTCAGTGCTTTTAATCATTTTTATCTTTTTCACACACTATTTGTTATTCTAAAATTATTGGGATACTGTGATAGGTATTCCCTATGCTTCCCGAAGCGAGACGTCTATTTCGTCAGGAGGAGAGCAGGCAGCAGCTCTGGGAACAGACCTTCAGTTATCGACTGGAGCAACCCAAATTCAGCTGCAGTAAATGGCGACACAATTTCATCTGATTTCGCAGAAGTATCCCACTCTTCGCACCCCCTAAATATTTTATTGACTCATTTATTTTGAGGTATAATGAAAATGATAACATTGCAACCTACTGAATTTGTACACAGTCAGGCAACTGGAACAAGTTTTACCTACAGATAACCTGGCCTCACAAGTGGGTGGACAGATAATGACTGACCTTGTGTACTGCAAATTGGTAACTCCTTTATTAAGCCCAATCTAATTAAGATCCCCCTTCACACGTTATTAAGGGAAGCCAATAAACAAATGCGTGGTATAAGAGATTTGGCATGGGAGCATAGTCATAAACACATCTTTAATTTCACAGCAACAACACTGTGTTGATTGCCACCATGCTGCTGACCATATGTCCTTGGATATAGTAACTGAATCATTGTGTACTTATTACTTTTAAAATTCCTCACATAAAGTGAGTGATAAACAAGTAGTTCCACAAATGCAGGAAGCTCATAAAGATAAATAGTCTACTTAAAGGGCTGCAACGTTCCTCATTACTTACTTCGATTCAGGAAAGGTGTGTGTCCCCTAAAATAAAAACAAACCAAAAACAAACAAAAAAAAACCCCATAAAACTAGCAGCAGAACAAAACTTCACAGAAAAGATGCACAGCTTCCTTTCGTCTCCTTGTGACTGTCTTTCCTCCCCAGTACCCACTCTCCCCCCCCTCCCTGTCTTCTACCTTAACTTTGGAGGAGGGCCTCCCCCATGATGCCTCCAGATTGCACTCGTAACAATGTGACTGGGCCCCAATGCAGGGATCCGCATTTTCATATCTGAGGCCAATGATAGATGAGGCAATCTGAACAAGTTGTGCTGAGAGATACATCAGGAGGCAGACAGGCCTAGATAAAGGAAAAAGACGACTGGGCCCCCATTGTCACCCGTCCGCTGCTCCACGGATATATAGTAGCTCCCCCAGGACCAATAACTCACATACATATTCAAAAGGTACAACAGCAGTGTGCCACCCCGGGGACAGATGCTAAAGCAGCTAAACCGAAAAGCCGTCCAGGATTCTTTTGGCTTTGCTTCTCCCTACCAGCCTCCCAATACTGGACTACAGGCTTAATGACTAGACCTCCTTAGGCTTACCGTTGAATGAAATATGGCCTGTTGGTGGTAACACGGCTGTTTATTCAGTAATGTTTTGCTAAACATGCAGTTTTCTGAGTTGACACTGTCATCAACTTACATTTTCCAGTGCAATTTTAAATCCTGAATGCGAGTGATGAATATGAATAATTTATAGCCCAAAGAGACTGTCATTTAATGAAGCTATTGGTGATTTGACCTAACAAATTAATCAATGTCTAATCTAATTTATTAAACACACTACAGGGTCAAAACCCTTTCACCCATTTATCTTTGTCAGAAAGTGTAAGTGCGAAGAAAAATGAAAACTGTTAAGCCCTTTTATGTTGTCTCAGTGGTGTTGAAGAAGATTTTGTGCAAATGTAGTCATCCAAGCTACAACTTTATTAAGCTACAGTGAGGCTTTCACTGAGAGACCAAAATCATCTAACTTTAAATAAGCAAGTCCAGTTCAATTAGACTGACAAAATCAGTGAGATGGGGATCACAATTTCTAGAATGCAAAGCATTGCTTTGTGCCCTAAAACATGTGCTTGGGCAAAAGGTGGTTTCAGATCTGGCTTGTAGTACTCTTCAGTACATAGTGCAGTGCAGTGGTTGACAAACTAGGGGTCAGGACCCCCAAGAGTTCATGAGAGAGTTGCAGGATGAGAGGAACCAGAAAAAAACTGTCTTCATTTCAGTTCTCAAACAACAAAATAAAGGGATGACTTGCTGGTTACAGTGTTTGCAAAGGGTGCTCAGATCAGATGAATACCTCACAGCTTTAAGCCGGGTTTAGGTTTGACAACCCCTAAGATGTTGGGGACCACTGATTTATTCTGTGCAATGCACAGAATTTCTTGTTGGAGCTGCAGGTTATGTGACACTTTGGGACCCAAAAACATGGCTTTCATAAGACATGGCTGTAAAGCCATAAAGGAAATCTTCAGCATCACAGACATTCAGAAGGTGTTGTTCTTTGAAATAATCACATTAGTTAAACTACATTGGTCAGATCAAGCTATTATTGTTAGCTGGAGACACAGTGAGGCTCATCCATTATGGGTACCTGAGCAGGAAACATTGAGATGGAAACTTTGTAATTCCACATAAGATTGTAAACCCCCTTTTGTTCACGCAGCTTACTTTATACTTTACTGTTATCTGTACAGAAAGCAGGTCATTAATTAGTGTACATGATAACATATATAATGTTGAAATAGATCTACAGTCAGATGTATAAAGAATCCAATTACTCTTTTCCAGAGGGACTCACTGTATGTCATGCACTATTGCCTCCAGTTCACAGTATAACTCATGTGCTAGTCAATGCATTACATTCAGTGTTCTCTACCAGCAGACCTGGTGGTTTAAGAAAATCATTAATTACTCTGAAGTTCATGGGCAAACAATTCTACAGCTTGACAAACAAAACAATGTGACTGCAGAAAATACTGCAACACCATATTTTGTATGGCAATACAAAAGAGAGAACTTCTAAACACAAGTTCTTATTTATTAAAAAAAAAAAAAAACACTATCTCCAGACTTTCAGACTAGCTAAAAAACGAAGCAGGGACTTACAGCACATTTCTTGATGCATAAAAAATTTGTGAACTACTCAGTTAACTAATTTCAGTAAGTTCAATGATAAATTCTTTAAACCTGCTCTTAAGTTTGAAATGTACTATGGGAGACTCCCGAGAGCATCAGCACATGCAACAGCGCAGCAGGCTTTTTGAATCAATATGCACTTTAAACTGCATTACCATGCAATGATAATGTAACTTTGACAAAAATTATGTTGACTGTGATGGATCGCCTATCTTAAGGAAGTCTGCAAGATGATGTTCACATGAGACCGAACAAGGACATGCACAGACTGTTCTTTCTGTGGACACAAGTGTATGTATGTCAACAGTATGGATGAACACAGTGCATATGAAAACAAAGGGAGAATAAAGGTCTGAATCCGCTAACTTATGCAAGTCCACCTGGAAATGTCAAAAGCAGATTAAATATATTTATGCACAGACCCCAACACAGAGTAAAAAAAAGAGCTAGTGACATTTAATGCTAAACAACATACAAGTGTTGTTATCTAGATAAAATCTCAAATCCCAGGTCTGTGCTGGTGTGGTTTGATTGTATTTGATGGACACTATAAGTAAACCATGTCATCATATTTAGATTAAAGTCAGTAATAAAGTCAAGGCTTCCATATTGTGACACATTTCTAAGTGGAACCATTAAAACGTACAGGGACTTGATTAAATTGTTCAGATTTGATTTGGTAGCTCAAAAGACAGTCTGGGTAGCCGAGAGAGGCCGAGGTCTCCCATTTAGCCATGGAATCATATGTTATTGGATATGAGTTCAGGATTTGTTATAAATAAGGTTTAAACTTTTTAAAAGACATGAAGAAATTAGTGATATTGATACATAAATGCTCAGAACTGAATTTTGTCTGTGTCTTTAAAAAACAGAGCCCCACCCAGTTCAAACTAGTGAATTGGTATTCATGTTAGGTCTGTAGTCAAAACACCAACTGATAAAATGTGTTTCCATAGCCTTGTGCACCACGTCTAAATGCTGACATATTTTCAAATTGAGACATCTCTTCAAGACCATATTTATTGTCATTGGGCAATCATGGCCTCACTCTAGACTGAAAAGCAGTGGTAGACTTTTTTTAAATGAAGAGTAGGTTATAGGCAAGTCACAAACAAAAAGAAGAATGTGAACAACGAGTGGCTAAACTGCTTCTGTATAGGAAACATAGGAAACAAAAAGTCACTAAGTGAATTGAAGACTTAATAAGCTCTTTTCACTTTTTCCATTCTCTGCACTGTAACTCAAAAATGGCTTCCTTAATGTAACTTGTTCTTGTTGCACTAACTCTCGTTATACTCTGACTTTTGTGCTGCATCTTTCAAACACTTCCTTTTATCTGAAGTCATCCTTGAGAAAGTGTAATAGCTGAAAATACACTCCCTGACATGTCAGTGTTTAGTTTGAGTGTTGTTAATTGGCACCTTTGAGCACATTAATTTCCTCTGAAATAAAATGTGTGCTGGTATATTGATGTGGCTAGTAAATGCCTCCAGATTTAATGCACTGGCAGACAAGGACTGACAGTGAAGAAAAAAGCCGTCAAATTAGAAAATGAAAAAGCCATCCACCCTAAACTCTTTGGTTCTTCCTCTCTACCTTTTATAATAATTACAAAATATACAACTGAGTTTCAGCAATCACTATTTTTCTGCCAATGCCATCGTGGAATGATATTCCAATTTTATGCTCCAGTAACATGAAAGACAGCAACAAATAAAAAGAGAGCTTATAATATTCTCTTTACGATTATGCTATTGTTTTGAGTGGACAGTTAAATCACTGTGAGAGAAGATTACAGGAATAATTACATTATATTTAAACAGAATCATTCCCAGCACGCTGTGTGATGACAGCATAATTATGATGTCAGAAAAGTATATTTACAATGATACAATGGAACGTGGCAATGGTAAGTGGAACATATAATGCACCATGAGTGCATTAAAAGAAAAGACATGTTTTCTTGCTTTAGTGTTTGGGAGTTTTTGCAGTTGTAATGACATTTAAAAAATAAAACTGAGAGAAAAAAAAAACAGACAGCTGCCCCACACAGGACCCCATCTATTTCACTATGATGCTATCTACAGCTACACTTTCACTGGCTTATTCCTTTAAAACACAGCTTTATAGTTTTCTCTATCAAAGTTAAAACTCCTCTCTTACAAGGTGCTCAGCAAATTATTGAAGTCATACTGGTCGTGGAACTCTTCAGAGTATTAGAAAATTCTTTATTACTTTTAAAACAAAGGCTGTCTTTTTTCTTTGATTGGACGCCTGTGGTATAAAATTTGCTTCGAGTGCCTAAGTTTGCTTTCCTGATCTCCTGTGTCTTGTGCAAGCTGATTGAACTTACCCAGTGTAGTGTTGTGTCTAGCGCAGGGTCTGAAATTAACAGCCATTACCCGTCATGAGTAAAATGTTGGAAGCTCTGGGTTAAATCCTGAGGCCATCCACCTCTTTGATGGACAGGGAAGACACATTTGACAAAAAAAATACACAAGCTTACAACTTCTATAGAAGTACAATATTAGCTGTACAGGCTAACGTCTTTGGATTTGATTGACAGTCTAAATTCACTGACTGACTGTGTAGGGTTCATGTCCAGAATTCATGGACAGAGCAAGGGGAACTAAAGACTAAAGGATACTCTGATTCAGATCTCTTTGCATAAGAGGATCATATGCAATTTTTAGACTGCAACTTTAAAACGAATACTGAATTTCAACTTGTGCAATAGATTTACCATGCATGTACTACTTTTTGTGTAAATATAGCCAACACTGAATTATATAATTCTTTACATTAAAAGCCCTTTTTTCACATACTTTATATTTGGTCAGGGTTGTGTGACTTTCAGCTTGGGCCGAACCTGAATCAAAATGAGTGAACTGTGTGAAACCTAACCTCAGACCCAACAGATAAAACTTCGTCTGACAAAAAGACATGTCAGTCTGGATCAAACTGAACTGGATAGTTCATACTTTTGGACCAATTGCAGGAAGTTTGTCAGGCTACTGTCAGAAACCTAACGAGGAAAATGACGACAAAAAATTAAAGGAGAGAGGACCATATCAATCAAGCAATTATTATAGCAGCACTGAAATGAATGTGTTCATTAATTTATTTCTATTCATTCAAGCTGCAAAAGAAGGCAACACGCTGAAATCAGATGCCCGTGTACAAAACCATCAATTAAAGGCAAAGTGAGACACAGCCCAAGTAGCTAATGACGTCAGCACGTCAGTATGTCAAGAGTAGTTCTTTATTGTACTCAGATAAATTCAATTTGAAACCAAAACCAACCCACTCAAATGTAAAATTGACTCATGAATGATTAAATTAATTCAGCCTTCATTGAAAATAACGATAGCTTCATGAGTCAGACATCACTACTTTTGAATCCTTCACTTGGGTGAAAGTGTCAGTGTACACTGTCTGCCAACAAAATGAATGACCCTTTACACATCTTTGCCACCACGTGTTAAAAGTGGTACATTCACTGACATACGCCAAGTGAATAAATTACTATACAGCTGTTTCCCCCTTATTGTTGCCACAGAGCAGAAATGGGATGAGGCAAACCTGCTAAAAGCTATATCCTTCAGTGATTCCTCATATTAAATCTCTTTCTATGAGGATGTAGATGGTGAGCAGTCGACAGTTACAGAGGGATTTTTAAGCTCTTGGAGAAATCAGATGTGGAAGAATCAAAATGGTCTTCGGCTGAGGATACAGAGTTGCAGCTGTCTCTCCAGATCTGTTTGTGAATACACTGTGCATTGGAATAATTTTATTTTCTGTAATGTATTCCACATAAATATTCTGCAAGTTCCATTTACATAAATAGTTTGTTGAACAATATTTAAATGTTTTCCTATCACACAACAACAACAAAAAAATTGATGGATAGTTGGTTTCTAGTTTCTAGTTTCTTTTTTTTCTTGTGGAAGACGTTTTCACATTACAGCAGACGCAAACACACACACACACACACACACACACACAAAGACCTGTCAATTACCTGGGTTGTCCAATCAGGTATCAGAGGTGGAAATGAACATTTTCACTATTTTTCTTCAAGGCCACAGGGAGACATGGGAGCGGGCTAAAAGAACTGCATGCGGCTCCGGAGCCACAGGTTCCCAACCCCTGGACCAGGTTGACACAGTCACAACACCAAATCCGTGCTAATGTTTTTCTGTGCCTGCTTGATGTGTGAAAAAAACATTTCTCGTTTAGCATATTAGTGTCATTAATTCATAATATGGCATTGATGTGATTACAGCTTGTTTCAGCTATTCCAAATGGCAAAAAAATATTGTAATATTTATCTGGTTATTCTTTGGTTTTACAATAGGTAAATGAAAATCAGCCTCCTATACCATGCATCCTTTTGCCTCTCTGCTCTCCTGTCACCGACACACTTGTGCTTTGTATGATTCCACATATAACACCGTTCATTTGTTCTGTTACTGAAACTAAATAGTACAGTCCCAAGGATGTTGCGTCTTTTATGAAACAGAAGAGCTCCAGGTTTTATCAACCTAAAATTAAAAATGCATACAAATTCAGCACAAATTCTATGAGCACAGAATGAGTATTCCTGTAAGACCCCGATTAAACACTACATCAAATGTGCTTATTTTTCTGCATTATGTTTATCGTGGAGAAGCATCCTGGAGCACAGTTCAGGTTCAAATGAGGGGGAAAAAAGGCACAGGGAGGAAACAGCACAGGGGGAGAAGTGTGAACCTTTAGCTCCGGTTGCAGCCTAGTCTGAGAGGCTGCCAATGTGAAAAGGCCTGGCTGTGAATTCCCCACTGGGATGGGCTTGGTCCAGAGGGAACGCGAGCCAATCTCCAGCCTGCTCTCCTACCTGGGAACAGCTGCATCCTCCATCTGCCAGCTCTTCATGGTGGCTACCTGAGGGAAGCGCGCTCCACCCCTCCATTTCAGGAGAGAGGCTCTTTTATGACAGAGAGGAATTTCAGGGTTTGACGAAATCAGTAGGACTCCTTCCCCGGTTGTCTGTAAATATGCGTTGATGTATTTTCTGGTGAAATGCACATTGACACGGGGAAAAAAAAGAAACAGGAGCACAAGAGTCAGCACATTTTCCTACGCACTTCAGAAATGATCTTAATCAGGGCGAGGTCATAATCGGAGTGAGCAGAGCCAGGATTTCAGCCAAATCTTTTCACTTAATGAGGCATGTGAACACCTTAGTCAGATTTCTTCTGTTTTTTTCAAACAGCTTGTGTTGGTCAACGTGGTGTTGTACAGAGAAGAAGCAAGCAGTAGACAGATTACTAACTGAAACCAATAGAGGCCTGCTTTCAGCGCTGAAGTAAAAATGTTTCTGTTGGCTTATTCCTCCCACTGAGTAGGCTAATGTGTGCTAAGTTGAATTAATGCTTCTACTCAGTCTCTCGTTTATACTGATATAAGCCTGTTAATTTGTACATGTGATGTTCTTACTGTGAAATCACTCACTATCTGCCTGGATCACTGCCATCCATTCTACCATGACAAGAGTTCCTCAACTCACATGTATGTCATCTATCTTGCTTTCCAGTCTTTTTGTCATACAAATACCTGTGCTTTCGATGATGTAAAATTCTGTATTTGATTTTGTTTAACGGGTGTAAATATGGTCTATATAATGCTGTTGTCTGGTTGGACACAAATGAATACATGGTACATGTTCAGTACAGATCAGAGAAAAATAATTTATTAAAAACATTTGAAAAATAAAAACACATTTTTTTCATGTTTAGCACATGGATTATTTATGTGGGGTTAATTTACTGTGGCTCTTGGGAGATCAGTAGCAGGCTGGCTATAAGTTGGTCATCCCACTAATTGGACTGAAATATCCAACTGGAAGGATTGCAATGACATTTTGTACAGACATTCATGGTCCCCAGGTGATGAATCCTACAGAGTTTTGTCACTCCCTGGAGAACCCAATGGGGTCATAGCTTAGGAACACAAATGCCAGCCAGTCTGTCTATCACCAACAAGGCATACTTGTTGATGATAGCCTGACCACTTACACACAGTGAGTGTGGAGCACTTTGGGGCGACAATCAGGATAGAGATGACAACGAGAATTAAGCAAAGAAAACCAAGAGAAAAAAAAGTCTAATTCTTTAATGGTGACTGTTCTTGGATCAATTACAGTGATCAACGCAATGAAGCAATTATTCTGTATGTAACCTGGGCATGACTGAAGGCAGATAATAAAAAGTAGATGTGCCCACGACCATGGATGGCGCAAACTTCACTGTAATCGCTGCATAGCATTTGCACACACCCAGACACACAAACACACACAGGAAAAAAAGTTTTCAAAATAATTAGGTGGCTCTGACTATCCCGTGTGTATAAAATGTCATATTGCTTTGTAGTCCGTTTCTCTCTGAATATCAATTTGCTTCTCCCCTTAGACAAATAAAACCCGACTCATGTCTTTGACTAGATTGTCATTCATCAGGGCTTGTGGTGACATTACTTACCTAAATGAGTTGCTGCTAATTGCAATGAATTACCCCTGTGTTTGATACATTAGTGCAGCCTCGGTGCACACAGACGGTTCCGCATTCTGTTATGCTGACCACCCCTGAGGGACCGAAGAACAAAGTTAAGTGTATTTTTTATTGCACTGGTGTAACATTCACATTTGACAATTAGTGTCTGAGGCACACAGGCAGGATTTTGTTCTACTTTTGGGCTCCATGTGAAGGAATTTTATTAATTGGGTAATTTCAATGTCATTAAAGAGCGTTTAAAAGCCCTTGACCAGACTGCTACTATGATTCACAGTTCTGAAACCTGGCCATTTCAGTCAGTGTGACTGAGATTTCCCATTACTGCCTTTGTTCTGGTGTTCACAGACATCTGGCTCATGTTATATGGAAGATGGAGCAGAATGCTGTCCGTGCTCATGGAGTTCAGCAACATCGTGCTGCCACTGAAGGCTGAAAAGCTGGAACATTACTGATCAAGTGCAAAGACTGGCCACCAATGGCATCTCTGTGCACAGTGTTGCTAGTTGCAGATGCTCATGCTGTCCCCCCTCAGATTCGATACAGTGAGTAAAATAAAAAACAAACCGTTAGTGTTATAATTACATAAACATAATTAGTGTCAGTAGAAAAGTGGAACTTGCAGGCACAATGACTGCAATCATTTAAACAGACTGCCACCATTTTTTGGACATCCCTACTAATGAGAACCAAGTTCCACCAATCAAACTCCCCATATTGATCATGGTTACTTTTCTAGACTAGACTAGCGTCTATATATGTTGCCAAAACATGTTGTATTGTGGCTCTGATTAAGCCAAGCTAAGAGCTGTACTGTGGGCTCCCAACGGCAGTTCAAAAAGCAAGTGATGCACATGTTATAGTACGCTGCCAGCACATACAATAAAATACCTGCACTTGAACATTATTACATCGATGGCCTGCTGCCACTTGGACTGAGTGTTTACAATAACATTGACTCTTCCCTTTGAATAATAAGTGTCTAAGATCCCCTCCCCTGGTTGAGAGAGACATCGGTACAATATCTGAATAACTCGCTTGCAAGGAACAGGTAGCATCATGGGAGATTTCATCCTTATATGAAACTGTGCTGCAATGTTCTTCGTTCTTCACTTGTCATTTGATTTCCCCACACATGCCTTCCCATAACAACAAGTTAATAAATATGCTACCAATTTTGTTATGCGTCAAAGCCTGTGACAGGTACCCTTGCACTTGAATGTGGGTGTTGTAAGCAGTTAATCTATTGTCCTGTATTGTAAAAATGTGTACATGCTCATTTGGCATTAGGAATAGGCTTGGACATTTTTTTTAAAGAAACAGCACGGTAAATCTGATTTAGCCAAAGTGTCACCTTAGTTATGAGCATGTTGTAACATGGTTGGGAGATGTTTGAAATGATATGTGTTTTCTTATTAGGCACTGATGTGCTTAAACCAGTACATGTCCTGATACAACAACAATAAAAAAAACAACATGACTTTATTGACATTATACTTTTTATTGAATGTACAAAATGCTTCTAACCCTTTAGAAATCATGGGCTATTTAGTTTGTCTGTGGCCTATTAGAGTTAAGTTTCCTCTCCTCTAACTCCACTTTCAAATCATTTATTTTTTTCCTCCTGCGATGTCTCCCATCACAGGAGGAAAAAAAAAAGGCTGTGTACTAACAGTGCAGCGTCATTGATTGCTCATCCTTTAATACCACAAACAGGAGGGGCATGGTTGTGAACAACAATATGAGGGATAATGAAACTGTGACCGGCCCACCGGGGGAAGGAAGGCAACCTCCTGTCACACCTACATTAGAGGCTGAGCCACAGGATGACTCCTCCAGGAAGAGTCCCAGAGGGCGAGCAGCGAGAGGTGCTATGCCATCAGACAGGTTGTAAACAAATCCAAATTTTAATCTCATCATCAAAACCAAATTATTTAGATGTAAAAGGTCAGCTCATTTAAAATTCAGCTGACAAGTAAGTTAAACCAAAAAGTAAGGCAGATAACAGACACCTTACCATTTATTATGTGTGCGCTCACCTCAGAAAAAGTGCTTTAAATTGCAGGGTGTAAAAAGCACAAATCCATCAAAACAGCAAACAGTAATGCTCATGTTGTAACCAAGTTTGTCAATAAAACTGTTATAATTCGAGGGACAATGTTAGAAACTCTTGAATGAGTCACACACATTTGATATCCATTCTACTGAGGAGTATTGAACCATTTATGAGTGCAGCAAAGGAAAATTTTCTCAAACATTATAGTCAAGACATTGTTATCTTGATTAGGTTAGGCAAGGTCACCTTTTCTACAGATTCCAGTGTTGAACGCTTTTATATTCGCCTGCCTTTGTTTATACCCGTGGTGTAGAGTCTATAAATGAGCTCTTTCATAATTTAGTTCATAGGTTACATGTTATCATAGATAGAGACACACTAAAGCAACATATGGAATATCATCACTTGAGAAGCTAAATCACAGTTCATTGTATGTGCAGATGCACAAAAAGGTACATGCAAATATGTATTATTATCATCATTATTATGTTTTTTCCCCTCACCCTTTCCATACATTATAGTTTATCATTAATATAAGTTTACAAAATGACTACTGCTTGTTCCAAGTTTCCTGTTGTAATGCATCTTGTTTTCAAGTACAACACTGAAGCTTTTCAAATGATAAGGTCCCAAAGCCTGAGCACTAGACCAGACCAGACTTAATGGTGAGGGGTCAGAGTCATCCCTCAGTAACTACACCAACCTCCCTCAGCTTCTAGCCCAGCCTTCACATTGGAGGCCAGGGAGCTGTACTGCCCGTTGAAACATTCTTCTAATTTACGTCTGCCAGGAGCAGGAAATTGAAGTCAAAGGTTCACTGCATCGTGTGCCACAAAAAATGATCTGCTAAGGACCAATGTGTAAAGGAGAGAGGGCAAATTAACCTGGACACTTATAAATGGGACACAAAGGGGTGTGAGTCGGTTTAAAAAATTCATGAAACACATTGAAGTTTGTTGTAAAGTGGCTGCAAGTGGGGACAATAGATTAAATCCCACTGATTTCTCAAGTGTCATGTACTTTGGTGCCTTTTTATGTTTCTCTGTACTCACCTACCGTGACTTTGTAAGCTGTCAGCACTTCCGGCTCACCTGAGAGCTCATTCACCACAGCTATACTTAGTATCATTCCAGCTTTCTGAAATGATACTTACACAGAAAAATCAGCAGAGAAAAGGGTAAGAAAAGTAGTCGTTTAATCTGATCCCTTTGTATGGCGGTGTTTATTTTCTAAACTGTACGCTATTAATGAAAAGCCCTTAAAGTAAAATAAGCGTGAGTGAGCGTTAAGGAGCTCTTCAGGCAGTTTCTGTTAAATAAAGTGGAATAAGTAGGGCTGCAGCTAACAATTATTTCAATTAATGATTAATGTGCTGATTTTTTTTAAATTAATCAATTAATTATATTGTCAGAGGGATGTCTGAGTGTCCCAGAACTCTAAATATCTTGTCTAATCAACAGTCCGAAGATATTTAATTTACAGTGTTATAAAATAACATTTTCATATTTTAGGGGCTGAATCTAGAAAATATTTAAAGATTTTGCTTGAAAAATCAACCATCAAAATACTTTTTATGCTATTTAGATTGATCAAATAATCCACTAATCAGTTTAGATAAATTTTGGACAGAAGTAGGATGAGTAACATGATTTATTTAGAAGTGATTTTATAACACAAAGATAGTTAAATGTTTTTGGAAATGGACTTATTTGCTTTTTTTGTGGACTAAATTCAAATTACCATCATCATCATCATCATATTCACCATCTGTATGGTTAACATGAAGCTAAAGCCAGCAGGTGGTTAGCTTAGCTTAGCATGAAGACTGGAACCGCTGGCTTGCATTGAGTAAAACAGATATAGTTGTTTTTACACTTTACAAACTTTACAAATAAGAGACATGTTGACTTGGAGGTGCTAGCAGGTGTATTTTGCTCCCTTTGGAAGGAATCTGTTTCCTTCAGTTTCCAGTCTTTTTGTTAAGCAAAGCTAACCACCTGCTGACTGTAATTTCATTATTAATATAGGAACATAAGAGTGGAATCAATCCTCTTATCTAACGCCTGGCAACAAAGTGTAGTGAGTGTTTTTCTCATAATGCTATCACAGTCAGTGACTGAGGTTATAAATCTAAAATGATCAAGTTGAAAACACAATTTCATACTATAATTTTTGTTGTTTTCCGATCATTGATTCAAATCTTTTTTGCGGGGAAGTTTTGTAACTACATTAAAATCATAATGTTCATACTTCTTCATTGACTGCCATTTCTGTTTAAGCCCTGACACTCAAGATGGACTAATAGAGGTATTTATGACAAATACATGCTCATATGTCCCCCTCTGTCTAGTAGGATATAGTGCTGTGGCCTTTACCTATCCTCATTTTCCCTCTCCTCCTGTCTGTCTCCTTAGCTTGGCCAGGGGCCCAAAGTGGCTTGTAATCCTTGATCTCTGAGGCTCAGTGAATTACCGCACACCTAAAAACAGCCGACTCAATAACCGGGAGATTATCAGGACTTCTGACGATGTCAGCAGCAGCTGCTGCAGTTTGGGGATGGAGGCCAATCACTGAATGCAGAGAACTTCACAGCTTGAACACTTACCAAAGGCCCATTCCACTAAATCAAACCATTCATACGGAGCAGCCGAGGAGCTGAGGATGCTCTGGATGGTTATGTTGAGGGAGCTCAAAACGAAAGGGTTATGTGTTTTTGTCTTCTACCTTTGATCTTTAACCTGCCAAGAAATGACTGACAGGTGAAACAGATGTGTTAACCCTTAATGCACCTGACTGAGTTAAATTGCAGTTGTGCTTTGCTAGTGTTAGATTTCACTTCAGGATTTAAACTGGAAATAAAGATTGCCCTGAACCAGTGTCAGATTTCACCAGATTATTTCTAGGTCAGTTTGAGGAGAGAACTGTACAGTGCAGGTGCTGAATCATCTTTAATTGTAGATCTTTAATAATTTGTTCATGATCGTTGAGAGTTGAAGATGTCTCATCCTCATTAATCCATTCTGCTTTCCTGATTGGTCTACCTTTTGTTGCCAGGCTCCATTGATCTGCACTAAATGATTTCCGGGCAAATATCTAAGCTTGCAAAAACTGAGCCTGCAAGATGCAGACTTTTTGTGATGCTAGACATTTGCAGTAAGCTGGAAACAAAGGCAGTGAACCAGAAAAAGAAATAAAATGTCTTTTATCCAAGCCAGCCTCACTGAGGTGAAGACAGACACGAGGCCCTTTTGTTACTACAAACCCATACACAGCGAGCACTGAAGTTGTTTCCACAACCTGATCACACCTTCCATCGACTGATTTTTCCAAGTGAAAAATGACTATAAAACTCCAAATTGTCTTAGTTCTGTCATTGTCCTGCTATTTAACATGATAGCTTGTCTGTGCTGCAGCTACATGTCAGCATCACAGTGGGCTCCTGGTTATGTTTTAACATGGGAGAGCAACCTTGGACAGATAGATAATTAGAAGGGCACCGGGGGCTCCTTGCCCAAAAAAATAAGTGTAATTTAAAACATTCAATTTAAATTTTCTGCATTTCTACACCACCTAACCTCTTACCTCTTAGACTGAGTCATGAAAGAGGCACCGGCTCACATGTAGATTAGCCTCCACTACATCCCAAATGATAAAATCAGCTGGGCTAATGCAAAATATTAAAAGCCATGGTAAACTTAAAAGAGCAAATTCTGTGATTCTCTGTGTGTGCCATGTGGTGTGAGTTGAAAAAAAGAAAAACAAACATTTTCTCATAGTCAGTGAGTGAAAGCAGTACAGTGTTGTAACAGTGTCTGCCTTAGTTTACATGGAGGAGTATCTGTTCTGTCAGAGAGAGACGTGGCTGAAAAGCTTCCACTTTATACAGTGTGTCCAGTTTGACTTGTAAGCATACTTATTTCAGTAAAAATGGCATGTAAATTCTGTGTACACTTATATATTAGACAACATTACTGTAGAACTTTCCAGCAGATGTAATTATTGAAATTATTTTTTAAGATGATAGATGTTATGTTAAGTTGTAGATTTGTTTTGCTGTCATATCTGCTCTACAGGTTGCGCATCTGTGTATGCACAGTTGGTTACAGTGCACAGATAGTCACATTTAAGTTTCATTTTCACTTTGTTGATGGTTAGGAATAGTACGCATTGCCAGTGAGTGAATATAAATCAATCATACCAGTATTTCAAATATTACTTAAGTGAGTTAATTT
This sequence comes from Terapon puta, assembly GCA_028564955.1. Classification (NCBI taxonomy): domain Eukaryota; kingdom Metazoa; phylum Chordata; class Actinopteri; order Centrarchiformes; family Terapontidae; genus Terapon; species Terapon puta. The sequence goes on along the minus strand of JAOXYL010000001.1, from coordinate 13,270,552 downwards.
TATATTCTTGTTTGTGTGTTTCGTTACAGGTTTACAACCTGAATTAATCTCACCAACTAAATAACAGGCTAGCATAGCTGTAGCAGGCAGTCTGTCAAGTGTGTGTAATTGCTTGTTGTGTGTGTGTGCGCAATAAAAATAGAGAGACACCCGAGTTGTATCCGCCGTATTTGTCCTAACAACCTTTCCAGAAGGGAGTTTATCAAGCTAGAGTAGGTAGCTGAGTAAAATCTGGACAATTACACAGACCTGTGTGTGTATATGTGTGCGTGTAAGTGTATCTTCTCCAGGTAATAAGCGAACGTTTTTCCTCACCACTAAGAATAATTTGGCAACAACTTTACAAAGGAATCTGCCAGGTGGGGAATATGGCCCACATTTTGTAGTTTAACAATGTTGAAAATAAAATGAAAGACCTTTTAAAAAATTATAAATTCTAGAGATGGGACAAGAATGAGATGTGATAGAAACTACATGAGGTAAAATGGACAGGCACATCCAGGTTATCTGTTCACTTTTCATCTTGTACCACCAACAGAAGATCAGCACAGCCTCACGGAGCCACTGGAGTGTCTCGTCACCATAAGGCCGCAGTGATGGTTTCTGTCGGTCAATCACTTTGGACCATATCTAACTATATCTTCTGGAGACCTGACATGTATTGTCATGCCATTTTCAATACATATGGACCACAGAGGTATAGTTCTCATGAATTTGCCAATATAAATTTAGATTTTCATTTAACACTACAAGGTTGACATTTCTGGTTTCGAGTTAGATATTATTAGATATTAAAATTGGATTAAATAACTGAATTGATAATTGATATATTTCTGTGCCCAAATGGTCCTAGGAGCTATGCTGTTGGGGGCATTACACCCCGTCTCACACACACAGGTCCCTAGGTGATGGGCCAGACTAAGAGCAGTTCACATTCATACACACACACACACACACGTGTTTGTACATACATACATATTTACATACAAGTATATATCATGATATTGTACTTAATAACACTTCAGGGGAAGTTCTGGGTATTCTTCTTTTATCAGGAATATATTTTGCTTAAACAGACCATCAGTGTATCTTGGTCATAACAAAATGAAATGGCACACACTGTTATAGAAAAACGAAGGTCCAATAAAACTTGACAGAGAAGTTATTGTTAACTGCAATGTCAGATATTGACAATGATTTATTTAAACAGATCTTTCATATTTTGGATGAGAAAGGTTTTTCACTGCCTCAGAATAATCGTTTACCTTCTAAACATGGAAGAATAAGCCCTTGTACATTTGAAAAGTGACTGTAAGAATATTGTGTGCTCCTTTGCTTTGCTTGGTTAATAAATGGAAACTATCAGAGCCTGCGGCATGTAGACAAACAACAATATTCAACATATTTTCTAATATTTCAATGGTATTCAAACTGTAAGGTCTTTTATTCTGTTTCTTACAGTTCAGCATCAGTGGCTAAAGCACTTTGCAGTTTTTTACTTTAGCACTTAAGAAAATCACAGTAAAGGAGAAAACAAGAAAAAATATACCTGTCCCATTTTTCTTATATACAATCACTCAATTTACCTATTTACTGGCTATTGACTTCCTGATATTACCATGACTTGTAGAGCTCTTTCTGTTGGCAAACCACTTTGAAGTTGAGCATCCTTTTGAGCAGTCAGTGCACATGGACATCATTAGAAATAAAATTAATTGATCCAGTGAACAGTGAAAGATTGCTCACAACAGGAAATGCAGCTGGTAAAGCTGCAATTTTGTTGCATGCAGTTTGCCGATGATTGTCAGTCAATGCATCTGTGTCAGTTCTTTAAACAGCACCATCCACATCTCAATCTTACTTTTCATGTTTGTGTGTTCATTCGTCAACAAGCAGCTTGACAGCGTCGTCTCTTATTATTTCCCTCAGAGGGTCCTGGTGCTGCACGCTTGAAGAATCACCTTACGCTGTGAAAACAGTAACCTGGGTGAACTTGTCTGTCAGTCAGAAAAATAGACTCTTAGGAGATATTACGCTTCTATACCTGGCTGCTCATTGACTTGGAGCTGTCAGTCTGGATCCAGCTGCTTCGCATTTCATTCCAATTTATCATAGAAGCACTCACCCGTCCTCTCACATGAATTGACTGTTCTTCTCTTAACTGATAGAGACAAGGAGATGATTATATCTGTGTATTTACCGCAAGATTAAAAAGATTTGCTTGATCAAATAATTAAATATGCCTTAGATTTCTCTGCAACCGTGCACACATAAATACACTGCAGTGACTACAAGGTTGAGTGAGGAATACTTCCCCGGGGGCTGAAACAAGCTTCTCTGGACTGGATACTCGTAAAATGTGGTCAATATGGATCTGTATAATTGTCATTCAAACCGACAAGACATTGGATCAACCAATCAGCAGGCTAACTTTTTTTTTTATGATTTGGGGGTTGAGTACCTTTGCAAACATCTGCAATGTGTGGTTGTCCCAAACATCCTTATCTCCCTGTCTCTCTCTCACTATCCTGTTCACAAAAAAACAATAAAGGATCTTACCCACCATAAAAATGATTAAAAAGATTATTCTTCCTATAATGTGCACTTAAAATCCTTTAAATTTCTCAAAAATCAACAGTGCACCTTATGTATTAATTCTGGTTGCGCTTACTGATCTTATGTGGTACACAGCGCTTAAAAATCTGTCAAAATGTTTCAGTATGACTAAGCTACGCAGCCACAACGCCTGACGGATTGACGGAGCATTGCGGCTACCATATTCAAGAGATTCGCGGAGTAATACATACTGTGCTGTAACATAATATTATGGTGTGTGTTAAGGACCCCAAAATGGCACCCGTTGAGAGATATGCTTATGAAGCGGTAGAACATGGGAACAGGGCAGCTGCGAGAGAATTCAACATTAATCAATTTGATGGATTTGTGGAAAAAGAATGAACTGATAAAAGTGAGTGTATTGATTTGTATTTTCTATGTTACAACTGAGCAATGTTGGGAGTTATTGTGAATGAGTTATATCAAGTTTGACTTGTCTGACTGTTTGCTTAATGCCTTATAATCCGATGCGCCTTATGAATGAAAAAAGACTCATTCATTGATTTTGCGGCTGATAATCCAGTTGACTTTATAGTCTGAAAAATATGTTACATGAAATTTAGCCTTAAATTAGAACTGTTTCTGTATTTAAATCAGGATGTATCAGATCTTTCAGCACTTAAGGATTTTCATAATTATAGACACATTTTAGTTGGTGCTCCGATTATAAAAGCACTGTGGGAAGTGACACAACTGTATTTCATTTTACTACAATTCTTAGAATATAACAACACCAAATGGCCAATTTACACTGTTTTTCAGTGGCCACTGGGATTGTTATCCTACTTCTACACACATGTAGGGGCACAAATTTAATTGGATTTATATTGGAGGCTTTGCCTTTTATTACTGTATTTGTGACACCAAAACTTTCAGGTGTTACTGGAATCTTTTCCAAAGTTATACACCTTATTTGAAAGAAACCTCACTGACTCACTTTTGGAAATCCATGCATAAATTTCCTCAGATACTCTGCTAGCAGACATGCAACAGATGGAGCAGTGCCAACAGCATAAATCCGGCTCTGTATGAAAGTAAATATTTAGTTCAGTCACTTTGGTGTTTTTAGAGAGAAATTCAGTCAATCCAACTGTACCTGCACATATACAGTATTTTGAATTGATGACAATCCAGGTACATGTATATGCCATGAAAGTGAT
>JAOXYL010000001.1:13251629-13266676 GCA_028564955.1 Terapon puta | reverse complement strand
CATACTTTCCTGCCAGCTTCTGACTTGGTCTGTCTGTCCCTCCCAGGCTTCCACTATTCACTCTCTCCGTCGGTCTGGAGCTCCCCGGCCCTCCTGTGTCTGTGCTCCGAACCCCCAGCCCTGCTAGCCCAGTGCGGCCGTTAGCTTTGCTTCCTCTCCCTGTCAGCTCTGCCAGCCTCACCAGCGTGGCACTGCCGCCCACATCGTCGCAGACAGTTCGGCTCTGCCAGCCCAGAGATTGGTGCCACTCTGCACCGGAGGCTCACCCCAATAGGTGTTTCCCCGACTCTGCTGGATAAGGTTCTTTTGAGTTTTTGCATTAGAGACACCTTAAGTTCGCACCACTCTCCAAGTGTCCTGCCTGCTCCTTCTGGGTCTGCATTTTTGGGGTCCATGAAAATATACCCTTAGCCTTAACAGAACAATCTGGCCATTAAAGTATGGACCCCGCAGACCAGCAGTCGGGACCTCCACAAATCGGGGCGGCGTGGTCAACATGAAGGCTAACAAATCTCTCTCCTAGCAGATAGAGGAGCTCACCTCTTGTCTGGCATCGCTAGACCCCTCACCGGCTGAACCAGAGGACCCCCCCCCCGCCCCCCCTGGAGTGGGTCTCCTATCGTGAGTTTCTGGAAGAATTTAAGCTTTTTTTCGTTCGGCCCAATGCTCACTTCTGTGCCTCCTCCTCTCTGATGAAGCTTGCTCAGGGATGGCGCTCAGTAGAGGAATACATGCTCAAGTTCCGGATACTGGCTGTGGAGGTCGATTGGACGCAGAGCGCCCTCTGTGCTGCATACGTCAAGGGTCTAAGTGAGCAGATGAAGGACAAGCTTGTGTCCCAGGACGAAATCCCTGGACTCGACGACCCGATCACATTCACCCTTTGGATCGATGCCCGGCTCCAAGTCCGTCGTTGTGAACACCGCCCAGATCCTGTCCCCTCCGCTCCCTGTCTCCTCCCGGCCAAGTCCCCCCGGGTTTTCAGAGATTCTGCTTTGGAGGCGTGGAACCCATGCAGCTGGGAAGGGCTCGTCTGACGGCGGAGGAACGGAACCGGTGCATCCAAGCCGGTGAGTGTCTCTACTGCGGCCAACCCGGCCATATTTTGCCTGTTGCCCGTGGCGGCCAAAAGATCAGGCCCGCCAGTAGGTTTGGGGATGCTGGCGGGTCAAGTCCAAGACCCCAGTTACTGCTGACCACGCTTCCTGCTCCAGGCCACCATCTGTTTCCAGCTCCAACGCCTTCCCCTCGCCGCGCTAGTGGACTTCGGGGAAGAGGAAAGTTTCTTGGATAGTCAGGTGGCTATTCAGGCGGGGATTCCCACCGAGGAGCTGGAGAAGCCCTGCGACGCCCTGGCCGTTGACGGGAGGCTCATTTCGCGTCACTCACAACACCCAACCCATTATCCTCGTCATGTCTGGTAATCATACTGAAAAGATCCAGTTGCTGTTGATCTCTGTCCTTAACTCCCCTCTGATTCTAGGTTTCCCCTGGTTGGCGGCCCATAACCCGCGCTTGGACTGGGCAGAGGGGAAACTACTGGACTGGAGTACCATGAAACCTGTCTGTGGGCAGCACTCTCTCCCATGCTACTACGCCGGCCGGCCAGAGGGATAGCCTCCCATCTACCGATCTGTCGGATGTTCCTGAGGAGTACCACGACCTTAGACCGATTTACTAAAGACAGTGCTCTCTTTATGCCTCCTCATCGTCCCCATGATTGTGTCATAGATCTGGTCCCTGGCTCCTCACTTCCCTCCGGCAGACTTTACCACCTCTCTCGCCCTGAAAACGAGGCTATGGAAAAGTATCAGGGAGTCTCTTGTGGCTGGCATTATTCAACCATCTAAAGCACCGCTGGCAGCCGTTTTTTTTCTTTGTGGAGAAGAAGGATGCCACTCTGCGTCCCTGCATTGATTACCGAGGTCTCAACAACATCACAGTGCGCGATAAATATCTCCTGCCACTCATTGACTCTGCCTTGACTCCCCTGCAGGGCGCGGTGATATTCACCAAACTTGACCTGCGCAACGCCTACCACCTGGTGCGCATCCGCAGAGGGGATGAGTGCAAAACGGCCTTTAACATGGCGCTTGGACACTTTGAATACTTAGTTATGCCGTTTGGCCTCACCACACTGGCTGTTTTCCAGGCTTTGGTTAATGATGTCTTAAGAGATTTTTTGAACCGGTTTGTGCTTGTCTATCTGGATGACATCCTTATTTTTTCCCGGTCTCTTAAGGAACAATCCTCACCTCACCGGCCTGTGCCTTCCAGTGGACTCCCAAGGCAGATCGGTCATTCAACCAGCTTAAGCGCTTTTTCACATCTGTGCCCATACACGCCCAGTCTGATCCGGCCTCACCCAGATGTCGTGGAAGTGGATGCATCTGAGGTTGGCGTGACCCATGACACAGCGGACCTCCTCATCTCTCACGTTGTGTGCCTGCATGGCATTTTCCAGGATATCGTGTCGGACCGTGGGCCCCAATTCATCTCCCGAGTCTGGAAGGAGTTTTGCAAGGGGCTGGGCATCGCTGTCAGCTTGTCGCCTGGTTTCCATCCGGGCAGACGGAACGCACCAACCAGGACTTGGAGTCTGTGCTGTGTTGTGTGACTTCAGCTAACCCCAGTTCCTGGAGCCTATATTTGCCGTGGATCGAATATTCTCACAATTCTCTCACCAGCTCTGCCACCGGGTTTTCACCATGTGAAGCCTCCCTTGGCTATCAACCATCCCTGTTCCCCTGCCAAGAGGAGGAGCTCTCCGTCCCCTCAGTACAGCATCACCTGCAGCGCTGCCAGGCCATGTGGCGGCGGACACGGGCAGCACTGGAAGTGACAGCTAAGCGTTGTCAGCAAGCGGCAGACAAGAGACGCTCTCCAGCCCCCCAGTACTCTGTCGGCCAGTCTGTCTGGCTGTCCTCCAAGAACATTCCCCTCCTTACAGAGTCGCGTAAACTCTCCCCCCACTTCCTGGTCCCCTTCACTATACAGAGAATTATAAACCCGTCAGCAGTCCACCTGAAACTCCCAGCCTTGATGCATGTCCACCCCACGTTCCATGTGTCACAAATCAAACTGGTGACCACCAGTCGGGTGATTTTTGGGATCTATGAAAATATACCCTTAGCCTTAACAAATCAAACTGGGACACTTTCATAAAAAGATTGCTCCGTACTTCTACTAGTGTTCAAAACTTTAACTTAACATGACACAACACAAACTTACTGTACAGCACTGACGCAGATGGAGAGACATTCTGTCGCAGTTAGACATGAGGCTTCCAACACATTTGCAATGGCCATATTTTATGTAAATTGGGTTTACAGACTTGGTATATTACGTTAAATTTTGTGTTAATTCAAACAGATTTTTAATCACTATATCTCAGTCAACTACAGTTGATTATCTTTCCATGATTATCATCTCGCTGCTTTAATTTCAGTCCAGCTTTAATTACTTTAGGCAAACAGCAGACACTGTGATAATAAAACACACATTTACTGAATGTGAAGTCTGATTATTTGCTGCTACCTTCTTAACCGGATGGTGTTGTACTTCCCATACTGGATCCCAAGGAGTGCTGCTAATAGTAAAAGGTCTGTGTGTGGTCAGATCAATAGATAAGCTCTTACGGGAATAATATTACCTAACTGTGAAAATTGAGTAATATTACAAGCTCTGCTATAGGAAAGCTCTATTGATTGTGTGGTCAATATCAAAGAGCAAATATCAAAAGCTGCACATGAAGTTCCTCAGTGATGGACTATCCTGTTTTTACCAACCATTTAAAAGGAGAGAAAATTCGATAGCAATCTAAGACTACTATCAATTTCCGGCAGTTGATGTGTTTTAGTTGTTCACAAGCGTGTTTCTGCTTAAGTATTTGGTTTCTGCTGCACTCTGCTGCACAAAAAAAAAAAAAAAAAACGTCATGGACATCTATTTTTGAATTACTATAAGAGGTATTCAGGTTTCACTGAACAGCCACATTATATATTGGTGCCACTTAAAGGACCATAGTGTGGATTAAGGAGGGTGTGTACTGACAGAAATATAATGCTATAATGTTCATAATTATCTTTCATTAATGTAGTATCACCTGAAAATAGGAATTAGTGGGTTTTTGTTTGCTTAGAATGAGATTGCCATGTTGCACTGCCATGTTTCTACAACATCCCAGAGTGGACAAACTAAGCACTGGCACTAGAGAGGGCATTCACATCTAAAGTTTAAGTGGTGAGAGGAGTGATATTCAGTTGGTTGTAATCCATGATTTCACTGCTAGATGCCACAAATCCTCCAAAGTGGTCCTTTAAGCCCATGGTTATTACACCCTTTTATGACACTTTAGCTGCTATTGGTTAGTTTAAAATTGGAGCATTATAACAACATGGCAGATGTCTTTATTTCAAAGCTCACCAATAGGAGCTACACAAGCAGTGCCCACACTAATAGCTGTGATTGACAGACTCTAGCACGGAGGAACTAAGTTTAGAAGCCTGTAGGCAGGAACACTGAGCACACTGTCACTGGCACAAACACTCCATTCGTAAAAACTGATAATTTTTTATTTATTATTCTTAATCATGTTTTTATGGACAAGGAAATATCAATCAGTTTGGTGTTGGTTCATTCATTTTAGGAATGCCGTTTATCTGCCTTGCAAGTTAAACCTTTATATTGACAATGAAAACATTTTACTTTTTATTTAAATCTTCATCTTAGTTTAGCATGTCAGCATGTTCACAATTGCTAATTAGCAGTAAAGAGGAAGTGCAGATGAGGCTGATGGGAATGTCGCAAACCAAAGTACTATACAAATAGAAGTCTTGACCAGATAGGCTGCTTTATGAAAAGTCAGGCCATCACAGCACAGTTTTCAAGATTCATCCCAAGGGGGATATAAATGTCCTGCAATCTGTTCAATAGACGTTGAGCCATATCACTTGGGCTATTTCACTGGATAACTGAAAACCTGAATCTACTAAGTCTGTAGACCACCAACATCTGCAGAAGGTTTTACAGTATTCCATCAAATAGTTGTTGGATATTTCAGTCCAGACAAAAGTGGCAACGTCGCAACGAGTCACAAGGGACATGGGCTGACAGTAAGCACTCATTGTAGCACACGCAGCCCATGCATGGCAGCAGCATTGTTGTTTAGAGCTAACCACAAGGCACCACTGTAAAAACTGTAAAAGAGACCAACGAGCAACACTTTAACATCTACACCCCTTTGAGAGATTTATTGTGTGGGCACCTTTGTTGAAGCTTGACATGTTGATTGACGGTGTCTCTCCACTGGCCTCTGGGAAAGCTGGTTGTTACCAGCATGTCATGGTACAATTTAAGTCACATGGTTCACAGGGTGTGTCTGCCAGTTAGTTTTATGTCTTTAGAGCAGGCCTGATTATGCTCGCAGGACTTAAGAACAATATGTCATTGGATGATGAATAGATTAAATTGTCGTGGATTTTCCAAAAGCTAGAATTTAGATTTCAAAGGCAAAATGTTTTATACAACTAGCTAAAGTATTGAAATTCACATCAGAACATCATATACATTCAATATACATCACTTATTATTAAAATATTATGCTGACTTGCAGCAACTGAAAAGAAGTACACAGGCTGTAGTAAAGATATACATACTTATATTAATGTTCTCATGCCACACAAGTTGTATTTTCAACTCAGTAAACTATATGAACTTGGGACATGTTCATGAAGAAACATGCAGGTACAGGTACAAAGTACTTCTGTTGTGAGCCTGTCAATTGGCTGGGAAGGATAATACTTTTTTTACATCTCAAAATGACAGCAGTGTCCAGTCACCTGCAACTTTGACAGTCCATTTACACATAGAGTGGCTGATTTCATGCCATCCTGGCCTTGCAGTACAGAGGCATGTTTAGATGCTCTCAAGGGTTAGATGATGTGTTGTTTCCCTGCCCACAAGGGCTCGGAAATGACAGTGCATTGCTTTAAAAAGATATACGGCTAACCTTTGACATATTTCAGTGTCTGATTTTTCCCCCCATTCTACTGTATAATGATTGATGTCTTTTTCTGACACACTATGTTCTTTCAATAGCTGCTCAAAGACATGTTTTGGCAGCAATAAGCATATGTATTTTTATGTAGCTGCAACCTTAAGATCTAAGTTATCCTTCCAGCTCTTACTTTTCATTCTTGCTCGGGAGAACTCAGTAAATAATAGCTCTTGCATTCTCACATTGGATGTACTAAGCCTTACCACAGCCGGACAACAACAAGTGTACGATAGTAATGTTCAATTAACTGTAAGCCATCATAGTAAATAAGTTGACATGACTACATAATGCGGTTTAACACCAGAAACTCATACGAAATCGGTTACATTTATAAAGCACTATTTATAACCTTGGCATCGTATTAATGTGGCTAAAAATGAAATAGCTGTGTAACATTCAGTGTGTATTTAATACAATTGCCAATTGGTCCTATCACAGCCAAAGGAAGACAGAGCCAAGGTAAAGAAGTACACTGTAGGCTGTCCAACACACTGAGTGAGGTCACTGCAGTTAAAGGATCATTCAGATTTATTACAACCAGGGTCTTATGTGTATAGTGTTGGCCATCATTTCTATCTGTAATGACGATATTGCACTCTTTGAAGTAACTGCAACATCGCTACAGCAAAGCCAGATGGGGCAAAAAACACATGTATTCGAGCATCTAAAGCAAATAATCTAAAGCAACTTTATTTAGAGATTAACCAAGCCAAAAATGTCAGGAGTAACCCCTCAATGCAAAGGCAAAGTTCAGAAACCTGAAAAAGTAGTTCTATGTACAAATTGACATTTTGAGTTTATCTTTGCTGTGTCTGTGGTAGTGGTAGTGGTGGTAGTGCTGCAATCTACCACCACTTCAATCTTTGACAGTGTTTCAACATTAGGTTCCCTCCACTTCACTTTCTCCTGCAGGGAGACTACTTCACCAGGAGGACAACAGGGTGTCATCTTCTGAGATGGAACATCCAGTCTAAAGTTGGCAGCCCACTGAAGTGCACTGGCATGCATTAGGAGTAACTATTAGAATTAATAGAAATGACAATCCTCTCTCTCTTGGTCTTGTTTGCTTATGTAGGTCATTTTGAGGCATTTGTATTAAATCAAGACCATTTCATAACCAGTTAAAAACTCCTCAGAGTGCTTTTAATTAGACTTTGGATGTTTTAATAATGCTGCTGGATTACTTGTAAATTTCCCAGAACTTGGTTAGTGCAGTAGTGCAGGGCAGCACAATGCATTGTCGCCTCACACCAAGAGGGTTCTGGGTTCGATCCCTGGTTGAGACAAGCCTCTCTGTGTTTCCTCGTGTCTGTGTGAGTTCTCTTCCTCCCACAATCCAAGACAAACATGTTAGGTTAACTGACAACTCTAAATTACCCTTAGTGGCTTCGTCTGTCCTCTAATGTCAGCCCTGAAACTGACTGGCTAGTACGGGGTGTACTCCGCCTCTTGCCCAATGATAGCTGGGATAGGCTCTAGCAGCCCGAGAACCCTGTGTGCTGAGGATAAGCAGGTATAGAAAATGAAGAAAAAATGGTTGAACAGTAATAGATTACAGTTCATGGTTTAGACCACTTACCAGAATTCTAGGAAGTCGCTCATGAAGCCTAGGATGGACCATCAATATTGACAACACCTACATGAAGTTATAGATATATTCTTGGTCATCAACAAAATTATAAAATTAAAGCTTTATTGTTGTTCTGTGAAATCTCCAATACATTTGCTTTTGATTAGCTAAGTGCTCATCAAAGACAGCCACCAAATATGTATTTTAACTGAACAGTTATTATTGTTTTTGTAAATGTTTGGAAGAAATTTCATACCTTCACAATCATCATTCAAAATTGTATATTTTAGGCATAGAAGGTTTATAAAGTGTACACATCATATAATGCCTTTAATATGCTGGGAACAACATAAGATGCCGAATTTTTTGTGTGAAAATGTATACAAAAGAAATCACTGGCACAAAAATGACTTCAATTTAAAAAAGCTAGCAAGGATAATGCATATGACAAAATGATATATTACAAAAGGTCACAAAGAAACCAGTGGGTTTTTTAAATAATCTTAAGGGTCACGACCTGCAGTCACTCCTTTTGATTCTAAGTATCGATCATCTCTCCAAACCTCTATGTGTGCTTTTGATGGCAATCTCTGTGAAAGAAAGATCTGCTGTCTTGTTGCCTGTTTCCTCCCAGGATAACACTGACCCAATTTCACCGTGTAATAATACCTCAATTACCTTACAATAGAGAGCTAAGACATCAGCGCTACCAAGCCATTACAGGTAGAAATTACATCTCAGAATGTAATCTTTCACTCGGCTATTTATTGCACCGTGAAGATAGTGAGCATTTTTAAGTTTTTCAGATTTCTCTCTTGAAAGTGTAAGATGATGAAACTTTGCTCTTTGTTTCTACAGATGAATAGGGACCAAGGTTGCTGAAATCTACAGTGGCACCTCTGCTGTGCAGACATCATCTGGTGTTCTTCAGTTGTCAGATTATAGTTTGACAGGACATTTATACATTTCGCATCTACTATAATGTGCACATGGCATACATGATGTATTACTTTACACAATTACAAGCTCCTATATAATTTAAGATGATGAAAACATTGAGTTTTCTGGCTCTGGGAAACAAGTGGGGAGTTGCATCCATGTGCTGTCAGCAGTAGCACACTCTGCCTAAGAGATAAAAACCCTAATCGGACCATAATTAGGCACGGCCTTTTCATTGAAGCCATAGGAAAGAAGCATCGCCAGCTAATGTCAATAACTGTGTCACTGCATCCAAGGTTCTGTCTTGCCAAATTACATAACATTAATAATGTGTAATTACAGGGAAAAGATTGAAGTGTCACTGTGCCGAAAGGAGAAATTAAATGCTTCCCAGCAAGAGGGATGTAATCCTGGGACACACTCTCAATGAGGGGTGGCTTCATCTGGCTTCACTTGCCTGCATTATGGAGCTTTGTTAAGTCACTCCTGAGACGTGTCGTCGCTCAGCTGTTGGATTTTTTGATTGTTCGCTTGACTGATACAGTTACACTAGCCGTCGCAGGCTGTCAACAAACTTCACATTCAGTAAGGGTGTTATTAATGAGTACGGCAATGTTTATCCAACCTGCCAGAGAGATGTGTTGATTCAGTCCAGTAATTTTTAATTAATGCTAACAACACCTTACAGTACTTTACATAAATTGTAAAGTTGGAACATACACTGTAGCCAGCACTTGTTTGATGGAGGCCCCAGAACGGCTCTTCTGACTGATGTCACACATTTGCAGGCTGCTGTGTTTGTGTTAGTAAGGCTTTATGCTCACAGTTTTAACAGGTCTGTATATTTTCCCTATCACAGTCAGCCGGTTCCGTTGGTCTACCACTACAGTCCAGTCTGAATTATCTAAACAACTATGACCAGATTGCAATAGACATTTCATTGTCCAGGGAATGAATCACAAATTACGTGTGGGTCTCAAAGTGCACTTGCTATTTTTGGTTCATATATCTGCAGTAGCAGTAAATGGAAATTTGCCGGCTAAAGGTAGATTAATGAACTATTAATAAAGTGATTAATAAACTCATTCTCAAATGTCTGGTTTCATTACTCTGTGCCAATCAGAGAGTGTTGTATGACAACAGTGGCTCAGCAAATGAAGAATGAAATGATGTTAGTAAATGTTTTTTAGATGTGAATCAGAGTGTAAATGTGTCTCTGTCGGTATATGTGTTAGCCCTGTGAGAGACTGGAGATGTGCTAAGGCCTGCCTCCAGTCCAGTGCATGCTGGGACAGACCACAGCCCCCTGTGACTGTGAGAAGAATAGGTGGTTTAGAAAATGGACAGATGGATAAACTAATTGCTGGCCATCTTGTGTCTGGTAAACATTGGTGACATAGTAAGTTGACTGATTGGCTTGTCGGTTAGCTTAGCAGAAAATCAAAACGCTGCTACTCAAAGTGGGTGACCTTCATTTGTGCAGTGGCATGGAGGTCTGGTCCAGAAGGACATATACTAAATATCAGAATTCTTGCTCAATCACAATACCCAATTGTGAAACAAACCTGCTATCTGCTGGATATTACTTTTCTTTCAGTGAGTGGACATCGTCTGCTCTAAATAAAAGTGGTTGCTAAGACATCTGCGTTGCCACTGCAAAGCCTCTCCGGCTCAAAATAAAGGTCTGTCTGGAGAACTATATATCCCCCCATACACATACACAAACACACACACTTGGGTCCCTATATGATTTCCTGCTTGCCTAATTACTTGCAGTGGGTAAAGGCTGTGACCTCATTGTTATCATTAAGGTGCAGAGAGTGGTGCACAATCTGGTCTAGTACATTGCAAGGGCAGCATTACGAATACAAGAGCCACAAAGGTCAAGGGAAAAGCAAAAAAAAAAAAAAGTATAATGTATGAACCATATGGAAAAGCCTTTAAATTAGGTAGTTTGCAAAACTATCGAAATTACCATGCTTTACATGGAACCACGGGCATAATATCAATTCATCCTTGATTGTATTCTTAGCTCTTGAAACATCTTCTAGACGCTATTCATACACACGCGTCTGCTGTTTTTTGGTTATCTGTCTCTCATTTTGTGTTTCTGACAATGCCATCAAAGATATAATTCAAAGCCCCTATGTGGCAAAAGTACACCTGCTCCCTGAGAAAGAGCAGCACAACAGCATCCTCGGAGAGCTGCTCCACCATGGAGAAAGCTCCAGAGAGGGCCAACACTGATAAATCTCACGCATTTCCTCTGTGATGTGAGAGAGACCTAAAGAGGAAGGCACTTCATCACAGAGAAAGGCTCTCTCCGATCTGCCTTCAGCACTTCTCGCCTTAATACGGAAGAGGAAATGGCACTAATAATGTTTTCGGGCATGTTTGGTTTTGGGGAAATGGTTTCATATATCAGTTTCATGGGAAATGGGGGGATGGGGCCGTGCATGTGGATGTGGTTATGGCACAAAGGTGCTACGTTGAAGAATTTCACTTTTTTGAATTATACTTGTTTGTTTTTTATTACACACTGCAACATGAAATTTCACTTGTCTACTTTGTTTGCTTTTTATGTCTTTCATTTGTGACAATATCATAAAACATTCCGTTGCGATGGGATTTTGAGAACATTGCCCATATTTGCCTTGACAGAATAGCTATTTTCAAACATCAGGTGCCACACACGGATTTGGGGAATGCTCGCGTTGACTTTATTTTCAAGTCAAATGGCACACCGTCAAGCTTCTGCTGTATTCATAAGAATTCATCAAATGTATGCGGCATGATCCTGCTCATTATGTGACTTTGCTGTGGTGCAGAAACTCCAGGAGGAGAAGTCTTTGTCAGGAGTTTTGTTTCTCATTACCCAGAGGGCTTCAGCGCTCCATATTTCTTCTGCAGCAAGTCCCCAGGTTATACCAGTGTTATCTCTTTATTGCCTTCCCCTCCCTCCCAACTAAAAGACACCGTTGGCATTGATTAAGGTGCACTAAGAACCTGCTTATGTGTTTAAATTATCTGTGCCTAATGCTCGGGGCAAGCGTTTGCAGCGGTGCCCTGGGACGGCATTATTCTTGTGATGGAAATTCTTTGAGGATCACAGCTTTGCATCCTATTTGGTTGCATAGCCGTGAGAGATGCCACAGGGTCTGAAGGCCATTATAAATACATTGATTAATTCTTAAGCTCTGATAGATGGGGTAAAGTTAAGGGAGATGAAGAGCAGCAAAAGAACTCATGAAACCATCACTCACATTGCTCAGACCTGCAGTACACGCCTTGCGCTCCAATTATGGTACAGTCGCTGTTGCATGTGAAGAAGCCCTAAATAATAACAGTGCATAAGAGGTTCATAGTTTCATATCAAACATGAAGAGGAGAACAACCTCCCCTGTGGCGTTTTACATCTCCATCTCTCGGAATGTATTGCATTGGGGCATGTTTGTCTGTGTCAGTGTTTTTCCAAGTCCCTCTTATGAGCACATTTGTTCTATAGATTTGAGTAAAAGGTCTTGAATTTTAGTTTCTTTTGTTGGTCTGTGCGCTTTGAACTTTCAGGTCTATTGATTGTGTGGAAAGTGTAATATAAAACTTTACTGTGCCCACACACTGGCTGACTTCAGAGGCTGCAGAAATTGTGATGCTCGCTGAATGCAAAGCTATATTTTCGGAAAGGCTAAAGAAGCGAACGGATGCTACATGTGTCTTTGTGTTATAAATGCAGTCAAAATGTGTAGCATCACAGCATCCTAAATAAAGACAGATGTGGGCTTTTAGGTTTAGAACTCTACCATTACAGTTTTTTTCCTGTTCAAATCAAACAAAAAAAGGGGTATATGAGAATCTAGTTAAATACATGACAATATTATTTCTGTTTAGGATCATCAATGTAACTAAAAGCAGAGTGAATAAGTGAGCCCACTTACTAGTGAGCATACAAACTCATACAAAAAAAATACCACACATAGTGCAGCTTAATGCTCCTCTCCTTCCTTTTCTTCCTTACCCAGTATGGAGAGGTATGCTGTAGTTGGTGACTCTGAAGTTGTACGGTAAAGTCCATGTGCCATATTTCATTCTAAATGCCACTGATCATACTTATTGTCTGGGTCTAGTGCCTAGGCCTTATACAAATAGTATGTGATTGTCAGATATTTGCCTCAGACCTTCAGTATTTGTGAATGTAATCCCATTATAACTTTGTCACTCATTCTTCTGCAACCTTGCTTCTCAGTAAAAATTAAACTGTGCAAATCACAAACCTCCTACGCTTAGAGTGCCAAACAAGAAATCAAGTATGGGACACCACATTAAACACAGCAAAGCTGAATAATACATATCCAGATCCTCTGTTTATTAATTAATTTACATTTTGCATGACATTTAACTAATCTGTTCCTTGAGAAAAAAGCCAGGGTTGCAGTTATTAAAAATTCTTGCCAGGGGTGAAATAATAGTGGAAATTCATTTACAGGCCCACAGAGTATTGGTCAGGTTTTTGCAGTAATTGTCTTGTTAAATTGCACCTCTCTGTAACACCTGAGCCCAGACTCTGTGCTGCTGAAAAAAAAAACCCCTCTAAATTACAGGACATATGTGGCAAGGATCCGCTCAGTTTCCTTGCCACAGCAATGATTTTATGAAACACCTGTAATGGAAATAGTCACGACTCTGTCTGATGATTCTGTGGACATAGAATACCAATGTACCTCAGTGTCACTGCAAAGTCTATTTTTTCAACAGCAGTTGCTCTCTAACTACAAAATAAAGGATAATATTTACTTTCCATTCCAGAAACTAAATTAAAATCATTAAGTGCACTCTAATAATTGGATTACAAGAAACCCCAGGGACAGGAACTAAATCAATTAGCTGGCCTTGACTTATTTTCACACATCACATCTTAAGACAAGTGAGGTGCGATAATTCACTCTGGGGACATAACTAGGCACACATGCCACGGAGGAGCCTAACATGTACAAAAGCTAAACAGTCAAAGTCAAACAGACTTTTGAACAGTGCAACTGTGCATTCCTAGTGCCTCTGCCATAAGCCAAACATTCAGATCTCATAGGGATGCTGAAGAGATGATTCTACCCACAGGGCGCACTTGATCCCTCCCATCAAACAAATGTTTGTTCATTGAAGAAGGGGAAAGTCAAATAGTTTCACATCTTTTAGCTCTAAGGACTACATAAAGGTGAGCTGTAAAGGCACTTTTCAATGAATGTCAAACATTGGGGAATTATTGTCTATATTTGCTCCAACTGATGTGTATCTTGGAATTATTCATTTATAATGATGCCCAGTTAAAGAATAATTCCAAATAGCGCAGACTGCTTTAGTATTTTGACACTTTGTGGGTGCAAAAAAACAAACAAAAAACATTTTTATATCTTTATATGAACCCTGCAAAGTAGTTTTTGTGTCTTACAACCAGTTATGGCTACAGCCTGTCAAGTTTTCCTATCTCTGTGCAGTTGATAAAATGATAACAGTGGTACTTCGACCATTCAGAATTCATAGCAATTTATGAAACAAGGGATCTTTGATTTCAGACAGGTGGATAATAGCAAACATTATGCTTTATTGTTTTCCGAAATGTACAATTCACTTTTAATGTTTCAACAGAAAACCCTTTTTGGACC
Source organism: Terapon puta (assembly GCA_028564955.1). Lineage (NCBI taxonomy): Eukaryota > Metazoa > Chordata > Actinopteri > Centrarchiformes > Terapontidae > Terapon > Terapon puta. The sequence continues at coordinate 13,252,452 of JAOXYL010000001.1, read as the reverse complement.
AGGACTTTGGTCATGATTGCTGGAGTGTAAATTTCACCAAATCCAATAAAGAGCAGGACAGAGCCTCTAATCTTAACCCTACACTCCAGTATGCAGTAGTGACACCAAATGATGAGGAAATACTGCATAGGTAATGTGCTACCCTTTCTCTTTCAACACAACCAGTAACTCGAATTTCAGCCTAGCTAATATAGTACTCCTTGGCCTTGGAAGTAAGGCTGAGTTAAGTTAGAGCTGTAAGTAGTCAGTTAGTAAGGTGAGCAGCTCATGTTAGAGTAGATTAAGTCTAAATCCAAGACTTAATCCATTTCTTACACTTTTGCTCTTGCATTTCTGAAAGCCTAAAGAAAAGACACCATTCTCCAAACTCTTAAGATGCAGACTATAGCTCTCTGGGGGATTTCTGAACGTTATGGGCTCTAAGCGACTTCCTAGACTGGGGCCTTCACAAAGCACCACCAACCCTCTGGCTACCGCATCATGGCCCCAAGTCATTTTATTTCCCTCAGTGAAACTGAATGACTACTCAGTTGTCTATTTTGGTACTTCTGCAGTGCCACTAAAATGTTCTTGAATAACAGCAAAACAAAAATCATGACCAGACTGTAATTATGTGACTTTATTATGCAATATGCAGATATCAAACATCTTTATCCAAAAATATACTTTTATCTGCCAATTCAATCTACACAGATTCACATACAGCATATTCTGTTTTTTGCATCATTTAATCATATTTTAGATTTTGGCAGACGATTATCAAGGATTACAAAAGACATACAAAGAAAACAACATAGCAAGCAGCTACATTGCAAAAGCAGCC
>JAOXYL010000001.1:13231764-13242276 GCA_028564955.1 Terapon puta | reverse complement strand
TGGAGGGGGGCCCATTCTTATGCCATTTATCCATCAGAATGTCTTGTGACACAGTTGAATCGCCCCCACACCGTTAAATAAGAATCTGTACCGTCGCAAATTCAATTTTTGATTGATTAAGTGCATCTGCTTGGAGCCAAAGCCTGTTTATCACACATATTTACAGTGAGAAAAACACAACCGAGATAAGGATCTTGGATTTGTTCTTGTGCACTTTGGTGATGATAAATGGTGTGTATGACTTGAATATTCACTATTTTAATGCTTATTTTCAAGCAACTGCAGATTTTGGAAGACACTTTTATTGGCTTCCTAATTGTAAACTGGATGAGAAGGTCAAAACTGCTTTCATATCTATGTAAGCATTGTCGTTCTGAGCATGTTATCACACTGAAAATAGCATTTAGACACTCTTAGTTTTAGCTTAGAGATTATCAAGCTGTTGCCCTGTTGTTCAGTCTTTATACTAAGCTAAGTTTACTTCACATTGGTTGGTCAGATATTAGAGTGACCTGCTGGATGTGGTTTTCTGGCAATTAGAGTGTATCATTTTCTACATGTCTGAGTAAATGTACTCAAGTGTCCCAGACTGACTCTGCTGTGTGACCTCAACATTTCGCGTCAGAGGTCATTTTCCAGCTTCAACGGCGACTGTACATCCACTGCTGAGCAGCAAAAGCTCTTGCTAATCTGGCTATAAAGAAAGTTACCTGCCTCTGCCACTTCATCCCTTCTTCCACGTCATGTACGTCTCCCCGGCTTCAAAGTCCCACTGTGTGCCTTCTAAACCGTGGCTCATCTTAACAAGGATGTGCTGGCTTTGAAGCCCCCGTACAAGACAAAAAGAGCTTTCTGAAGAAATAATGGCTGTTTATATGGAGTTGGATGTGAGGAGCTGTCAGACTCTGCCTTTAAGTTGATTTGCAGGAGTGTCAGAGAAGAGCGCGGGACTCGAGGAGGTGAATCATGGATTGTCAGAAATCAATTCTCTGGGCTGCTCTCTGGGGAGTGCTCCAGTCATCGTCAACAATAGGCAAGATGAATAAACCAAATCTCCTGGAGAGCATGTAATAATCCTCAACATAATGGCGTTGCCATATAGGATAATTCAATCTGAGCTTGAAAAAGGCAACTGTTGATCAGTGCTAAATTGAATATTTCAGGCGTGTGCTTTTGTGAAAATCCCCGAGCTCTCCCCCACCTGATACCCCATCTCGTCTCTCAGCCACCGCTCTGCCCCGTTCCTCAGCACGTCAATCAGCTTTTTCATTGCAGCTCAGAGGAGCTGTTAGAAATCCACGAGGTTGAACAGCTGATGGATCACACAGTCTGTTTCATCTTCCCCTGCTTTACATTTTCTCCAGGCTCATTACTGCGCCCGTATAGCTTCTCAGTGCCTGGTTGGCAGTGGAACTTGTTTGCCTCATATGCATCGTGCAGCCCCTCTGTGTCAACAAGCTCAACAGCTAAACACTTCAAACAATGCAAGTTTAATGAGCAACAAAGCAACAGTGTACCTGAGGGTATGGCATTTTTCTCCATTCCCTTCCTCAACTGGCACGCTAATACTGTTGTCTGATAGTTGCTTATCCTTTCCTCTCTATGCTGTAATGTGACATTGTATGTCTTTGCATATTTTGTTTTTCAAGATCTGGCGTGGTGCCTGTCTTGATTTCAAAGGGACTCTGTAGATTCAGGATTTTGGGTAAAAATAAAACTAAAAGCTCCCTTGTTAACTTAATTACTGGAGACGATTTTTGCTCAGCTGTTACTGTCACTGAGGAAGTGTCAAACCAATGCACAGCGGACTTGCTGTTAAATTATAATTACATTAACAATATAATTGCATAATAATAATTACTGTTATGCTGTAACAAGTGCGGCTAGTGGTCTTGCAGTCTTCTCACATGATTGTTAGCAGGTTCTAGAAGTCATATTGCATGCCATATATTGTTTTCTGAATATGTCATGCTATGCAGGGAGTGTAGCGCTGGGAATAGCAGACATTCTCATCATACATTCAAAATGTTTTGCACACAATAACAATAATCTCGCAATACAGGCTACTACACAGGCAGAGTAGTTGAATATATATTTGCAGCTCATTTAGTTGTTTGCTGTTCTGCACATGTGGTTGGCAGTGAACTTTCCACAGCATTGAACAAAGCTGATACCAGGGTGTAGCTACTTGCAGGTCTTGCTGTAACAAGATAATTCTAAATCATGCTGAATCGGCAGTGTGCATCTGACGCCTCAGTACCCTGCTAAGGGGTAAATATGAATGGATAACCCTCATTTTACTGGCATGATGCAGAAATGGTTTGTTAATGTTGACTTTTGGTTATGATTCTGTTGCCATGAATGTATTTATTTTTTTTGTTCTGACAGAATTCAGAACTTGAATGCCTCTGGGCTGAGGTACAGTTTGTATGGATCGCAGCAAGAGGAACTTTGAAGAGAGCAACTGTTCTCTTTTCTCACCCAGATTCAGAGTAAAAACTCAACCACTTATCACAGGGGGGAATATCCAGCATCAATTTTTTTGAGAGCTGCCTGGTGAGGAACCATCTCAAATTATAGACTTGGACGTTGAGGATCCCGCCTGCTCCCCACCAGGACTTCCTCGCCGAGCTGAAGACTCACACTTTGCTTCTGAGATTTTGCCTCCCTCTGCCTCTTGAGCCCCCCTGTGGCTGCAGAGATGAGGGTGGGCAGGGTGGTCTCGAAGCTGAGCTGCACTGCAGCTTGCTCACTCAAAGACAGAGTGAGTCTTGTATCATATCAGACTTAATTTTTTTTTTAAAAGATATTTATGCGAGATTACTACAAATGTTTGTTACATTTGACATCCTTGATTTTTTTATCTGGCCAAAAGGTTGTAGTGAGCATGAAGCCATAGCAATGAGCTGCACTTCTAGCCCTCAGTTAACTAACTTTTCATGTTCTGGACCAAAATAACTTAACTTTGTTGTCTGCAGGTTTCTGGTTACAGCAGAGATTTGAATGTGAACAGGCATTTTGTAAAGTTAACAATGGCAGCTTGGCTTTATTTCAGCAGTTTTGAAAGGCCCGAATTAAAGAGAGATCCTTCAGAAGTTAGAACTGCAGCTTGAAGCAATATCATTAGCAGGTCACTGGCAGTGTTTAGTGTCAGCAAAATTTAGTAATCTGTCATTAGCTGCATTGAAATGTAAGTGGACAGGCGTAAACATCCTTGGTTGTACAATTCACATCCTTTATTGTGTGATTCACAGTTCTCAAGTCAACTAAATGGAAATCATAATTCCTGAATGGATTTTCTATGCTAATATTTCCTCAGAAATCAAATAAAAGGGAAGGGATTTATGTTTGTCAGTGTCATATGATAATTGGTCAAGGGATCAGAATATTGATTTGGTGGCAAAATTAGATTTTCAATCTTCCCCAAATGAAAACCTGCTCCAAATTAAATCTCCGTCTGTCTGTCTGTCTGTCTGTCTGTCTGCATCACTCTTTCTCTGGGCTTTTTTTACTCACTTTTTATGCAGACTTCAGAAAAATAAAGTTGAAAAAAAAGACAATACTAGTATTCAGAAATGGCACACTATCTCTCTCTCGCTTGCTTGCACATGACACACACACCTACACACACGCACACACACCATCGTCAGCCTTCAGCGGCGCTGTAGGTGATGAATGACACTCCAGTTGGTGATCAAAGCAGGTGAGTGGAGCCGGGTAGCAGAGAGGTGGTTCCTTCTACTGTTACACTGTAACACAATGCCTCTCCTGTAGCCCTCTGGCTCCGGCTCGGCTGCTCCAGGTACAGCACAGCCTTGTCATCTTCCTCCTCTCTGTTATTTATCCGTGGCACACCAGCATTGCTCACTCAAGCACGGCAAAAAACCCAGCGCATTCTTATTACCACCGTTGCCTCCTCTCTCCAGCGTTGTGTTTAATAAGTAGATAGTGCAAAGAGAATACATTCATATGTTTTCAATACATGCGGGTAGAGGTGGAATTGGAAATTACTCTTTATTGTGTTGTTTCGGCAGCAGGCTTTTTGTGCTCCTGAGCTCCTGATTCCCATCCATTGTAATTGCCTTGGGCTGAGAGAGGGTTCATGACTATAGGAGCTAGAGGCGAGCCGCTTACATGCCTGTACTAGAGCTCAATATTTCAAGCTCTGAGCAGCAGTCCTTTCCTCCCCTGTGGTCTGAGAGTGGCTGTCACACATTCAGGCTCCTTGCAACACAGCCGTGGCACCTTTATTACTTATGGCGGACACGCATGCAAGCACACGCGCGTGCCCGCACACCTGCACACACTGTTCAACCGCGTGCTTGCTCAGAAACACACAAAGAGAAGTAGCCGTCATGAAAGTTCTCTATCATGTATTGATCCAGCCTCTACTGGGCATTAGTGCTGCACTTTTGTCCTCCACTTCTTCAAATGTTCAAAAGTAGGACTGAATTGTAAAATAGAACTAGTTTTTATTAAGCAACCTTCCTCTCACACACGCCTTCTCATTTTCCAAACAATTCCCCTCAAACAAAAAGAGAAGCGGCCAAGCCTCTCTCGGTACCACTGTGGCAAAGTCTGTGCTTGTCACGATGCACCAGACCTTAGAAGACCGAAGACTAGTTATACTGAAGTGAGCTTTTACACCCTGAAACCTGTGTTCCGTGATTTAGATGAAGGTTGCACCACATTTCATTTTCTATTCCAGAACACAATGCCAGACTTGAATTAATGTCTGAGGAAAGTTTGATACTGATCTTTAGAAGTGATGAAAAAGAAATGTCAATGAGTCCCATACAACACTGGCCAGTCTGCACTTGAAAACATGAAACATCGAAGAACATGCTTTTGGCACCACACGCCTCACTAATGTAACTCTGTATTGGCGTTACCAAAAAACGCCATTTTGAAAGCACAGTGGCCTTGAACTTTGACACTATGTCAAAATCTGTATCATTTACAAATGCTTGTGCCTATATAGCATGTTTTGAGTGATCTTTCGGTCGCCTGCGTGGGGCTGGACTGTCAGAGATTGGGAGGAGTGTGAACCTGTGAGCATTTCTGGGGTTGGATTTTGTACCGCCAGAGATTCAGCGGACCACCGAGGCTTTCACAATCCCTCTGTCGCCAAGGTGATGGGGGAGGCATCGTAAACAAAAGCGGACTAGGCTACAAGCTAAACCATACAGACCAGCTCTTCCCGGTCTCTCACAAATGCCAGGTCAATCGGCAACAAAACAGACACGATGAAGCTGAGGATCATCTCTGCAAAGATCGTCAGCTGTGTGGCGACCGTTACCGAGACCTGGCTGGATAACAGCATCTCAGACGTGGCGGTGTAACAAGCAGGGCGCTCTCTTCTCCGAACGGACAGGACTGCAGCCTCAGAGAAACGTATCACCATGAGCTAATGCTAAATTAGCACTGGAGGAGCTGTACTGCAGCATCAGTCTGCAGATAAGCAATCATCCAAAGGCGGCTGTGATCGTGACTGGAGACTTTAATCACATTGAGTTGGAGGCAGTTTTCCCCACATTTGACCCACCCCCACACTGTACATTGCTGCTGCAACTTTGGATGTTTTTCCTCATATATTTATGTTTGAAGTTGAAAGTGACCAATCTTAATTTTGTCATGAGAAAACAGAATGACAATAAAATCTCTTGAATCCTTTATCTTGTATAGCACAGGTGAAATACTATGTTTAAATGAATGTCACTGAAGCAGATACAGTGGTAAACAATACCAGGACAGCATTTCTGTGAGAATTTTTTCCTTTTTAAGGGACACCCAGGTTTTTGCTGCATTTCTGTACCTGTAATAAATAATGAGAAAATTCATTCAATTGAGTGCATAATTTATAAATTATACTGTGGGTAGGGATTGTGATGAAAGTCATCAGAATGACTTTGAAAGTTATATTGCATTGTTAAAATGTACTGTATCCTTATCATATCGCATCATCTATATCAACCAAGACTGAAATATCTGAGAGTGATATGTATGTTCTAGCCATTACTCATCTAACCATAATTCTGTCTACTGCATCACTGCAACTTCTTGTTTTGTATCCACTTTATTTGACTTATTTTGACTTATTCCCTCAGTGGCTACTCTGGCATGGAAACAGCCCAACACTTTGACTTATGATTTCCACTGTCTGAGAAAATTCTGACTTATATGGTGTCATAACTGAGTTTTGATGCCAAGAAAAAAACATTGCGCATTACGACAGGGATATTTTTTTTCTGTGTATTAGATGTAACCTTCTCTTGCTCACTCAGAGAGTGTGGGAAGCTGGTGGGTGTATCGTTTCATACTCAGGCGGATGGTTCTATCTGTGGATAAGAATATTTTGTCAGCTGGTTTAGTCATGTCAACAGGGAACATTAATCACAGGGTATCAAAGAGTCATGTAAACAGCTTAACCTGAGCGAGACAACAGTGACAGTTCAGGAATTGGCTGTTTTTGTCAAATTACCTTCAACATCTTAGTGGAGGAGTTACAAATGCCCTGTCCTGTGTCTCATGTGGCTGTGTTGGCCATGTGCAGGACATTAAAGGCCATCATGCTGACATTATACTACACTTTTGTTAATGTCAACAAAACCTGTGATCTACAAAGACAAAAATCAAGACTGAATTCACCGTACTAATTGTCTGTGTAGACAAAGTTAGACATATTTCATTCCTCTGTGCCACAGAGCTCCACTGTTGTCCAAAAGCTATTAAAAACAAATCACTGAGCTACACTATTGCACTGGCTGACATGAAACTAAATTACTTTTTGAAAATGAAATAATGCATTTGTTACTTGTTGATTTTGATTTTTAATAAGAAGAAATAGGGTGATTTCCACAGGTAGGATAGGGAAGTTGTAAAGTACTTACTTTTAATTAAGAATCCTTAAAAAAAAGAAAAAGAAAAACAGAGGCGATCTAAAATTAAAAAGTAGTTCAATTGAATTTGTAATTTCATTTATATTTTCTGTCAATATATGCATCATGTGGTGTAAAAGGTGAATTTATCATAAAGATATACCATAAAGGATATAGCTGATAAGAAGGCTATTCTGGATGTAAAAACACAGCATCAAACTCTTATAAGTAGACTTATAAGTAAAACCTATGCCCTCCACTTGCATTCACATGATAAAATACTCCCGTACTGATGGACTCCATATATCTGTACTCTGAGCCAAATAACTCTCCTCTTTCTAGTAAGAGGCTGTGTCTCTCCCACAGGTGAGTTCTGGCTTGGAAGAGCTGGCCTTAGTAAATGGCCTAGTGGCCCACTCTGGTCCATGGTGCTTTGGCAAAGGCTGGAGAGAGCTCCTCCTGAAACGTAGGGAGATTAGCTCAGAGTGCAGGTGATAACCTCGCTGTCTGAGGCAAGCTTCCTCACTACTAATACCAATTACCCCCTGCCTCATGCACTCCCTCACGGGGGTACACTTACATATGTATGCACACACACACATGAACACACATTCAACCACAGCACCCCCTTGATTTGACTGTTTTTGCTTCAGGCCTGGATGGTTCCGTCTGTGTGACCCAGCGATTCTGCCAGGGGTCTCTTTAATCCCCAGGGTTTCTCCCAAAATGCATCAGCCCCCTTCAATGGTAGGCAGAGGATCCCTACACAATTACCTCAAAGTCCTCCTCTATCTCCCACGGTAAGCCTCTATTTACATATGTTCAAGAAGCAAGAGCTCTGACACTCTCTAGCACTGTTTATACCAGCTTCCAAGAGCTGCCCCTGAAGTCTCCATCTGCCTTTCCCCTACTGCCACAAGCTGCCCAAGTACCTCACTTTTTTTTTAAGTGTCCAAATGAATCTGTTCAAACTCAGTCCTTATTTTGCTATCTCCTCAAAAAGCCTGGGTTGTAAGTGTTATCGTGAGCCCCTTTTACCTGTCTTGTTACATTGCTACCTTAAGGAGTGAGCTAAGAAGAAGAAAGAGGAGAAGGAGGTGGCCAGAGAAAATGAAAGATGAGCCACTCTGACAGAGTAATTGTGCAGTGGAAAGTATCAGTAACCTAATTAACACTGCACTGTGGCCTTTGCCGCATTCAGATCCGACTCTGATATGTTTCGTGATGCGTTCTGACACTGTAGTTAGGGGAATCATTTCCTGGTGCATGGTGGTATGAGCAATGTAATTGCACTTTAGGGTTGAGACTTATTGCATTATGTAAATGACTTTAGAGTCATGTGGAGGATAACTTAATGATGTCCCTAACCAGTTGTACTTAACATGACAGAAAGGAGTCTTTCAGGTTTTGTTGCTGACAATATACTTTTTTTTCCTGAAAGAAAAAAGAAAAAATTAAACCTCAAATCTTTTTTTTTTTTGAGAGAGAGTGATCCTACAAAAGTGGATTATTTATTTGTGCAACTTACACTGGTTTAACCTGAATGGGCAAAAAACACAAAAAGACCCCAAAAGAAGAAATAATATTAAAGTTTTCATGGGTGAGGTATGTTACATAACTACTGGACTTTTTTCCCCCATAAACTGTGCATCTATGTTGATCTTGACAGATAGCCATATCTATATCATATGTGATGTTTGGAAAATGGAATATGTCTCTACAACCAAAGCAGTGTCCCACTGGAAATTGTACAAATTCAAAGAAGTCACAAATAAATCAGATATCATTTCTCATATCCTGAAAATGCGACAGTGATAGTATATCTTTGAAATCTACATCATCCTTATTTCATTATCCTGATTTTGACAGACAGGACAAGCAAACTCTGCCTGATAGAGGGTAGGTTTATGAACTTTGGCATTTCGGACACACATAAGAGGAGCACAGTATGCCTTCCGCCTAATCTCAGTCCTTGGCTATTACACATGCTCCGTAGCGGACCCTCAGTCTAAATTTACATCAAAATCTTTCTGATCAGAGCAGCTGCTCTCAGCAATGGTCAATTCAAGGTTTTGTGTGTCTGCTGGGGTCCTTATGCTGGCTGGCAGATGTTCATTAGCTAGATAGCCTTTCATCTCAGTATGGAGAACAATGGTCTGGCACTCTGTCCTGCTCTTTCATGAGCTAATAAGGCATCATATCTGACCTCAAACCAGGCAATAATCCATTCATCGCTGAACACCTGGGATCAAACCGCCATTAAAGTTGCCAAGAACTTGATAAACTTCTGTGGGCAGAGACAGTTTTGCCTTCTAAGATTGTTGTTTGTTTGTCTGAATGATTCAGATGTGTCTCAGAATCAAATTAATATTCAGCCCCCTTCTGGTGCATTGTCTGTTTTTGTAGTGATTTTCCATTGTGCTTTTTTTTGATGAATGGATATAGTACAGACCAGTGTTGTACTATCATACTGAATAGATAATCTAACCTGTTAATAGAATACTGTGACATTTTGAAAAAATATGTTTATTTGCTTTCATGTTAGTTAAATGAGAAGATCAGTACCTCTAATTTTGCAAAAGACTGGGCGTAGGGACAAACAACTAACAGGTTTATCCAAAGGCAGGGAAATACACCTCCCAGAACCTCTGAAGCTCGCTGATTATGATACACCCACCTTGAAGCTCTCACCACACACCCTTGTCACCTAAAATGCACCTGGAGCTATGCCCAATGAGGCTGAGCTTGTTTTGTAAGTTCTCACCCGAAATCGATGGTAGTGCATGTCAAGCAAGAATGACAGCGGCTCCGTTTTAAACACACACTTCACTGTCCAGCATTATTTTCACTGTGGCCTCCAGAGCAGTCCAGTCGGTAGGGGTGAGCTGAGTCAAGGGTTGCAGGGTAACTGTGGTCATCAGCCTGTCACCGGCAGGGACACATTATGTGGCAATGATGTGGTGTGAAATATAACATGTCATTTTTGACTAGAGCATGAGACGTCTTGGCATGGATGCCTCAGTTTGTGCCACAGCTGCCTTTGTCCTCAAGAGGGGAAAGGAACTTGTTTACTACATTCAATCCCAAGTATTTTTCTTATCTGCTTATATATATCCCCTGCATAACTGCCACAGACTCCTTTTGAGGAGGACTGAGAGGACTTGCTGTTGTAAGCTAACATAAAGTCTGACCCCCAAATGAAGACTCTAACCTAAAGGAAGGCCTCTTTTCAAAACTAGAATGTCCTACTTATGTGTTAAAAGTCTTAGCAAGATCCAAACTTCCATATCCAAAATAAAACTCTTCTTCAACCGCTTGGATTATATTTATGATCTTAGTCCCATTTGTAATGACGCATTGGAGTGTTTTTTAATCATAAAGCACTGATTATTTTCTGTAATACTGAATATAATCCATAAGTTTTGGGGTTCTTACTCCACTTCTTTGGTCCAAGCTTAAATATCTGAAAACTTAGTAGTATCTATATTATTTTGTGCAGACACTTTTGCTTATTATCCACCATGTGATTTATATTTGAGTGAAATCAGCATGTTACCATTATCATTTTAAGGAATTTATCTTGCCAAAGGACAGTCTGACAGTACCTATTCTATTTCTATGCGCACACAAAACA
>JAOXYL010000001.1:13200222-13231664 GCA_028564955.1 Terapon puta | reverse complement strand
ACAGAAAAGTCAGGTTAGATATAGGTCTATAATTAGTTAAGACCTCTGGATCTAAGGTTGACTTTTTAAGGTGTGGTATAATTACAGCCAGTTTAAAGGACTGTGGAACATATCCTGATCACCTCTTTGAACCACCACCTTACTGTGGAAGGAGTTTGTGTGTCTGAATGATCCTAGGAGCTATGTTGTGGGGACCTTATGCCCTTTGTAGGCCATGGCAAAGCCTCGGTGATGGACCAGACTAAGAGTGGTTCACAAGCTCGTTCATGGATAGAAAACAATCAAGCCAAGTGATAAGGTCTTACTGGGAAGAACTCCACAAACATATTTTAAATGTATTTGGGGTAAAGATTCTACTCAAATGTGAAAATATGTATTTAGGTGATTTACTGTTTGATTCATGGAATAATAATGACAAAAAATGACTGGCTATTTTGTTGGCTGCTGGGAAGAAAGCGATCGTGAGGAAGTGGTTAAAAATAGATGCACCTACCATTGATGAATGGATTGGTATTGTACATGAGATTTATATTATGGAAAATATATCATTTTCTCTCCAAGTCGAAAAAGACTAATTCTATATGATCTGGACCAAGTGGACTGGATATGTAAAACCAATCACGTCTGATTTCACTTGACTGTACTTGTGCGTTGTGCTGACCCACCGTCTTTTATATGTGATGGTTAGATAATCAGAGGTAATGTCCTCCCTTGTTCTATGTTGTTCAGGATCAAAATAAGTCTTTGTAAGAGAAAGTCTTTGGAGAGGCAACACAAATACTACATGTTGATATTATAGGAACGGCTGAATGTGATCAATCAATCAATCAAATTTTTATTTAAAGCCCTAAATCACAAACACTGTTTGCCTCAGAGGGCTTTACGATCTGTACAGTTGTGACACCCTCTGTCCTTAGACCCCCGAATCGGGTCAGGAAAAACTTCCAAAAACCCTTAATGGGAAAAAGAAGAAACCTGAGGAAGAGCAACAGATGAGGGATCCCTCTCCCTGGGACGGACAGACGTGCAATAGATGACACATTTACAGAGAACATCATCATTCATATAGAGTTAAACATAAGTTCATTGGTGACATATATAAGTCATAATAAGGACAAATAAATGCTGTAAATTGTTAGTGTTGGAACTTGTCTTTCCAAATAAAAAGTAAATAAAAAAAGAGAACAAACAAGCCCAGTTATGTAGCCTTGATTGGTGCCAACAGGGCCACACCCTGTAGTCAGGCCTGTAGTTGGGGCTTGCTGGTGAATGCCTGGTGGCTGGGGCCCACAGGAACCGGCTGGGATTAGCCCAGTGTGGGCCTGCCTTCCAGTAGGCTAACCATTCACAGTAAGGTCCACAAGGGGCAGGCGCATTGTGGTTTGGGTAGCAGTCATGGCCGAGGACCTCGACGACCCAATCCCTGGACCAAATCTCTGGCCATGGGGACATCTTTCTGGAGGAGAGGGAGCCTGAGCTTGTGCAGGAGGTACCAGCTAGAGATAGTCAGGTTCACCTCCACACACAGCTTGGGCTCTGGAACCCAGCTCCTTGACAGATCCTGGTCCTCTCACTACTCTGGAGCTGGTGTGGGCTTGCTTATAGCTCCCCAGCTCAGTTCCCATGTGTTGGAGTTCCCCCCATTGAATGCAAGGGTCGCTTTGCTCCACCTTCAAGTTGGGATAGGTCTCTCGCTGTTGTTTGTATCTAGATGCTGAACAGCAGTACAGAGTATGTAGCCTTCTTGGAGTCCCCGGAAGGGGTACGTAATAGTGTCATCCACAAAGTGGAAAAGTTCAGGTATCTTGGGCTCTTGTTTGCGAGGGAAAGATGGCACGTGAGATTGACAGGCAGATTGGTGAAGCCAATGCAGTTATGCACTTTACTGGTCAATCTACGCACCCACTCTCACTTATGAACTGAACTTTTGATAATGACCGGGAGGACAAGATCGCAGATGCAAGCTCAGAGCTTGGGGTAGAGCCGCTGCTCCTTCATATTGAGAGGAGTCACGTGTGGTGGCTCGGGCATCTGTTTCCGACAGGTTTTCTAGGCATGTCCCACAGTGAAGAGGCCCCATGGAAGACCCAGGACACACTGGAGAGACTATGTCTGGGAACACCTTGCAGTCCTCCCAGAAGAGCTGGATGAAGTGTCTGCTCAGACTGCTGCTTCCATGACCCAGTCCCAGATAAGTGGAGGAAGGTGGATGGATGGCTCACACAGATGTGCTTTCAAACATTATTTAGTTTGTCATGGTTTGATATGATCAAATGGTGTCTCATGTAATCCCTTCATGTCTGTCATGTCTTCATTTGTTACACTTATACTTCATGTGTTTGATCCCACTAAAGAATAGAGATACATATGTCTTACATATAGGATTGATAGTTATTCTGCCAATACCAGATTTGCTTAGACACGGCAGTTTTTTTTTCTGTTGTTTTTTTTCACTTTAAAAAGGCATATGGAATATGCATGCACATAGAACATAACATGCTGATCAATCATTTACATGTGTTTTTCATCTGGTTGTTTGTAGCATGTTTATCGGTTTAACTGAAATGAGCAGGCAGCAGCATCATCACTTGGTTGTAGGGTCATAGCCAGTTTCAACTCCTGTCTGCAACATGTCTAACCTGGCTGTTTTATTGGGAAAAACAAAGCATAAACCATCAGCGGTGATGTCAGCTGAGGAAATTAATTTGAAGAGTAGCTAGGTGATTGCCTCCACTTTCAGTTAGTGGACTGTGCTGTCATTTCATTTCTGTCACACTGTAGAAAAAAAAATAGCCATGTCATTTTCCTCAGTTATCGTGTATTTCACATCACACACTTGTGTCAACAGTGTTTTTATATGCTGTCCATGCTCTTAAAACAATTTTCTTTTGCTACAGCTCTTCAGCGAAAGAACAACTCGATTGTTTTTAAATGGCAACATCTCTGAGCCGACATGTTTGTAGCCCGAGGTGACTACAGAGTGTGATTGAAAGGCTATGATTGCCCTTAAGAGGACTGAAGGGTGTAGTATTGCAAATCCATACTAAGCCATGAGCTGATTGATTCCAAATATTACAAAGGCGAACACCAGGGTCAGATTTAATTGATTTTTCTGAGACAATTCGCTGAACAAAATTTAAACCACCGAGCCAAGCAGCTCTGATGAGAGTCGAAGAAAACAGAACAATTGCTTGATCAGGGTATGTATACAAACAATCATTGCAATTATACTACCTTGATTTGTTGCAACCCATGCCTGAATAAAGTATCTGATATACTCTGCAAAGAAAAGCTTATAATTTACTTTATTTTTGAAATATCAGTTTTTGAACATTTGACAGGCTAAATGTGATTCAGTTGAAACAACTAAACTTGTCCATTCTGTGTTGTTTTTTAAGCAAATTATTACCCTTTAATGATGGAGTGATACAGCTGAAAGCACAATGAAACAGAATGCATTGTGTTGCTTTAGGAGTGCCTGATGTGAATCATAATGTCTGTGCCCCTTCTATATTTAAATTCATATATTTGAAGCTTTTGCTGCATGCCCCTCTGCAACATCTTTTTGACAGACACCTGAAAAAGCTGTATCTGTAAGCGGGCATCCATGGGAATAAGCTTTGAAGCGATTACATTTGATAGCAATCTTCAATGGGACCTTGAATGACAGCTATGCATCTGTTTGGAGACAAATGCAAAACAAAATGCTGCCACTCAACTACAGCTTTCACTTTTCCCCTGTCTGTAAGTATCAACACAGAAATTTCACCTAGAAAACAGGAACAGAAAGACATCTCAGAATGCCTGGGCTGTCGTTCAGTGCCCAGTAGACAAAGTGTGAAGTAACAAACATTGCACTGTCACACAGCTATGCCCCACTACTTACTTTTGACAGACAGAATGTGATGCTTTTGAAATCAGCCTGATCAAAGACAATATAAAAATACTTGTTCATATAGTGGCAGTTGAGAAATTATGAAATGTCAGACATAACTCTGTCGGATGACTTTGACATGGACATTATACATGTGTTCACAGCCGAAACTGTCTTATTCATGTTGAGCTTTGTTGTGCCGTAGTGCTTTGTCTGTTCTGAACAGGGTGCTGTGCTGCATGGGGACACAATTGCTTTCGTGTGCCATCCCTTCCTCCCATCCTTCATGAAAAAAGCATCATGGTTGACACGTCTTTGATACCGTTCATTTATTTTGTCTCTGGACGATGCATTTCAAAGAGGGCCAAGATGCCAGCATTGCCAAATGTATCCCAAATAAATGATATCCCAGCCAGAATGGGAGCTCCTTGGAGAGTGTCCTAGCCAAAGGCAGTAAATCAATGGGCCTGCGCCAGCATCCCAGCAGCCTCCGTGCAGGAACACACAGTGGGGGGACCAACGGCCTCAGTTGACTTGGCAGCTCAAAGGGCCTCTGACCACGAGCCAGCAGGCTCCTCAGGGGACTAGCAGCACCTCTTGGGCCACTAAGTGAGGGAAGATGGAAACCAAGCGGTAGAGGAATTACAATGAGGCCCGCAAGAAGCAGACACTGAAAAGAGAGAGAAGGGGGATAAGGGAGTTTTACCAAATGCACAGTACAAACAGGATGAGAGGTCATGCACTGTGCTGATACTTTTATCAAAAGCACTCTATGCGAAGAAAGGTCCTTCAGACACTCCTGAGATGAAGAGTTAAGAAAAGAGTATCCTCTCTTTGAAAGAATAACAAACTACCGGAACACTTGGGATCAACATTTAAACCCGTACTGGCTTTTGACAGATAGGTGAAACAAAACGTCCTTGAGATGTTTCTTTGTTTGTGTTAGTGGACATGATATGTGTCTGTTAAGGCACAGAAAACAAAGAGATAAACCCATTCATGTTCATCTCTAGGAGCCTATATCCTCTGGCTTCCATATCTCCAAGCTCTCAACATCAATTAATGTGTGTAGCGCTTAAAAGTAATCTCTATCATTTAAATGAATCTAAAGCCCCTCGGCAGAACTTGGGAAGCCCCATATCAACTCACCAGCTGCTACCTTTAAAGTCCCCGATCGTTTGAGATGGGCTCTGGTGGCTAGTTGGGATATTGATGTGGTGCCGTCTGCCAGTTTGCCTCTTCCCTCTGGCCACTAGCCAGACTTTAGCAAAGACATTAGTGGGAAAAGTCATAACCCAATGGCAGCTCTGTTTTTGTCTGCCCAAACAACACGGTGGGGCGGCCATTTTTGTGAGTGTTTGCACTGCAAGCTGTGTTTGCATACAACAACATCCATCCAGGCAATGTGTTACATCATACACGCACACACACACACACATCTGCATCAACAGCAGTAACCTGCAGCCACATTAGTCATTTCCTCATGGTAATGTGTTTCTCATCTACATTATTCAGAAACTTTACCTCTATGTCAAACAAAGGCAAATATTTACAACTCGCAAATAGCACATGATTGGTCTAATGAGGAATGAAAATAGAGGTGCGTGTCTTACTCATGGTTTCCAGCGCTTGGGGTTGTTGCTAGACCTAGTACGAGCTATAAAAACAGGATTTCTTTCCTGAAATCCTCCTGAAGTGTTGTTTCTCCTAAATGATTGAGTCGGATCTGACACAGATGCAGATAGCTTGGGTTTTTCTTTGTCCAGGTTTGAGAAAACATCTCTTTGACATTTCTACAGCCACCTCAATACAGTGAAGGTTAATGGAATTTTTTCAGTTTCTACATACCACCAGAAGTGAGCAAATCTATTTTTTTCCAGAATTTGGATGAACTATGATTTTTAATGTCATTCTTAAGATTTCTTTTCTTCAAAAAGCACACTAATATTACACAACAAGCTCAATTTATTTGTTTGAGAGACTGCTGTTCAGCCTATGAAAACAGTTGTATAGATTCCTCTGTGGTTCGGGAGGGAGCTCTCCAGGTTGAATAAACAACCCAGATGTTAATATAAGCACCAGCATTATTATTTTGGTTTGGGCTTGGGAACTACAGATTTTCAGCAGAAATCCTATAGTGTTGGGTGTCTTGACCAGTACTCCAGAATTAAACTCTGGGCATATGAAGCTATGCAGAGTTCATTTTGATAATCATTTGCCCTTATTATTGTCTCTATTAAGTCATCCAATTTACCACTTCAAATTATGCATTACAGTTATAAGATATGAAATTAATGTTGATGTTAATGTACTGAGTTCACAATTTAGCTCAAATCTTATACAATATACTTAAACCACATGACTAAAACATTATGGCAAAGACAGCAAAAAGCCATCAGGTCATCTGATATTCTAAGTAATCTGCTTTGACCACTGCATCCTACACTGTGCTTGGCTAACTGTACAGTTTGAATGAGTAGGGTCTGTAAACGGGCCTGTGCTCATTTTGTTACCAGTGATAAGAGTTACAGGCTTTACTGCTCAGGCACTTAGGAGCTCTGTGCATACAGCATGCAGCGGTTTTGAAATTGCCTGGAAAATGTCTGACTTCTAAATGAGTAGATATGTGGAGCAGATGATCAGATAACCAAAATGGACCATCGTATCTCAGCTTACATAGGTGGCAAACAAATACACTTTCAAAGGAGTATTTCTGGAGACATGAATTAATCCCTTCGACCCTGTTTCATTTCCCAGCACTTTTAGACCACATCTTGTCCTGCAAAGTGCTTACGCATGTGTACTTCTGCATGCACACATCTGTGTGTGTGTGTGAGTGAGAGTGTGGGCCATTACCACGTTGCTATTTTAAATGCTATAAAAAACTTGCAGAGGAAAATGACTTGGGTTGAATTACTTCAATGAGTACACCGATCAATCTTTGCTTTTTTACTTCCATCCTCCCACCAAGTTCATTTCACTTTGTTGAAACACGCAGAGAAAACCACATATTGGGTAACATAGACCCATTTAGAAAGCAATTTAAGGTACTACACAGATTCTCAGGCCAGTGATGGAGTGTTGCCTCTTAATTATACTGTATCACCATTGCAGTAGGGCTCTCTGATATGACTTGTTGCTTCGTGCCTGCTGGCAGCAGGAGACACTAAAAGAGATGATTCAGACATAATGATACATTCGAGTGTATTTTTATAAACAATTATTCTCTAAGAAGCTAGATTATATTTTTTTTTATCCCACAAAAAACAGAAAATAGGATTACAGTGTATTTATGCAGATTTTCAGAGATAAAAGCTTGTTGTTGTTAATCACTCTACCTCATGTAAGTTTTCGTGATAAAATGGATACTTAAATAGTAGCAACAATTAGGAGAAATAGTTTTTTAAGGTTTGAAAGGAAGAGCTTTACAATTTATGAAAGGTGCATATTTGTTTTCTTGCCCAAAGTTAGATGAAAAGACTGATACCACACTTACCTTCAATATTCAAAATATGAAACCAGATGCAGCAGCGCATCAGCTTCCCATAAAGACTGGAGGTGGGGGCAAACAGTTAGCCTGATGCTGTCCAAAGGTAATAAAATCCACCTACCGTCAACTTTAAAGCTCATTAATTAATTCAAAGCTTTATGTAAGTTTGTAAATGAATCACATACTCCGCTGCTTTCACCTTATTAATAGGAAAGGACCACAGATGGGCTTTAGGTCAGTGCACTGTATGTCTGTTAAATTTGTCATTTTCTATATGTGCTAAGAGCATTTCGACCAGTGACCACACTGTCAGCAGAAATTATTTTGGGCAAATCTAAAATATCAGGCAGTGAGGATGCAGCCTGAGCGTGATTTAGACTGATAAGACAGGTGTATTGTTATATAACTGTCCTGCACAGTGCTACCATGCAGTGGTCATCAGAAAGATTGGAAAGCTGCACAAGGAGGCTTTCTTGGAATCAGAAACTCAGGCAGCCAGCTGGAAAATGAAAATGCGAGCCAGTACAGTGTTGTGTGCTATATCACAGTTCACGCTCATGTTTATACAACTAATTCCCAGCAGGTGAAAGAGACACTGCTCTATATCCAGGTCGTGACCCTGCTGCTGTCCACTTGAAGCTCATTTGCTTACTGACGATGCTGCTGATGAGAATAAACAGACAGCATGTCCTGCAACTCTCTATCCCCACGTTTGCCTTTCAAAAAACTATTCAGTGAGGTTGTACTTGTAAGTGCAAAATGCAAGCTGTTCTTTTTGGCTCTTGGACACCTAACAGGCTCATGGTTATAAAGCTCTGGTTCTTCATGTATTATATGAATATATGTTTTCAACCTCGGTAGTGACCTATTGTGGGAAAATATACAGAATATATAGAATCAGTCTACATCCTCAGTGGTAACCTGAGTCTGTGCTGAGATCAATCTGTGTGGTCAGTCCTTCTTTTTACTCGGTTAACGGCTGTTCTTACATGTCAGCTGTGTGTTGTTACACATCCCCCTCACATGAAGCATTTCCGAAAATGAGGTGATTCAACAGCCTCCCACCAGGAGGAAATACTCTCAATCTGCTTTACTCCTAACACAGAATTTAATTTTAATTAAATGGTTAATGAGCCATGGGATTAATGCCAATGACTTTTTAAAGCAAACATCTATAAATCATTAAGGCCCCATTTGAAAAGGAGAGTGAGCAAGGCTAACGAGTGTACGTGCTTTCAGCTGCCCACTGCAAGCATCTCTCTCTCTCTCTCTCTCTCTCTCTCTCTCTGTCTCATACACACACACATCAGCCTTACTATCAGTCAAATAAACAGCAGACAGACAGACTGATATATGCAGTAAATCAACTTCCTCTCAAACCGTTAAGATGAGAAATTTACAAACACAGATGTGTTAACTGATGGCAAGTGTGGATATGAGTGCTGACACTGATACAGGATGTTCACAGCTATAGAGCGATTTCTTAATGCTTTTGTCTATTTCACAAGTTGCCTTCAAGAAACCATAAAATTGTATCCTTACCTACTTAATGTGACTATTAGAGAATGAAGAGAATGGGATCTGGTGCAACGTGAGGTCAGGGTGTTTCTCAGGAAGTAGCAGTTTTAATGAAAGTTGGATGTACATATGATTCAGATTTCCTTTATTAGTCCCACAGCATGACAATTCACAGAGATTTGTGCAAGGTTTCATTCTAATTACTTTTTCTGAACTATCCTTACTTTTCTAGAGTGCGTTGCCAAATTCTGCACTATAAAGCTATTTCTTTCTTACGTGCCAGGATTTGGGACTCATTATTAAGAAGACATGCTTCAGTTGTTTAAGAGTCACATTTGGAATATTTATTGGCCCTATAGGACTACACTGGACAATCACATTCAGGCAGATGAGACAATCAATATTATGATGTAATTAAGATATAATGATCCAGGTTGACAATGACTAACTGAATGCTGTCATAATTTTGACTTCGACTAAACCAGCATTAGCACTGATGGCAATTAAAGATTTTTTTTTTAAATGAACAGAAATCTACATACTATGATTGATGGGGTCCCTGAAGACAAAACACTTTTCTGCCAAAGTTAGAGCAGTTTTGATTGTATTACATGTCAAATTTCTGTATATGGTTCTTGCTTTTTTCTTTCTTCACTCACAGACATGGATTTTTCATAAACAACAAACTTAAAATGTGACTTTGATTGTTTCTCATTCAGCATGAATATTTTATGTTTCAGAGAAATCCTGAATATTTGATTACACATGACAATGGAGATAGAGAAGGGGAAGGAAAACAGCTGTTGAGTTGCAGAAATGCTTCAAGTCAGTCACAACCCAAAGTCACATTCCATAATACGATATGAAGCGTCATTCAAAAGTATCTGACATAAGCAGCCAGTCAAGGCCTGCAGCGTGATTCAAGCCTCTGAATCTGGGATATTAAATCGTCTTTTCACTGGCAGCTGCCTAAATGGATGAGTGCAGGGACCCTTCAGGACACTCAATGTTTGCATTGGCCCTGGATGAGGGAGTCGCTAACAGCACAAACCTCAGTGTCCTTTTGTCCTGTTGTCACAGGCTGGCCAGATTTACACTTCAAATGGATTCACCCCTTTGTGTTTGTTAATGACGCGATGATTCCTGTCACTATATTGCGACGTGGTAAAAATAATGAAAAAGCAGTTTGCAAAGGAAGTTTTAAAAAAATGAGAAACATTTTTTTTTGTTTCTTACATAACACATTAGTGCAGGAGACAGTTTTCCCCTTGTTAAACCTGCAATCAAGATAAGCTTTTTTTTATCAACAATAATCACAATCTTTCCCTAACTTTGTGTTTAGTCATCTAACACTAGTCATAACATAAACTATAATTTTATGTAATCATGGTATTTTAAGTCTCATCTGCCACATCAATTACTCCATTAGACCTGTACCATAATCCAGCTGTCATTGGTATTGACTGGTATTATAGGCATTTCTCACTTTACAAAAGTCTCCTTTAATGCATCAAATTGACTTCTTTCAGTTATGCCATATGAAGATGATGCAACTTTTAAATCCTAACTATTTAATTTGACAAAGTCAGTGACTGAGGACCCAATTGGCCACCTGTAGTTGATTTATTTGGCTTTCCCCTCCACTCCAACGTCTATTGTATTATGAAAAAGAGAATTGGATGTAAAACCCC
Organism: Terapon puta; assembly: GCA_028564955.1. Taxonomy (NCBI): domain Eukaryota; kingdom Metazoa; phylum Chordata; class Actinopteri; order Centrarchiformes; family Terapontidae; genus Terapon; species Terapon puta. Next base: position 13,221,091 of record JAOXYL010000001.1, on the reverse strand, counting down.
TGGCGGCCTGTGCTAAATTTACCTTAAACCAAATCACTAAAGTCTACTGGTGCTTGTCAGTCTGGGCAGGTGTGCAGATTCCTCAGCAATATCCAAGGGAGACCCGCTAGCTCTGCTCACCCTTTATGCATCCTTATTTATTAATCTGAATTGCTCTCTCCTCTGCTGAAGGCTTGATTTGGGAAAAGTCAAACAATACTCTGCCAAAATGCCCTCTTTTCACCTGTCTGCTATCAGTGAGAGCCTCTCACATTGTGGAATAAACGAAGGGATTACTGGAGCTGCTCACCTTAAAGCTGATTCTGGTTGCGTCACAAGACTGACGCCAGGTCTTTAAGGGCTCACATGCAGCCGCTTCAATCAAGGTAGTACTCAAGTATATGCTTGATGCAAGGCATTTTAGAGCTTAAAAAAGCATGGCGTTGCGTTGGCATTTGGTCTTGACATTGACGCATAACACAATCACTATGTGAGCACGCTTACCAACAGCGCTGTCTACTGAAGTGTTAACTGCCCTGACACTGCTGGTTTCACTGTGTGTCTTGACATGTCTTCCTGCGAGTCAACACCCCAACGCATATTTTCTGTTAAATAAATAAAAAGCCTGAGCGTGGAATAAGCATAGATTCTAAATAGGAGCTGACAGCACCACCGGTTTGGAGATGGAAGCTTCAGCAGAGTTTGTTTTTCTTTCTTTTTTTTTTTTTTTTTTTTCTGCTGACAATCGCAGGCGGAGAAGGCGACAGATAAGAGGTCTGGTTTTTTGGTGTCACAGCGTTCCTGTCTAGCACTGCAAGAGTCAGTAGAAGGCCTTGTCCCTTGAGGTTAAAGCATGCTTATTAGATGGCAGCACAAAGACAGCAGGCCACTCATGCGGACAGGGCATCTCCAGCTTGAAGAAGGTTTAAGAGCAGAGATGGATGCTTTAAATAATAATGATGTCCTCTTGGAGATGGAGGTTATTGTGTGTGTTACAGTGTGTGGTGTGTGTGTGGGTGGGTGTGTGTGATCAGGCATAATGACACACTTCCAAGGGAATCATTTGTCATCTCGATATAAAAATGTCATAGTTTTGGCTATTTTTTGGTCCTAGCTGATATGGTAGGAATTTGTATATATAAACCGAGGGCCTTTTGTCTTCCCAGAAACATAGGTGCCGTTGAGAAAACACACATAAGAAACAGCATGCTGAGGCTGGGGAACAGATGGGGTTTTTAGCTGTGATTTTACATCTAAAGGACAAAACCACAGCGCTGTGGTTTCACTCAGCTGTCAAAAACTGAGTGGCACCGCATTACATGGATGATTACCAATAATTCCCTTGCCGGGAGTCAACTGAAAAGAAGACAACGATGTAATTACAGTCCCCTTTGGCAAACTGCCTTGTCATACAACAGAATAATGATATGCTCTTTTGACACCAAACCAGTGTCTCCGGATCGGTCGGTAATGGCCCTGTAAATCAAAAATGCTACTTTTATAGAATCACACCTGGAGTACGGAAATGCGAGACAGTCAGCAAGCCTTGAATATCAGAAGAATATAAAATAATGCTTTTGCTCGGAGGCACCATAGCTCGTGCTACGGTGCTTGATCTATGAGATCTTGGACAGCTGCAGTGGAGAAGAGGAAGACCCTCAGAAATCCAAAAATAATGTGAAATTTTACACAGCTGCTGTGTAGTCTTTAATTACTATACAGTGCACATACTCAAGAGGCAATTAGTCAGATTTTCAATGCCCCATACCATTAAATCTTGCTTAGTACCAAATGTTCTTCGACCATTGCTGAGGATTTCAAATATTACTTACTGGAAGGTCTACCAACACCTGACAAGATGTGTGCACTCAAGCAATCCAGTTTTTAATGTGATTAGACCATCTTTATGTCAGTTTTTATTAGAAAACATAACGATCCTGGTAAAAACCAGTATATAGTCCATGGGCTGCTTTCTACTCATTCATCTCAGGTTGCGTGGTCATATCCACCCATGTGCAGTCTGCTACAGTGTTGCTGCTACCGTTAATGCTAGTGGTCAGAATATAGAGCAGCATTTTAACAGAAACCTAAAAATCTCCTTTATGTGTAAATATGGAATGTTAATTCATTTTTCTCCTTTTCGTCAAATTTTAGTAAGGATGTTGGCTTTTCACTCTTCTTGTAAAAGGGAAGGAACCGTTCTCTGTTTTTTCAGCTTTTCCCAGCTTTGTTTAGTGATGCTTGTTTTTCTTTGAGGTACAGGAATGACAGGATGCGCAGGAGAAATACTGTTACATTACTTGCTACATTACTACATTCGCAGGAAAGTTATGTCTGGTGCCTTACACGGAAGACAGTCTTTATCTTGCTGAAAGTCAATCATGGGAAGTGATCTTTTTCCACTAGACCATATAACATAGAGTCAAATGCACTATAATTGTGTGCCCGTGGTGCATGCAAGTGAGTTCCTTCATTTGTAAATTCTAATTTGTATTAACACGACACTGCATTGACTCACTCACTAGTTGTTATATCAGATGAAGCCAAAAGAAATCAAAATTTTGAATTTGACAGTATTAGACAGTAGCACTGAGTTTACTTGGGAGGACGTACAAACCAAAGAGCTTTAAAAATACAAGCTGTACAATTTTTTTTGTTTATTACATAGTTTATATGTACAGATGACTAATTACATTTAAGACTGGATGAAATATTTAACTTTTTAGTGATTTTTTTGGGTGCTAATTTAGCTTTACAAAGAGTTTTGACCTATTTTAGGAAATTGTACTTATGTTACAATGTGAAACTTTCTATTTGGTTCAACCTCACCTCACCTTGTTTTCAGCCACTGCAGGCCACTGTTATATATAGAAATATATAAATTACATATTCAGTGTTTTAAATGTCTATCGCACATAAAAGACACACCTTTGGGGACAGAATAGTTTCAACAGAGAAAAACCAATGATTTTACAGAGCTTTATTTCATGTGAGGCAGGAGCAAGAATCCCTGAACAGGATGACTGCAACATCAATTGTCTACTACCCACAGTGCTGTCAGAACATCTTTACCCCTGTAGTTTGACACCGATTCACACCTTGTCCCAAGGCTCTAATGACTCTCACATAAGCATATGTCTCTAAAATATGGATTTTCCAAACCTTGGGGGAATCTAAACCCCGCAGCTGCACTGATGAAGCTTCTTGGAAGGGTATTAAGTATTGAAATGTCGTCAGTGTCAGTTCAGTGCCCTCAATAGTTCTATTTCACTTGCTTTCCATTTCTATTTCAAGTATTTCCATTTTTTCAATTCATATGTAATGCTGCAATGTTCTTTAAAAAATGCATTGTGATCTTTGTAACTCCTGGATCATTGTGCTCTAAACTGGCCAAAAGCCAAACATACAAACTATCTGCTCATACAACATGCTAATACAAACTATTATCTGCTCATGAGAAATTACCTGCCACAATCAACACTAAGTTTATGTGGTGTCATTACAACTCACATGCCTTCATGTTTTTTCAAAGCACATATGAGTCAGGCTCTGATGGCAGCAGGAGGTTCATAAGCTCCCTTTCTTCCCGTCTTTCTCTCCACATCCGTCTCTCTCACATTGTGGACAGCAGCGGCAGAATTGTTCACCAAGGTACTATCTATTGTGTTGAGATAATTGCTCATGAGTAGAAGCTCATCAAGAGGAGAAATTGAAATTATTTCCTCGTACTCAGGGACGGTGAACCGTGGACTAAAAAAGATGATGAATCTCTATATTTCCATGGGGATCTGCGTACGACTGAGGTGGACTTGATGAGGTTGAACGGCAACAAAATTACACACGAGGACTCTTCCTGTGCGCCTCTTCCTGCTACAGCCATGCATTGTGAGTCTGTTGGTTTTCGACATTCGAGAGTTAAAGGTTGGATTATGTTGCTTGTGCAGCGCAAACAAACATAGATTACTTTCCCCCAATCAATCACAGCCACCCCTTCTTCCCAACAAACACACAGCATATTTTTCACTGCCGGTGGATTCAATTTTCCAAACACAAAATTAAACATCTTGTAAATTATGTTTATTGTCCCGTGTATTTCCCTCCTGCAATCAAATGCCAGCAGTCATTGCTCATGTGCTAATTGAAGTTGTTTTTTTTTCTGTTATGTAAATTTCTAGAATGCTTAATTGGGGTATATATCACAGTTAGCATGCATTATTCCACTGGCTTATTCTACCCTCATTGTAAACACAGTGTTTGCACTGCGGGCTTGTTCCAACGTATGTTTGCCGTTGGGTATATGATGTCGATTTCTTCTGATGAAGAGAAAGAGAAAAGCTCTCCCCTCCTCCACACACACGTTTATGCCTTTAGACAAACATGATCCTCACTACTATATAGATAAAAAGAACTCACAGTCACTGATTTGATAGATGGAGGTAAAATAATTAGGTAAAAAATAAAATAATAGTGATAAGAACACCAACAATGGTTTCGATTTTTTTTCTAGTCATGATAGATGACGTAACCAGGTGTAATGTGAAAAAGGTCACTAATAGTGACAATATCCCAGAGAATTATCTCGCTCAGCTCTATGGAGAGGTTTTCCAGCCCACAGCTTCACTGTTTAGGTCTCTGTTCTCATCACTGTAGTTTTCAGCCACAGCTGTTGTCAGCAGAAAGAGCTCTGATAACCCACTGTACACTACTAGACCGCCACCAAATGGCTCTCTAAGGAGTTGGTGGAGACCAAAAACAGAGCAAAAAGAAAACAAATTGTGGATTTGCACAGCCGCACCAAATCCATGCTAACATTGCTGCATAAATGCTGGTTGTGTGGAGACGTTTTGCTGTCACTGTGTCCATAATAACTGACATGTGTTCACCTTTAAAGCTTTGTTTTAATAGCTTGCCTCTGCAGACCCCACAATATGTGGCTTCCATCGTCTTTTGTCCTGGCAAGACAAGGGAGAAGAATCACAGTTTCCTTACTCCTGTGATAACATAATAAGAGAAAAATAAGAGCTGAGAAAGAGAATAAACCCCTTATGCCCTTATGAAGAGCCATTAGGCCTGGAACACTGTTAGATAAACAAGTATCAGTACATAAAAATCTGCCGTCTGTTTCTTGATAAACATACAGCACTCTCATTACACAGGATGAACAAGATGTCAAACAGTTATTGAGACACATATTTGGTTTGGTTTAGAACCACAGCATTACAGTACTTGATGAGTTTTTTTCTTTTTTTCCTTTTTATTCAGGGAGTTAGAACTCAGAAGGGGAGGACATGAATGGATAGAAGATATAACATACAGCTTTCTGGATGTTTTCATATTGCTTTAATACTGATAATAAATAAGCCAATAAATCACGTGCTGACAAAGTGGGCTGTTGAATATCTCATCTTCATCAGCAGGTGTGTAATGTAAACAGCTGCTTAAGGCCTTTTGTCACTGAGTCACTGTTTAGTACCAGAGATTAGCAATCATCCTGGGATGAATCCAAGCCAGATGCAATCGTCAGACAGATTTTGTTTAAAGGATGAAGCTTTGACAGAAGACTGATTACAGCACTTCACGTACAAGATAAAATCACTCCTGGAAAACACACTGAACACAGGGTAATGGCATGTATGAATGTCTGAGGATGTTCCTTTAAGTGCCTCGTTCAAGGACATAATTATATATAGTTTTTGAGGGAGGAAGATTTACTGAATAATGGTGCATTTTCAGCTTGCTCTGTATCCAGACTCAGTTTTTGTCCGGTGCTTTTACAGTATTCTACAGTGAAGAGATTTCATGTCTGCTGCAGTCCTGGTGTCGCCCAGTGATGCCTCCATTCAGTCCTCAGTGGAAAGAAGCTTGATCACAAACATTACATGTAATACATAATACAGGCTACACTGTATAGTGACACCATTACAATTCAAATCTCCCATTTAGAATATGTTACATATATTTGCTACTGAAGACAAAGTGAGATCTTGCAATGTTTTTTTTTTTTTTTAATACAGTGAATTCGAGTTCAAATAAAGTTCATTACCTCTTCTTTTCAAAGCCTCAACTGCACTTCAGAATGACTGTTCATGGGTAGATTATTGTATACTTCAGACGTTTGAGATACCATTTTTTCTTTTTGGCTTTGCAGAAGGCTACGGTTTCAATTCAGTATACATTTTTATTTTTGACGCAAGCAATTTAATACAATCTTTAAAATATGGATAATAATAATAATTTTGAACATTTATAGCAGAGGAATTAATTATATACTATTCTACATAGTTTGCTACATAATTACATTATTATTTTTATTATTATTATTATTATTATTATTATTATTATTATTACATATTATCTATGAAAGCTACTAAAACTATATGAATAAAAAATGCAAAAGCATCTTATATATAAATTTGTAGCAGTTTAAAAGCATGAACATATGTCACATGTAAACAACTAACTCACAAATGTTATCTAGGAGCAAATGAATCACCTTTGTTTTAAGTATGTCCGTTGTTCCACTGTACTTTAAAATAATTGACACTAGACACTTCAATTAGCATTCTCATGTCCACTAGGATTTTAATTTGATCATTTTTTCTTCTAAAACCAACCCATGAGTTCACATTAATTTGTTACCTCTGTTCATATTAGCTTACATTATCAGCACTGGAGTCTGCCATCCCTATGCTGAATAGGCTTGTACGGATGTCACACATAATTCTTGTACATGCTTATACATAAAGATGTAACAGCCAGTCCTGGGTATATTTTTTTGGTTATTACATGGAAAGCTTCAGCAATTTATGAAGAAGACACAAATTGTCATGCACGTCAGTTGCTATTGTTGTTGAGTTGCAGTCTTGTAACTTCTGATACAGTAGCAGTTCAAGGTGCATTTTCTGTCACTGGTGATCTATAAATGTGGTAGGGTTAACACAACCACAGGACTAGTATTATTAGAAGCTTCTGAATCAGAGCTGAAATCATCAAGATGATGACATTAAAAAGTCACTGTAATGTCACTGGTTGCTGTATTTCGTGAGTCTGCCGGGAAACCCATGGAGCTGCAGTGTACACCTCACATGACTTATCCTTTAGAGACTCCATGTTCAGGTCTGTCTTCTTGCTGCCGTGTTGGCATCATAGTGGGAATTGTATTTTAAGTGAGGCTGAAGATCACTTCCCTGGACTTTTGAATTATGGCATTTGTAGATGACATCTGTGGAACCTGAGCACCTCTTCACCCAAGGGCATATCCCAGTGCGAGAGCAAGAGATACAGCTGAGAAATGAGTTGGCACGAACGGTCCTGCTGACTGCTCAGGATTTCACTGGAGCGCTTTGCAGACTGGCGTCGCATTTCTTCTCATTAATTTTGCTTTTGTAGCTCGTTTAATATGCTATTGACTGCATTAGTGAAGAGATTAATGTGTTGTTAAATTATGTTGGCTCATGGTGCCGTCCTGTGTTTAGTTATACTGCCTCGTCAGCTGCTCTAAGGATTATTTTCCATGTACAGAAGCTCATAGTCTCGTCTCTGCTCATAGTGCAGGGCACATTCAGTAGTTGGATGTATAGACTCAGATGGGCAGTGCTTTGCCAAGAAAGATGTGATGGGAATTACTGCGAGATAATGATCTCAGCACATCATTGTTAAAGTCTGCCTTTTATTTGACACCTCTGTCAAAGAAATAAACGGTGGCAGTGGTTTTAATATTCAGGATCAAAATAAAATCCTGTTTTTTAAATTATTATTACTGTGATATACTGCGCATTTAAAGTTTTAAGCCATCCTTAGTTACCGGTCACACCGTACCTACTAGGACAATAGAAGCACAAGCCCTGAGAGTTTTAAATTTCAATTGTTGTTGTTCTTTATGGCATAATAATTAAATGGTTGATAAGTAAGAGGAATAGTGTGTCAGCTTTTCTATCAAAAGTTACACAATCTTGTTTGAACCACAAAACCACAAAAAGACTTTTCCTCACACTAGTCAAGATCCACTGCAGCCAGACTTGCTGTCATCCCAATGCTCTGTTGTAATCCTCCAGACTTGACAACACCTAAGAGATACTGACAGCATACACTATACAGAGAGAAGACACCTCACTTGAGCAGATTTAGTCACAAGATATCCACGAGAGGTTGCTGCTGTTTAAAGAGAGACAAAACAATGTACAGTAGATTTAGTAAGTGAGTGGGCTTTTGGGTCACCTCATTTCAGCAAAGTTAAAAACTGCTCTGGTGTCTTTACTGCCGGCTCCTGTGGCCAGACATTAAGCATAAACTATAAGTACGCAATTTGCAATGCAAATTAGAGGCCCTGCTCATTTCCACTAATCCCCATTCTTTTCTGCACTGAGGTGTGCAGGAGTGTGCTTTCCCAAGCACAGAGATGCTTTGATTGTGACAGGATTGGACTGGTGTGATGCCAAGTCTATGGTACAGTCCTTCGGTATTATACTTTTGCAAGGCACCAAGGCTATTCACAGATGAATCAAACTGAGTGGATTCATGGTGTGATTTAGCCCTTCCTCATGTCTCTTTCTCTCTTCTTTTTTGGTTATAAAAGGCTCCCAGCATTTCTTCCTTCCTGTGGTCTGCCTTTGGTGGGATAACGTCACCTGCATGGGCTTGACATAGCAAGACAGAGAGAAAAAAAGTGCTTCCTTTGCGAAAACGGCTGTGTTGATTTGAAATGACTGGTAGGTCAACAAAGGATAATGTACCACACTTGACAGGTTAACGGGCTCACAGACAAAAACTCTTCTAAAGTTTTAGCTCCATCTTTAGCTATACGCATGTCTGGCTTTCCTCTCTGGGCCTTGGTCAGTGTGCACCAGTTAACCATTCAGTGCTCATAATGAGCTCTTGAAATAAAAGTGAAGTATTCATTCACCTCAATGGATGGTCTGTGGATTGGTTGACCCAGACCAAATTAACCCAAAACTAATGAATGGATTAGCACAACATGTTCTATGAATATTCAGGGAGGCCCATCATGAATCGTCATGACTTTGGTGATCCATTACAATTACAGACATTTACTGTATGTTCCTCTCAGATGATAACATTATATTTGCTTAATATTAGTTCACAGAGCCGCTAGTATGACTGTAGACTTTTAGATTGGCAGATCTAAGGGAAATAAGGGCAACACGACCAAGACCACAGCTCATGATTGGCTATCACAGCACCATCATCCTTCTTAAAATTAAATCATTTGTCAAATATTTTTGTTGGACAGTGGATAACACTGTCATCTCACGCCAAGAGGGTTCTGGGTTCAATCCCTTCTGTGTGGAGTTTGCATATTCTCCCTGTGATGGTGTGGGTTCTCTTTGTTCACTCCAGTTTTCTCCCACAATCCAAAGACATGCAGGTTCCAGGACCCCTGCGACCCTGTGGTCAAAGATAAGCAGGTATAGAAGAATAGTGAATATATGTTTGTTTTTTTCTTTTCTAGACTGTGGATGAAAGGGCAGATGGTATACATCTTTAAGCAAATTTCTTTTTTATTAATTTATTTTGCTGTATAAATAAAATTGGCTTGACAGGACTAACATATGTTAATGATAAAAAAATATATACATACATTTTTTAAAATACAGATACACATTTTTTATTATAAAATGTGTATGCATCATATACTACACTATACTATCATATTGCATATGATTGATGTAACCTGAAATGACCTGATTTATGGAATGAAATTCTGCCAAAACTAAAGACTTTAGACTGAAGCCAATTTAAAAGGAGGTGCAGCTGTAGGACCAATGTAAATGAATAGCTGTGTTTAAGCATGATTTGTAGAAGGAAGGATTCGTTCTGGCCCCAGGTGTTTAGGGCAATGGTTACTATAGTGTGGCACTCATAGAATAAAAAGGAAACAAGCACTAAAGTACCTAAGTATGATTCATTTGTGATTACTTTAGAGTTTTACAAAGGGATATAAAATCTGGAAATGAGCACAGTGACTATGATGACTTTTGATGAATAAGGATGACAAAAGTGATTTGTGGAATAGTGATAATAACAATAATATGCAAAATGTATGATAACGTTTCAGCTCATTTAGAGGAATTATTATTATATTCAATAAAAAAATGCTTTACCCACCTTAGAGATAAATTTATTACAGCAAAGATACTTTTTTATAGTATTATACACAAACCACACTAGTGACTTTAATTGGGCTGCTTTCATGCTCACACAGGCTTGTAGCAGTTTCTTTAGTGCTTGTGAAATCTGTCATAGAGCACACAATCACAATCTGACTTCACCAGCATGCTTAGTTGAGTTCTACTGGGGGAAGAAAGGCGCCCCGACAATCATCATCGCAAGCATTTATCAGAGGAAGCAAACATCAGTTACACATGTAAATTACCTGCAGTAATATAGGATATTTTATCATACAAATGTAACCCGTTTTGTTTCCTGTCAGCTAATGCATGTAAACCATCAAGGAAATCCTTGCAAAATAAAAATTGGTGACATATGTGGAGGCAGCAAGCAAATGATTATTTTAAGATGCACAGGGGAGCGAGCTGAAACAACTTTCTGACAGTTTCATCATGCATTACTACACAGCAGTTCCTCCCAAAATTGACATCGCTGGCTTTGATCAAAGCCCAAACAGGGCTGTGACATTCTGAAAGAAGTGTTTCAAATGATTTCTGTGACAGAGAGCATAGTTTTGAAACACACTGACAGTGCTTCAAAGGACATAATGTCTAAGCGAGGCTGTGTGTAGGTGCATGCATACAGTATGTGAGCAAGGCCTGGCGCACCCTTGCTGACTGTGGGTCGCTTCCAACAACATTTGTAATTCTAATGCCATCCAAGAGAAAAATACTCCTTAAGATACACAACGCTTATTTTTAGATGTTATCATTGCATTTTCTGCTGGATAATCTACCCTTTCACGTCACACGTTAAAATTAAATGACTTGCAGTGCTGATGTGTATATTTCATCATGCCTGTTGTTTAGTTTTTTTTTCCCTCTGTGATGAATCTGAGCTGTGCCCTTGTTGAGGCATTGTCTGCGGGTAGCGCAGTGAGTCTGACTGATTGATGGCAGACAGTGGCTGTCACCCCTGGAGAGTAAGCATTTCTGTGTCGTCTCCCCACTGAAGGTCCTGTTGAGCTTGTTAAGGGAGAAAACACTTTTTGTTTATAGCCACTCTGACGGCACCGGCTGACAGCTCCTGCTGAAGAGGAGAGAGAGACTCCCTGTGGCACACGACTCCCTCTCTCTCCACCCTGTCTGTCTCACCTTCCTGTCTCGCTCTCTCTCTCTCCTTCCCCTCCTCTGTCTATCCTCATCTGCTGTCTCGCTCCAGAGTTGTGAAATCTGGTGAAATCAGCATGCTGATTTAAAATGCAAATTTGCAGTTCTTCCAGAAGAAAACTTAAAAAAACTCAGTGGAATTAGCTTCACCCATCTGGACAGCATTAGGTGAATGAAACAAAACTCCAAAACACTCTTTTAGTTCAACTGCACCCAACTTAGTTCAGTCCCAAAGTAGTGGAAATAACTTTTCCACTGTGAAGGAAGTCTCACATCTTTCTTAATTCACCATGACTAAAACATTATCCAAAGCAAAATGTTACAATTATATAAGTGTCTTTGTTGTGCAGTGAAATCAAAGAGTCTGCTTTTTGTTTGTGTGGATCAAAATTCAGGATTTGCACACTTTTTATAATCTACTGTTATTTTTTTTTCTTTCTGTGAACAAATACCAAATAAAGACCGTACTAAGCAATGATGCATTAGTATAAGTTAGTGTGTTATGATTTTTAATACTGTAGCCTCCCTCTCCTGTCTTTCCCAAAGCCAACAACTACTGATGTAGAATAAAGTATTGATCTTGAAGAGTTGATGTCTTTAAATGGGCACTGTTATTCTCAGTAAATACTCAACCGGGGGGTTAAGTTGTAGTTTTTGGAGTTCATTTGTTGTGGAAAGTTTTTCAGCTACTGGATGGTGTATGTTGGGTCCAATCCATTAAAATGTCATTTTCAGATATAATTAATTTGGTACTTTCTAAGCACTAAGTACTTTCGTGCGTGTGTATTGGCAAATGTATTGGACTGTCTGAGTTTGCCCAAACTGTATCACATGATTATCCTTTTTTACCTTTTTTACTTAGTATCAAAAGAGTATCTGGACATCTTTGTGTTGGTAAACACAAAACACGCTTGTATGCGAGTGTCTAAACATAGAGAGCCTTTTTGCTGTTTTCCAAGTGAGCAACCTCAGATTACCAGATCCAGAATCGTAGTCAGATGAAATTATCTTGCAGCGGCTCAGCCACTGGTGAAAAATGGGAATATGTACTGAGGCAATAAGCTCTCTTCTGGGAAAGCTTAAAGGAGGGGAATAAACAACATCTAAAATTAACGAAGGTGAAAGTGCTCAAACACGTTTTCTCCTCCATCTTCTGAAGGCCCCCTCCTCCTTCCTCCATCTATTTATGTAGTCACCTCGACTGGGAAGTACTTCAAGCGGGGCCTCGTTTCGCTCCCAGATGGGCTCACCAGAGAGAGAGCTGTGTGCTTGTCTTTTTCTGTACTTGTCTATGAGTGTGTGCATCTCTGGCGGAGGTGGTGGTGGGGGGGGTGTGGGAGTGTGATGGAGGCTGGTGTGATCTGCGGCATGTGTGCCATTTGAAGTTGTAAAGCCAAGCGTCTAAACACGGCCCGACACTGACTCATCTGCTTTTTGATCACGCCGCACCTGATGTGAATTTCATTTGTGCCACTCAAAGAGCAAGAGGATACCTGCACGCCGGCACAACCCTCTGCGTCACTCCTCCTCTTTCTCTTCGCCCACACCAGACGCCTCCGTGCCTCCCCACTTGGGCACTCAGGATGGAGGGTTCAGTGTCCCAGTGCAGCGGGGTGTTGGGGGGTTAGGTTATATGGAAGCTCCCCCAGAGCTGTGAGCAGGGGAAGGCTTCAGATTCCCGGTGTTGTACAAACACTGCCATTTAAAATAAAAGAAACATGAAAGCCTGTTTGATGTTCAAGGGGTTCACCTTGCTCTCGACTGCAACACGAGCACAAGCAACAGGCAGGAAAGCAACACTATTGAGTCTAGGTGGACAGGCATATGAACAAACAGCCCCCTCAAAGGGATGACCTGTTTTAGGGGTGGCAACGGTCTCATCTGTCAAGCAATTACTCTCATCTCAGCCAAGATGCACTGCAACACAGGTTTTGTTTTGATACACTTTCACAGCGCTCATCTCACAATATGATTTGTCATTGTTTACCCCAGCGTAGCATCATGCAATATTTATCCCGATGGCAGTAGTCTACCCACATACAGCCGTCACTGTCATGCAGCTAGCTGTTGAAAGCTTTGCAGTTCACCGGTTTAACAGCTTTGGGAGTATTCACACCCTGCCCTTACTTTGGTGCTCTCAAGGCATCTATCCAAAAAGACCAAAATTCTCACTGTGTAGGCGGCGCTGCATGCTTTAGAGTGTAAGAGCAAGTTTTGTGAACAGCAACAGGATATTGCTGGTGAGGTTGTGTAGGTGCTGCATGTCCACGGCTTGTCTGACAGGTAGGAGAGAATCTCGGTGGAAGCACGGGGATCTGACCGCTTTCACCTGGGATCTTGGACAGAACAGAAGTGAGCAGCAAAATAATGCATTTCCCCAGTCCTTCATTCCATGCTTATCAGATGTCACTACAAAGCTCACGAGGAAATGTCAGTAAGTATGCGTGGCTGTGCGCGTGTTTGTATGTGGGAGACAGAAATCGCGAGTATGTGTGTGCGCATGTGTGTGTGTGTGAGAGAAAGAGAGAGAGAGAGAGAATGAGGGTGCAGGAGCATGGCGGTAGAGCCAGCATTGTAGCAGACATGATTACGTGCCTTGATCTTTCCTATGGCAAGAACAAGACCTCAATCTCTCCCTATCTCCCCTTTAATCAAATCCCTACCTTTTTTGCCTCCCTGCCACAAAACTGTCACAGGCTGAAAATAAGCCCTTTCCTTATCAAAGAGCCAAGGGTTCAATTGATTTCCAGGCTAGGAGAATTTTTATTCAGAAACTTTGAAGCACAAAAAAAAAAAAAAAGATAGAGAAAACACCTGCATCCCCCCATCAGGCAAATTACTTCTGACTTTTAATTTATTTCGGCAGGAAATGGAAAGCTACATCCTAACCACAGTCAATAGGGGGACTGGGGAGGAGAGGTGTAATCAGGCGGCTCACCAACTCCAAGGCCTCCATCCTGTCACTTTTAATAGCCACTCAGACCACACAATCTGCTCGGCCTGATATGCTCACGCCATTCCCGTAGCCGGAGCAGCAGCCATCTCTGCCTCCTCTTCCTCCTACTCCTCCTCCTCTGTGTCCTTCCTAATAACAACTGAACATTTCCACACTTCCCTGCTGCCGCACATGAAACAAATCACAGCCAAATTACTTTCTACCTTCCTTCTATCGCTGTGGATAGTGGATTTAAAATAGGGATGGGAAGATTGGCATGTTTCATTTAAATTCAGAGTGCCATTCCTGGCTTTGATACAAGGAGAGATTGGATTTAAAGTAGCCAACTCGGTTCCCCGTCCAGTTTTGGGTATCCATTTGTAGCCTGTTTTTACCCGTGCTAATGGCATGGTTCAATGTATTGCAATGTCGGTGTGTCAATTGTTCCACCACTCTGGTCCAGATTAAAGTATCAACCGCTGGATGCATTGCTGTGGGATTTTGTGCAAACATTCATGGTCCCTAAAAAATGAACATTAATGACTTTAGTGATGGCTGCACTTTTCCTTCAGTACCACCTTCCTTTTCCTCCTGTGCCAACATGAGGTCAAAATTTCAGTAAAATATCCTGAAATCTACTTGATGCATTTTGATGACTTGTTTCTTGTAGTGCCACCACAAGGTTGACATTTGTGTTGTCTTGACAGCGAAAGATTCACACACTCATGTTGCCAACAGGATAAATCCTGCTGATTATTGTGATACCCAAACTCAGGTGCTACCATGAGGTTAACAGGTATTGATCAGATTGAAAAAGCTATCTTATATTTATTGGGTGGATTGCTAAAGATTCTAAAGATGTTTCTGCTCTTCTGACTTGTCACGTTGTAGACATCAGATCAGAATTAGTTACTTTTGTTAATGACTAAATACTAATGACAAACAAATGACAGACGCATCAGCCTAAGTCTCACTGTGGGATGTGTGCTGATTAACACATTTTATTTTGCTAGCAAGTCTGCTAAACATCGAACGTATTTCTAGTCATTGTAACCTTGTAAGCATGCTGAGGATTTAGCTCCAAGCACCCGTGTGTCTAAGTGCACTCCCCTAGTCTTTAATGTGTCCTTATTTTTTTTTTTTTTGGTTTAGTGTATCTATTTCAAATGTCACATTTTGTAATAATTCCTGCCTTGCTATGGAATTTGGGGGCAAAAACAACATGCACAGAAATAAAATTGAATAAAAACCCTCTGATCTGTGACAGAGTACTCATGTGACAGAAAATTGGACGGGTTCTCGGGTTATTTGGGCCAGCAGGTGAATGAAGATTGGCTTGTCCTGAGTGTCCCTGGCTTACAGATCAAGTTTTATCTACAAGCCGTTTGTTCTTCCAGCGCCTAATGAAGCTCTCTGAAAGGAGATTAAATTGCAGAGAGGGACAAAACAATAACCATTACCAGTCACCTTCATTTTGCTTCATTCGTTAACTTACTGGGCAGCTGCTGCTGCTGCTATGCGGCCGTCACCGCTCACAATACCTTGCACACATTCGTGTAAAAAGAGGGGAATGCGTACTTATGATTGAAACTGTCATGGAAATAATACATGAAATATACTCTGGAGCGAACTTGTGCACTATCTCTGCTCCGCTCATAACATTTACTCAATAGAAGACGCAGAAAGAAAAGCTGGAAGTAAGACGTGCTCGTGAGCCATACAGTTGTTGCCAATTCAAATGCACAGCAAACACATTGCCAAAGAGTTTAGACAGATTTATTAGCTGTTTCTGTGACGGATGTCAGGGCATGATGCATCATCAATCATAGTGCCATGCTGGCTTAAGCTCCGGGAGAAACATCATACCTTTAGCATTTTAAACACTTTTGACTTTGGTGTGTGAGATGATAAGAAATTCATACAAAAAAGCATTCATGTGATCATATGGTTGCTCTGTGCGTTGCTTGCGGCGCCACATCATTATGCTTTGTCCCTCAGATCAGCGGAGACTTTAACCTTGTGTGAAGACAGATTTACATCCAGCATCCAAGTGTCATCCCGTTTCAATCAATTGGCTCTTTTTACAAAGAGATCTCAAACAGCTTTTAACTGGGTTCCAAATAGAACACACTGATACTGGATCCAGTCTGCTAGCATAACTGGCTCTGAAATTTAAGATGTTAAGATCTCCATTGAAAATGTGTGAACTCATCAGTCTTTCAATGGCTTTCTTCCTCTCCTTTGAATACAGTGGGTTACGATCGATCATCCATTATTCTTGAATTTCATTATGTGGGAAGAACAGTATCAGTAAACAACATAATACAAAGTTTATAGTACAAAAGGGGAATGTATGAAGATGCCACCTGAATGCTTTTTCCTACTCGTTTATCTCAGATCACTTTGTATTCATTATAGCCGTTATTATATTTTAGACTGCAACATTTGCAAGAGAAATTCATCTCAGTGAGTCCTGATATAAGGATACAAGACAAAGGACATAAAGAACATAATATACCATATTTTCAATAACATTCATACCTGCAGTACTATAATGTATAAAGTTATATTATTCAAATGGAATTTTCAAGGAGGTTATTCAATTACATTTATAAGATATAGTGAAATGTGGTTTTATTCTTGCATGCATTCGTGTATAATGTCCATATGTTATAGTCAAATAATTGTTTTTCCTAATTCTATTCTGTAAAATACTTATAAGATCTTTAGTGTTTCCTCTTCATTTCATTTTACTGTCATGGTGTGCTGGCTTCAGCAGACAGTACAAGACACTACAGGTGAATATGGTAAAACATTGAACTGATAGAAATTACCATGAAACTTCCCCAGCTGATTACTGACATTAAGCTGATTATTTTGTGCACTCCATGTTTTACTAAATAATATGTTTGAATATGCAAATGAGACATTATCTAATGAAATATGTGATAATTTGTGTAACCTTCCAGAACAAATATCTGAAATTAGATAAAGCCAGGTTCAAAATTCTTCTTTCATTTTGTTGACATCAGAAGTAAAGGTTTTTACCGCTGAGATTTCTTTTAATCAATTCAGAAATCAGAAAATATTATCACCAGAGAAAAACACTTTCACCACATTTTAGAATTAAAATGTTACATAAATGATCCTCTCAGTAAAAACCTTCAGAAGGTAGATATTAATAAAACTGGAAAATTTGGCGTGTCTGAGTGCGGCTGAAGTGGAGATTTTGAAGAAAGTGCATAATGAGAAAAAAAACAGCCTTTAAGTTGTATGTATCCATTCATGTATTTATAAAGATATGTATTTACAAAGCATATAAAATCAGTTATATTACCCACAAGTTATAAGCAAAGAGTATGTCACAGTCACTGAAGTGAAGTACAAAACACTTATCTGACAGCAAGGGCGAAGGTGAAACACATTATGTCCCGAAATGCAGATTGGCTAACCAATAACCAAGCTTAAAGAGGCCAGTCTAGACACAGGTATTTCACAAACACATAGGTAGGTGGCCAGGATAAACACTGAATAATTGTGAGACATTCATACAACTGGCATTAAGATATTATTTCAACAATACAGAAAAAACTGACATTTGCACTTAAGTGCATCCAAGCGTATCAATCTCTGGAGAGTGTGGTCAGTGTCTCATCAGTATATATCCTGATGTGCCCTATACTAGAGCATTCACCTGAAAATTCCCACTGTTGTGGGTTTGGCCACGTGATATTAGAAATTAAGTCCAACTTAAGATGTGTCCTTGTGTACACAGAAAATAGTTCGACGATATTGTGCAACAGGTTCACTGCGGAACAGCACATTTTTTGACATTGGAGGGTTTTGCCACATAAATGTATTGAAACTGAAAATCCCGGTACTGATGCAACTCGTTTATGCTCGGTTTTGTATGTAGCAGTCTGATCTGTTTGTCTATTGAGTACTTGACAAAAGTCCAGCCTAGTTGTGCTCTGTGTGTTATTGCTGTGGCAAGCAGAAATAAATGAAAAAAATAAGTGATGCAACACACTTCCAAAACACTTCGTCACTCAGTAGGGTGAATCCTGAGGAGTGGACCATCGGGCCTAACGGGCACCCACACACATGTTCAGTTTCATTAATTAACCAAACCTAAAGAATAAAAGGTTCTCTTGCGCAGACACTGCCATGCTCTGACCGCTTTAATAGGCACAAACATGAATGAGGTTTCACGCAAGCTTTGGATAATTGGGGTTCGCTCACTGATGAATAAGCACCCCACATATTAATGCAGTGCTGATTTATCATTCCCTCCTTTGTGTTATTTTCTGCAAGTTAGCGTTTGATGGATGGAGCTTTTATGTTTGTGCAAACATGATATTTCAAAAGGAAAATGTCTAATAATGACATTTAATGACTCCATGCATTTGAAACGGCTTGCTCTCCCTCACTGGCATCATCAGTGAGAAAAATATTCCAGACAATGCAGAACACTTATACTCATATATTAGGTAAGTAATTACACTGGTGCTCGTGATTTTCATGCAGAGGAATGAAAAATAAAAATGATATGGTGCTTTATTTTAAGCATAACATTACATTAAGATATTTTATTTTTCTCTGTGTTATCAGAATGTTATCAGACTACTGTTTACCGCTGCAATTTAGGGGTAAACCAAACACATCACGTCACTGAACACCCCACTGTTCTGTCCTCTGATATTATAAAGTATATTTCTTTTTTAAAGTTGGTGGTTGTTCAAACAGGCATATGTACCTGAATTTTATTATTTCTGTCTTAGCCTATTTTATCTCAGTGTATAGTGTAAATAAAATTAATAATACACTTAAGTGATTGATTTATTGGATAAATGAATGAATGAAATAATTAATTAATGAGTGACTGGGTTTATGTTTTGATTTGCTTATTGCATGTTAAATATCTGAGTATCACACTTTTGTGTGTAATTTATGAGTAAATTAATTTCAGGTGTAATTATTTTTTTCTTTGTTTCCAGATGTCCCGTTTTACACATATTTCATATGTTCATATATGTGCACTATATTTGTTTAATTGTCCTTCATCATGTCTAAAAGAGACAGAGAGAAATTCTCACAAAACATGGGTCATGTTTCATGTGATGTCTTATCTCAAATAAGACATATTACACAGATCTAAATGTGTAATCATTTATAATTATAATTTAATATTAGTATACAATCAAATACATGAGATTTTCATATTTTTTTGTCTTATATATCATATATATCACCTCTGTTACATTTCAATTTATAATGTGAAATGTACAAAAATAAGTACTTATAAATCAATCACATGTGAAAACCATGAAACACATTCTATGCGGGCTTGTTAAAGGGAACAAACAAACAAACAAACAAAGGTTGCATTGCATTTTATTCAAACTTCCACTAAAAATATATGCACAGACAAATTAAAGTGTTTTTCCATTTAGAGAATATGCTGCCCTCCAACCATCAACTTGACAGCAAAACTAACCACAAGCATTACAAACCCTCGTCTTCACATGACACACTCCAATACATATTAAACACATTATAGCAGTGACACCAACAGGGCACCATGTTTTTGTACATTAATAATAACATAGTCTACAGCCGCACACTACAGAGGGGAAATGACAGAGCTGTCTAGTTTTATATAGAAGCGAGGTTTTACCCCCTGTTGAGGTGCCCTATCATCTCTATGTTATCTATTTATTTTCTCTCTCTCTCTCTCTGTCACTTTCTGGCTCTTGTTCTCTCTCTCCCTGTGTGTGGTTGGTGTGATGTTTCTCTTTTTCTCTGTCAGAAGTGGTCTCTGGAGTTCAGAGATGAAGAGTGTATGAGGGGTTTGCGTCTCATTACTGACAGGGGATGAAAGTAAAAACACCCAGATCAAAACATCTGTTAATTGTGTAAAAGGGAGACAAACAATGGTATTTATTAGAGGAAGTAGCAGGTAGCATTGCCCTCTGCATTTACACCTCCACCCTTGCTGTCAACAGCATACAAGTAAATGTTGCGCTTCTTTTTTTCTTCTCTCTTTTGTTTACTTGTCTATTTCTTTTTTTTTTTTTTTTTGAAAAATGTAGCTTGGATGGATTTCCCTGCAGCTTTTCTAAGGGAAAAAAGGAATTTGCTTCAGAGCAGATGTATAGAGGTTTATATGTGTGTTCACAGAACAATATTAGAGTTATTATCTAACTTCTGGTTGTAATGCTTCTGGTTACCTGTTTTTTTTTATTTTTAATACATTTACATTATTAACAACAACATTAATAAACACTACAACTACTACACTACCACTATTTTATCACACAATTAATTTAGTTGCTGTTCATCTGGCTGGCATGTTTGTATGACAAACAGAGTTTTCTCATGCGCTGTATATTCACATATGTATTTTTTGAGAGGACTAGCAGCGCTATTTAGCAATGTTTAATCAGTGTACCAGCTTGTGTGTCACATGTGCAATAGGATGTGCATACACATCTTGCCACAGGTGTTGTGTCATGGGGTAAAGGTGATGCAACAATAAACATAGAAGATGATGATAAAGAAGATTGTAAGGCAGTAACCATGTATGTAAACAATGCAGGATATTAAATCAATTTAAAAAACGTCTCTATGAAGAAGGAAGTGCCTTAACTACATTTTT
>JAOXYL010000001.1:13186907-13200122 GCA_028564955.1 Terapon puta | reverse complement strand
CACACACACACACACACACACACACACACACACACACACATACAATTGCAATTCGGTGAAAACAACTTGTTTTGCTTACAAGAAAACTCCACATTCGAGTACCTTTTAAAAGCTAAGGTTCACAGTTGATTCTTACCTTGAAAACATCGTGGAGAAAATCAGTTTCTGTTCTTATAAATGTGATATAAAAATGCCTGCGTTTTCCATGGTCACTGATCAACCTCGAACCTCAGCTTTAAAGCCAGCATGTGGCACACGTTCTTAAAGTGCTTAAACAAATAGAAATGGACTCCGAATCTCATGACAGCAGGGCAAACTCCATAAGGGAGGCAGAATTCAACGATGACTCTCACTGGGTACTTTGGTGGGTGACATACACAGATAAATGATAAGGTGTGCTGCTGCTGGTGTACAACTCAAAGAGGCTCCACCACCTCCAATAATCCAGCCTAATGATTATTAAAGGGTCTGTCAGGTAATACAGCCATCCATCCATTTTCTGCACCTGCTGTATCCTGTGTCACAAGGTCACAGGGGTCCTGGAGCCTATCCCAGCTATTCTTGGGTGAGAGGTGGGGTACACCTTGGACTGGACACCAGTCAGTCGTAGGTCCGACATAGATGGGCAACCACTCACACTCGCATTCACACCTCGGGGCAATTTAGAGTCATGTGAACCCAGGAACCTCTAGGTGTGAGGAGACAGTGCTAAAATCAAATAGAACAGGCAAAGTTGTTGTATTGACATTTAAAGTCTGTTGACTGAACCGCATCAACTCATCACTGAGGAACATCTGAGAAATGTTTCACCTTAAAGGTTGACAGTTAAGGCCAGTGTTGATTTTGAGTGAGCTGAATTATATTTTCTCCAGCCTATAACTTTAGCTAACATTAAATAACGTGGTCAGTTATGGTTAACCATTGTAAATGTCACACTAGAGAAACGGTGGGTACACAACCTTTGAAATGAGGTTAAAACTTAAAACTCCTAAAGTATCGAAATGGAGCTGGAATACAATGTTTGTAATATGTGCAAATATGTGGTAATGTAGCGGTTCTAAATGTGTAATTGGAAGATTAGAATACAGCGTTATCCATGAATGAATTAGTGTATTTATTTTAAATTTAGTGTTTTTGCATTTCACTAGTTCAGTGTCTGTATTGTGATCAACAAACTATAGCCTTTGATAGATAAAACAAAGCACAAATATTTAGGCATCAATTTAATACACATAATTTTATCACTTGGGTAATAATGGCTGTTCCTGCACAAATGTCATCTTCTCAAAATCTATTACTATCTACAAGCACAATTGACATTTTTTCGCTGTAAGAAGCCAAATATCCACCAATGAGCAACTGTGCAGCATCATCAAGCCTTACCATTTTTCTTGCCCCTGTATTCTAAATGCATGACTGCTACACAAGTCTGTTGGAGCGCTCTGATTTAAACTTAGTTTCATGGCCACAATATTCAACAAGGCGTAACTTCTTCATTTTTCTATCTCTGATTGAAGTGTGAGATAAACCATTTTACGGATCTGAACTTGTTTCTTCCATAAAACATAAAAATTTACAGGCTCTTGTCTGGGCTGGTTATTTGCTATTGTATCAAATATGCTGATTGTTAAAAGTGATTAGCTATACATTACTTACTTCATACATACTGTATATGTGGTGTTAATCATGCTTGTCATGAGTGCTGTGTGTTGAACTCCAGCAGCTCAGACTGTATCTGTAATACATCACAATATAATGTTATTATTACCCAGGACATCAGTGCTTCAACACATTTCTAACCTACTTTGTTTCTCAAAGTGGAGCAGACTCACACATTTGTTTTGTAGAATGTCACCAGTTGTATCTGCTGTTCCCTTTGTTGTTCTGCAAACAGCTCTGAGACGAACATAGCTCTCTAAAAATAAATGTGATTTGACTTGACCTTAGCTCCAGCCTGTCCCAGGGTCAGTCACAGGCTTTATTTGGCCTGACTCCCTGGCAACGAATGCTGATGATGATATGCAGTAAAATGTGTTAATGCATATTCATAACTCCCTCATTTTCTGCCTGGGAACATTTCAGCTGTGCGCACACACACACGCACACAAACACACGAACATTCACACATCCTTACACATTCCCGTACTTGCAAACACACACACACAGGCATGATCCTGTTTGTTTACAATCATGCGCAAATGCACATGTGCGCCACATGCTAATACATTTGACTCAAACACACACACACATACACACACACAGTTGTTTTCAGTAACAGGGGTTGTTTTCAGTGAAAGTACAGATGTCAACAAATGACACGGTCATGTCTTGTGTTTTCTGTTCCAATTTTGATTACAGGGTGTAAAATCACTTCCATTTCAGCAAGACATATGTGACCTCTGTTTAGAGGAACATTAATGAGATCTCTTCATGCTGTTATCCTCAGCACAGGAGTTACAAAAATGTGATACTTTACTTGATGACTTAATTTAATTTCTTGGTGTGACCACTTTCTCTCTTTTTCTTCAAGTTGTTTCACTTCTTCTGTTAAATGACTCATAATTTTCTAAATTACTCTTTTATTTATTTTTAAACCAGGCCTTTTTACATGTCTTGGTTTTTTGTCCACGCTCAAGCTGTGTTTTAGGTCAGTGAATACTCCTCCCAGGGCATGGATTCTCAGAAACTTCATTGTGAGTGCTGACATGTAGACATGGAAAACAGTGTAAAATGGAGCATTTGCGCCAAGATGATTTTCATTTCACACACACCCATTGTGCTCACCCTTTATGAAACAACAGGAACAATGATGGTTTGTTTATGCTTGGTTATCCCCGCTTGGTCTAATTATAAGCTGTCGAATAATCATGACTAAATAAATAAATACTGCTTTTTACAAGTACTACCACCAAAGTAAAAATAAGATCACCAGGCATGCTATTTTATTTATTTTTTTATTTTATTTTCAGGTGCTGGCCTGGCATCCTTGTTTGAGCATCTCAAATCTGTATGCAGTATGTAATTTATACTGCAAAGAGATGACAGAAAAAAAGGAAGGAAGGAAGCATTGAGTGACTATTTTTATTGTCATGGAGAAAAACAAGGATATTAGGCAATTAAAAAAAACTATTTTGATATTTAGTAATGTCTACCATGTCCAACAAATTAATAAGACCTGTTAGCATGTAAACATTTCATAATTAGAGTTTTGACAGGATGATGCCGCCAGATGAAATTCATCCTTTGAGACTCTAAATGTTTGAACACAACTTCACAGGAATCAATGGAGATCTGAGCCACTGTAATGGACCATCCAATTGGAGTCCCTGGAGCCATCACACAGGCGTGACTACAAATCTGCAAAGATGCAATGATTCACAGACCTTCAACTGAACAGATTCAAAACTAGCCCGTCTTGTGCTTGTCAAGGTGACGCCTCTGTGCTTTTACGACAAATGGTCTGGAGGCAGAACAGAAAATCTCACAAAAGTGGTGAATCAATTAATCTGATTGTGAAGGACCAACAAGCAAATGTGACATTTACCATCGATGATATAATGTGTCCCTTTGAACTCACTCAATATAACCAGGTAGGGGAAATGCCTGGATGGATTTTGACACCTTAGATGTCAGAAAATGCTGCTTTACTGGCACTTCCTCCTCTTCCGTGCGCTTTTCCTGTTTATTTTACTTGCTCGTTCCTCTCTAAATATCATCCATCTGTTGATACTGCTGTACCCCTATCACATGATGACTACATCTGGTACTAAAATTTGACTTCAGCCCTGCATGATCCCTATCAACAGAGCAAGAATTCTCCTCAAATGTCATCCCTGCTCTCATTGTAATATTTTATGCTCTCAGCTTTGCAGGTGTGAATCCTCTCTGCCAGGCTGAACAGGAGGAATATGCTTAGTGGTATTTAAAGCTGAGGTGCTTGTGTCATTTAGAAACCACACAGCTCTGACTTAGCCAACCCTCAGAGAGCCACGGTACAGGTGGATCATCTCTGTTCTCTCCTTTCTCCACCGAGGCCCTGGCTGTCTGCTCCATGACTCGCTTTCGCTGTCAAGCCGAACAGAGTAATCCCTGCAGTAAAAGCCTCGCACTAAAGGTTCACGCTTTCTCCTCTCCCTTGCAACCTGCAATACGCCCCTGTTGTGTTCCTCAAGTTCATTTTCTGGCTGTGAAAGGGGTTCAGGTGCATTCTGTTTTCATCAGCGGCTGTAACCAATGGAGGCAAAAGGCAGGGACAAAATAAAAAGGCAAGCAAATGGAGAAATGTAAGCAAAATGGAAATGTGCTGTACATATTGATGTGTATTGTTGGCAAAAGAGAGGAACAGATTGGCCCTTTCTTTGGCAATAAAGATAATACTCTAAAAAGGCCCATCTGCCTTATTGAATTCCAACACCCCCAACACACACACACATACACACGCCCATGCTCCCCATTAAATACACGCACACGATATACAACACACACAAACACGCACGCATATGCTGAGGGGCTACTTCCCAGCTGTGTCTTCCCATTCATAAATGTCATTGACACTGTGCTCAGTATGATAAATCTCAAATTTGTCCATCATTTGCATAATAGATAATTAACACGCAGGATCAGGGGTTAGTGGTTTTCTTTGGAGCAAAGAAGAGGAGGATACAGTGACTCAACTAGAAGGTAAAATATTAGCTTTGCACAGTGAAAGTGACTTAATGTCATCACAGTCAAACATGAGCAAAATATTATTTCCATTAAAAAAGTATCAAATACAGATATTGATATGTGTAATTGACGATCAGGTGTTGTCATTTGGTAACAATTAAACATGTGCAGTATTGTCTTTGGTCTGATCCTTCTGTACTTGAACTGTGTTTAACTGTGAAAAGGAGTTCTATGTAGTTTATTTTTATGCAGTTTATGGGGTGATAAGTCTGCAGAGTATAGTTGGTAGAGGAGAGAAACAAAACTAACATGTAAGCAGAAAAACATGCTCAAATACATATTTTTGCTTTAGGCAAAAGGATTTAGTCTTCATCTTCTTGCGGTGAAATTCACATTACTGCAAGACCAAAAGGCCCCTATGGTTACCAGATTTACTGTATTTAGATAAAATACATACATAGTTTAGAAAATCTATTGATTGTACTCCATAATCTAGGAATATTAGTTCTAATATAAGATTATAAAATGTACACGTACACACTGAAATGATAAATGATTCAAAATTTGACTGTGTTTGCCGTGAGGGAAATGAGATTGCAAGAAAAGCAGTTCTCCTAAAAAAAATGGAAAAAGAAAGCTCAGGCCTAGTTGTTTAGGGTTTGAGAGCAATGGCAAAATTAGATTTCATCAATATGATGAAGCCTTCGTCTTAAATATTTTATGTGAGAAATGACTTCATTGCAGACTGACTAGACATTGTTTGATCAGGAAGGAAACACTACATTCTCACAGCCTGGTTACCAACAAACATACATCTTTTCTCTTTCTGTGAATGACAAAACAGTGAATGCAGCGAGGTATGTAGGGCATGAGCTGTTCTGGGATTTTAACTGAGTGACTGTTGGTGTGATGAGTCTGCCAGACTATTCCTTTAAGCCTGACACAAATGTCTTCATATATGAAAAACAGTGTGCTTTACATGAATCCAGTGGTTCCATCCCCATAACTTTCACTAGCTGTAGCAACCCCACAGGGTCCTAATAAGGACAAAGCACTTTGATAATCACTTCACTGCATCAATACTTGAAAAACTTTATGCTGATTCAGCTAGGGAGAATCCATACGCTGTGATCCAGCTGCTTTACAGCTGAGTGAAAGGGTCGGTCTGTAGCCTTTAAACTGAATCTGACATCCAATATCAGATATCCACACAAGTCCCTTTTGAACCTTACACTTTGATGCACTAGTGGCTGGCTTTATTGCCTGTTATTTGCCTGCATTTGTTGCATACAATCCACCAGTAGTCAGCTTTTCAAGATAACCTTAAGGTCCAATATAATGGTTTCTTTTCAAATGATCTATGTATCAAGTGAGACCGTTCTTACTTCAGTTGGTTGAGTGCCCTACAGCGTGTGTTTTACCTTAAACACGCCTTTACCTGTTCTGCCAAAGGGATAAAAGAGCGAGCTCTGGACTCTAAGTATCATTTTATTTTTCAGGCTCGCAATTCAAAGGTGAATATAGAGTGATGAGATGAGCCAAGCAGAGGGACCTTGAAGGGAACCGTTTCCTGAAAGTATGAATCCGTTTCTTTCCCCTTGAACCATTACATCTCATTTTCGCTGCCCGTTTCAAGGTCCCTGACCACTGAATGATATCATCTCTGGCTCTGGTGAAATGGACAGCCCAAAGTCAGCCAAACACTCTGCCACATCTGCTTTAATCCAGGCCACCAATCCAGCCTGCTACGATTATTCATAATGTTTGTGCTTATTTCCATAATGAAGGGGTTAATTATGCTCATGAGACGCCCCAGCGGTCTTGTCTTGAGTGTCGGGGACACAGCTGTAGGTCTGCAAGGTAAATCATGCACTAAATGTGTCACCTAGAATTAGACCCATTTGGCCTGGGCTGACATGGACTGCTTGCAGTGTGATGGGCTCAGGCTGTGGCTTTGCTTCGGCCAAGTTGGACTGGAGGGGGTGGGCGGATTTCAGTCATTACCCAGTGGCCCAGACAAGATGCAGCAAGTCAAGCACAGCTCCCACTGCGTCTTGAAGATCAGTTGGACAATAACATTTTATGCACCCATGAACAACAGGATTGTATTTCATTTTAAGTACAGGATCAGAGGTGTATCATGTCCATTGTTGTTGGTTTTTTTTTTTTGTTTTTTTGTATTCATTTTATGGCGTGCTCTGTCAAAGGCGCACAATGTACCACATGGGAAAATAACTGCCAGGCTTAAAAAAGTCAATATTTTGATCATCACTCATTTATACAGTTAATTTAACATCAAAGAGGAATTTATGGCATCGGCACAGGCAAAGATTTTTACAAGCATAGTTGGCTTACTAGGAAAAGTTAAGATTTATGCTTATTTGGTTTCTTGCTGAGAGTTATTTGTGCAGATTAATACTGTTCATATTTTCGGGTGCTATGAAACTACCTTCAACAGGGAACTGGCATTGAAACTGGAAAAAGAGAAAAAATTAGTGTGGTTGTCCATTGGTAAAGACACCCGGACATCTAAGATCATTTTAACTATAAATCTATAAATGTATAAACTGACAACATCTTCTCAACAAAATGCAATTCATGCGTAAGCAAAAATCTCATTTGTGCTGAGAATGTGCCATCGCATGTTCAGGATTCAGGCATAAATATATCTCCTTAGATCTGAGCCTTGACTTTTTGGTAAAAACTGATTTGTGACTGTACATATATATATAACGCTGCTTTGGTATTTATTTCTAGGGCAGAAGTGCATAATGGTGTATAGATATTGCAAGAAAATACTGTGACACCAGAGTGACAGCTACAACGAAACAGCACCAAGTCACTGTGAAGCTTTAATTGCGTGCATCTCATTTCCATGCCTGATGAGCCACAGTTTAACATTTCATTTTTATTTTCCAGCTGAGCAGACTCACGGTAAGAATCAAATACAGGCAGAGAATGTTGTGATTTAACATCTAGTAAGCTTTGGGCAATGTCTTCCCTGTTTTCATTTGATTTTAATCAGCCTGGGATTTTCCTCTGTTTGAGAGTTGGCAGGGAACAACAGTGTTAAATGTTCTGTTCCTCGTTGCGTTGCAAGCTGGTTATCGCATATTTATTCAAATCAAAACTAGGCTATACCTGGAAGCATCTAGTGATTAATATGTCATCAACTTGTATGCACATAAATTTCTTGATAATTTACATGCATCATCTGTGGTATAGCATGCCTTTAGCAGCCCTTTACTCTGGTGAGTTTGGCTCTAAAACAGCAAAGTATCTTCACTTAGTCTCTGGCAGTCTCTATCCTTTGCAGACATGAAAGGATTTTTTTTTCCCCGTTGTCCAAGATGTTAGAAAATAGCAGAATTATGTTTGTGACTAATTACAGGAAATTGAATTGAATGAAGTTATTTCTCCAAGGATATAGCTTAAGCATTTGTCTGATGACAAACACCAGAGAAATCCTCTGACACCGTGAACGATCACAGAGGGAGGAATTAATTCACTGTTTTCGTAAAATCAAAGCGTTAAATAGCTGCATGCTATTGTTATAAAAGTGTTAAGAGTTTATTACATTTACATTTATTGTTATCAATTTCCTATTCTGAGAAAAAAGACATATTAAAGAAATGAGAGAAACAGAGCAATGAAGTCCCTGCTGAAACACAATCTCTTATATTTGCCATAATGTCACCATGACGTCATTATGTGTTTGAAATTATGCTTGTATTCAGGACAGTTGTCATTTACCATCATTTTAGAGGTCATTAGTGACAATAATCAGGTGTGTTTCTGTCATCTGTGACACTGTTGGAGTACAAATTAGATTTCAAATTACAGTTTAACACTGCCTGAAAGTCTAAGGCAGTTTTCCAGTCTGTCCAGTTGTTGTGGTGGGGACTGTCGAATGCAGCACTGACACCTGATAATATCAATAATACAAGTAAACCATTCCATTCATCCATTTCATGTAGCTGGACTGTATAATGTCTCTGGGATTTGACATGTAATCATGTTTTCAGTATGTATCTCTTTTACTTTTCCTATCCTATGCAATTTCTAATGTAACTGTAACATTTTTTCATGGGTGTGATTAGAGAGGGATTTTGTCCATAAATAAGAAAAAAAAATAGCAACAAAAATGACAGGAGACAAAGATGTGCTGAATCAGGTCACTATTATTCATATAGCCAGAGAGCCCAAATGCGCTTTAAAGGGTTTTGAAATATATATACAGCAAATTCTTTACCCTTGAAAAGAAAAAACAAAAAGACACTATATTACACAAGCAAACACAATGCTTATTAATTCATTCAATTACAAGATAAAAATGGAAAAGTATGAGAGAGAGCAAAGCTTACAAGGTTTATGTTTTTTGTCAGGATGTTTATGAGCCCCCCTCCTTTATATCTAGTCTGGGCTCCATAATGCATCACAGGTGTGAGGTTAGAGATGGAAGAAAAACTGGAGGCACACCTGGAGTCACTGGGTCCTCCCATGACAACAGCGGTGAAATATATTTAATGTGGTCAATCAATACCAGGCATTTCATCCATTAGAACTGACTGAACTCCACAAGTTTAGCTCAGCTCTTTGTTTCAAAAGCACTTCAAATCCTTCCAATGAGACCAATAACCTTGTTTCTATTGTTACCTCGAGTTTCTCTAAAGAAGCAAAAAGTCTGCCACCTTCATACAAAAGTCAGTGTCCGGGCCATAGAGGCTGAGACAACCTGGGTTTAAATTAAGATAAAGTATCACGACTGAGCTCCCTGTTCTAGTTATAACTTCCCCGGAGGTCAGAGGTCACACCTGGGCCATTCTTTCTCTGCTTCAGCTCTGTGTCACTTCCTCCACTGAGGTCAGTCCCACAAGGGCTCTGTATCCGATCTGAGTTTGCCTCAAACGGTCACCCTGATCAGGCAGTTTTGGCTTTCACTCTTCACCATTTGGGTCTTTTTCACAGTGGCAAAAAATAAATGTAAAAAAATCTCACAGTGAAGATGTTGTGTCATCTAGCGGTACAATAAATTCTTAGTGGAGTGGACCCATTTTAAGTCTTTGGGAAAAAAAACAAAACAAAACAAAAAAACCCCCAGCCCTGATCGGAAGTGTTATTTAACAAAATGTAGGATATGACACTTTTAATGGGTTGTTCATCAAACGCATCCCGCCTACTCAATATTCAGATGATGTTTCCAAATGACACACGCTGACACACTTTTCAAGCTATCCAGGGCTTGTCATTCTTCCCGTTCTTTTACAAAGACACCTTTTGTGTCTGAGAGGAAATTGGATGAAAGAATTGGGAAAAAAAATGGTGGGAATAAAAATAGCTAAACACAGACGGAAGCAGTTGCAACAGTAAGTCAGAGGCACAACGAGAGGAGGCGGAGACATCCAGCCTTCAAAATTAACTCTTTATTCATATACAAATCAGTATTATGGATAAAAATGTTTCCAGGCTATAATTTAGAGGCTAAGCAAACATATTTTTGCATAAAACATCATCCTGACGCTGAGGTACTGTGTGCTTTTATACGACATTAACTAAAATGAAATGAGTTAGATTACTCAAAAGCAATGACTAACTTACAAAACACTGGCGCTACACAGCTTTTCAGTGTGTTACCCGGTCTCTGAGAGGGATGAAAAGATGCAAAAAAGACACTGCTTGGGGATTTTTCACAGATAAAAACCTGGACAGTCCTTTCATTCGGTGGGAGGCCTTGTTACCGCAAAGCCTCTGCAACTTGAAGGATCTCTCCCCTTACTGTCTTGTATACAGAGCATTGTTTTGCAAAATGGGAAAAAATCAATCTCCGCGGCACTGTTGGACATCTTGTGTCTGTGTTCTCACAGCCGGCCCATGAGCACAAAGATGCATGCATTATCTCTGAAGGGAATGGATGAGCTTTTCTCAAGTGAGTCGCCGCTGAAAAGGAGAGCACGCCGCGTGTCCTTCTCCGTCAATGGTCCCTGAAGCCCTGCACCTTTACGACCGCGCTCTTTCTCTGCTCCGTCAAACCCCACTGAGAGGGAGCTGTTGCATATGTACAGGAGTCAATATGTTCACACCCACCCCCTTGGCGGGTCACCCACAGTCTAATCTGCAAAAGGGTGTTATGGCAGGCAAGTGGAATCCAATTGTATATTACAAAGTCACAGACGATTGACCGGCTGCCAGCCAGACACTGAGAGGCCAGAGAGAAAGAGGAGCGCTTTTCTTAGTGGCTTCCATCATTCTGTCCACACTGGCCATTGGAGCGGAAGATGTCTCCTCGCCCAGCCCCGCATTGATGCCGTTCCACTTAAAGCAGGTGGGAGATATTCATGGCCTCCCCTCTCAGACAAACACAGAGATTGCTTTGCAGGGGCGAAGAGGTCAGCCGGTTAGAGACATCAAGCCAGTGTGGCAAAGGCAACTATCAGTGGTTTACTCTCAGTTATAGGTATCTCAGGCTGGAGAGTTTTGTATCAACATGAAGTGTGGTCTGGAGAACAGCAGAGTGATAAGACAGATGGAAAGAGAATGTATTGAAATAATTTTCTCCTACCGTGAAAGCAAACGTGTATCTAATTTGTAATACTGCAGCTGTCACATTCTGCTTTTCTGGTTATTAATAATTTAGTGACAACTACAAAGTGATATTACAAGTCCTCGTAGCTTTCAAGTTTCTAGATCACCCAGTTTTCCAGGCCTAAAAAGGTAAAACTGTGCAGTACTGCGTGATAAAAAAAGCACAAATTAGAGAAAAGTCAGAAAACCCTGGTCTCCACCTCAGTTTGGAAACCATTTACTAAGGCACGAGGCAGTCATCTGCAATTAAAAACATTAATAAAGTCATTAATAATGGGTCGCAGGTGTCTGACCTTCTATCAAGTCAGAAGCTCGCACTGTTTTTGGCTGGTGACCCTTTAAAGCAAAACACAGTCCACTCAAAACCCCTTGTCACAAGTTGCATAACTTCTATCAGTGTTTGAACAAAAAAAAGAGATGTTCCCTTCTCTACTTGTTTAATTGCAATAATTCCTTAAAAGCCTCAAGAAGCAAAACTGCTCAGAAGAAAATAATGTAATTCCCCTTCATTTTCTCTTGCTAATCATCTTACATCCTCTTAGATTTAATTTGCGACTCCTGGAGTCGTCCTATGCCCCGGTTTGGGAACTACTGTATGAAGCCAAGAGCAAAGGTTAGTAAATCATCTGCAAATAAACAGATTCCCACACCAATCCAATATGCAGTCACTGATGTTAAGTTGCTAATAAATGACTTTGGTCGAGATGCTCTGTGGCGTCTGACTTTTTCAGTCTCAATGTTGACCTAAAGAGTGAGTCAAATGAACAAAGCAATCTTTATGCTGGAGACAAATACACACCAGCATAGGGATTTTGGGGTTTTTTTTTGCAATGTTTTATTACAAAAATGATTATTAATCAATTTACTCTTCAATACATTAATGATATTAGTAAATCTATTATATAAAGCCTTTATAAAGGTACCAGAATTGTACAAAACAGTGTTTTCCTGACGGAATAAATGGCTAACTCTATTGTTGTCTTGGTTGGTTTACTTGAAGTGTAACATAATTGCCTCACGATATAATTCATAGTGTGGGAACATAATCTTTCATTTCTGTCCAAAGCATGGCATCTTAGAGTATCTCAACTACAAAGCAACCCTGTCTCATGAAACTCTGTTTCACAAAATTGCGTGAGCCTGAGCTATAAGAAAACCCATTGTAAGCAGCTCTGAATGTGAAATTGGTTTTGGCTAAGGTCTTCTCACCCCTTTAGCTTGTTCACAATACTTCAGCCCACGTTTTCTTCAACCTCACAAAATTCTCTTGTGTCAGCCCCCTTCTGCAAACTCTCTGCTCGCCACCTCTGGCTGCCTGTATTGGATGCGAAGCCCTGCTGCTGGTGCACGAGGCTGCTGAAGGAAAAACTCCCCCTACACTGTACCTCCAGGCCAGCCCCCCTCCCTCAAAACTGGCTCTGCTACGACCACCTGCTTCACACCCCTTTCCCTGGGGCTACCTGGACATTGCTCCACTTTCAACTCCTGTCCCTCCTGGCTCTCCAGCACTGGAATGACCTTCCCGCTCCTGCTAGGACGGCCTAGGTAGTTCCTTCTCCTCTGGAACAGGGGTGAAGATGCATCTCTTTGAGAAATACTGCACTTTCTCGTCAACACTCACCTGAATCATATCTCCCTCTCATTTCTCCCATTCTTTCTTCCCTTTAAAAATGTCTCTCTTCATCCACTCTCATTTGTTATTGCTCTTACACAAACTTGTTGTATTTTCCTAGCTTGCATTTAGTGGTTGAAGGAATAGTTAACCTGCTTCTTACTTCTTACGGTGCTGTGTATGTGTTCATTTTGAGATGTGCCTGTGGCAGGTAGAATTTGAACAGAAATGCTAAAAAGTGTTCTGCATTCACATAAGTGAAGACTTGTGAGATAGACAGTTGCACTAAACAAGTTAAACATTTGAATCAGTGAGTGATGTGGCAACGGCATTTGCATAATTTTAAAATCTAGTAT
>JAOXYL010000001.1:13156731-13175507 GCA_028564955.1 Terapon puta | reverse complement strand
TGTCCTCTGCAATTTGCCTGCTGGATATCAGAGGTATATACAGTAAAGCCTGTATGCAGTGTGAAAACATATGCATGAGAGTGTGGTCTTGTTTCAAACTTCTTTCCTCTTGCATCTTAGCACTGTCTCATCCGACTCAGGGTCGCTGTTTTGTGTGTGTGTGTGCGTGTGTGTGTGTGTGTCAGTATGTGTGTATGCGTGTCAGTGTGTGTTTAAGGCAGGTGGTGTCTGGCTTAGTGACTGAGTATTTCTGCTTTCCCCTCCCAGGATGTCAACGTGCAGCGATCTGCCACAGGTAAGCCAAGTCTGACTCAATCTCTTTCACTTGCACCAGCACTGACTCCTTTTCTCATTCTTAATCTCTTTCTCTCTCACACACACACACATACACATCCACACATATACACACATACAAGTGAAAATGTGAGAACAACCTTATCTGAAGCGCACCAGCCTCCTAAAAACACCACGACATCCCTAATGAATCTGCATGGATTTGGCGAAGCTCCTACAGTATGAAATCAGTTGATGTGTTTTGTATTTGCCCTGTTTAATCTTGCAGCATCGTGACTTCAGGCCAGCGGCTTCAGTTTCTAGTAACTGATGATGACATGAAGCTTGAGGCTTTGGCTCAGCGAATGTATCACCAAAATTGATTTATCTATCATGCTTTACAATGAAGATATACAGAAAATGCAATGTTCTGCACCCGATCCACCCTCCAACCCCCTGTCTCTCCTTTTCCCCTCTTCACAATGTACAGCCTGATTCCCTCTGACGACTGGTGAATAGAAATGGGAGCAGCGCTAAATTATGCACAATGGGGATATCTACTTTCCTGTTTTCTCACAAGATAACGGGTTGTTGTTCCATCCTTTGTTATGGACGGTGCATGCCCATGGGATGATTAGTAGAACAAAGGATGGGAGAAAGCGGACCTGCTTGTAGTTCAAAACAAGTCCTCCATGCCTTTGAAGATGCGCATTTTCTTCAGGCAAAACTGGATTTGGAAGAGGAGATGTGCATGCTGTCGGATGTGCACATGCAAACACACACACTTACGCTCCTACACTCACGGCAGAATGATAACCAACACCTTTGACCAGTTTGATCCCCGACCTGCTGCCTGGTGACAAGCACTTGCAATTAAGGAAGTGCTTGAAAGGGAACAGATAGTGTGCACCCTCAAGGTGAAGGTTACGAGAGCACTGTTTAGCAAAGATATTTGATCCATTATACATTGTTTGTGTCTACAGCTGGCACAATGTGAATAATAAATATTGTATTAGCCCTGGGACCTACATCTCCGTCTCCCAGACAAGTTCATAACATTCTCGGCAGGGAAGGGCGGGACCTCCCGTGGCTTTTTTCCAATCCTCTTCTGTTCTGTTCCCTCCTGCTCACTGAGATCCGTTGCAGAAAAGAATTCTTACAACATGCAACATGTGCACCTCAGCCAGGCGATCGTTGCATTTTTCATTTAGCCAATGAGCAACCGGAACACCAACATCAGCAGCTTGTTAAAAATGGTGATCACTTTGTCACAAATCATCCTGCTGTTGCTCCCCTTCTGTCGCCCCATGAAGTTTTGGCATTTGCCATTTAGACTGTAGGCTGTGTTGCAGTGTGAGAGAGGCACTGTATGTTGCCAATAAATTATACATTACAAGGACTAGTCTGTATTACACTAAACTGTGGTAATGTAAAGGGGTTCATATTTTTGCTGTTTCAGAGTGAGTATTAATTAATCTAAACTATTTTTTGAAAAACTTGGAAAATAATCTATCTTGTTTTTTTTAACCTCAGAACCAGAGCCCACACTGCATCATCCAGGAGTGAGTGGAGAGCCAGAGAAGCTAAAAGAAAGCCATTCAAATCTTTTGATATAGACAGACTTTACAATCAGGGGAAGAGCAAGGATTTCTGAAATACCAAAGTTTCTCCAGCAGAACTCCACCCACCTCAGAAAGTTCTCATAAACTATAAACTTTTCACTTCACTTTCATTTTAATTGGATATATTTTCCCTTTTGTACCATCAAACAGGCAGAATTAGTCAG
Organism: Terapon puta; assembly: GCA_028564955.1. NCBI lineage: Eukaryota > Metazoa > Chordata > Actinopteri > Centrarchiformes > Terapontidae > Terapon > Terapon puta. The sequence continues at coordinate 13,173,448 of JAOXYL010000001.1, read as the reverse complement.
ACATATTTGTTCAAAGTTAACTGTATGCTGTTAACAATGCAATTACAGACAATTGAACCTTCAATATATATAAGTTCACAATATGTATAGATTTCCCATTTAGTAGAGTGTTCATAGTCTGTAAATTTTTTCCGAATTCTTCCACGTTCCATAAAATTCTATACATGTTTATACAGATGGGGACTGTGGAAACATATGATTATGATATTATTTAATAAATAAGACATGGTTGCACTATAGGAAATCCTGAAACCATATAATTTCCTTTTTGAAATTGAGCTCATCTGCCATTACAGGCTGACATAAATGTGCATAACATAACTACAGTACAAGTTGCATCAAAGTGACGATAATGTACATTAGTAGAAAGCATTTCTAAGCCTCTGTAGGTGGGTTTTATAAATTGACATTTAGGTTGAATCCAGCAAAGTAATCCCTACGCTCGGTGAACAGATGAATGAGTCAGAATATGCCATAACCTCAGCTATATTGACTGCACCATCGCTCTGCTGTTTCCTCCCAAGCTAAATTTGTGGCTGGAGCGTCTGACCAAAACTCTGGAGAGTGAGGGCTTCACCACAAGCTGTCAGGCTGTACACTGACTGCTATTGGCTTGAGGGTAAGACAGAGAAAGATGGACCACAGCTTCACTGTCCTTCAAACCTAATCTCTGCGGCTTTGGGGGAAAAGCATCAAATCAAGCCTTTTATGCACGTATAATTGATTTTTACTCGTGTTCTTGGGATTCACAGTGATGATCACCACAATTTTACTGTGCTCTCCGCCACAGTGATTATTATTCATCATTAATGCAGTAGTTGTTGTGCATATGTTCCGCTGTCGACCTGCATCTGTTGTCAGATGCAGTTCCTACATATGGTGGAGGATATTCGCCGTGCCTGTTGTGCAGTCTGCCTTGTTTGCAGTGGGATGTTATCCCACAGCAAAGGTGTTGACATTGCTCTGCACTGTTTTCTCACCTATAAATGTCTTGTCATCTAGACGCAATTTCATATCTCAGCCGCTGAATAACTGGTCTGGTTTGGCAGGGTCAGGCCTCACAAAGCTCCCGGTGGATAGCAAGAGGGGAATTCTACTCCAAGCAGATGTCATGCTGTGAAGTACAACAGGCTGGACAATCAGAGTGAAGAGGTGTGAGGACTGGCTTAAGGAAATCTTATCACTTTTGGAGGCCACTGTTAAATCTACGCCTAGAGAGCAAGAAAACTGATAAATCATCTCATCAGCTTGAACGGAATGACCCAAAAACACAGAGCACCAACACATAATTTTATTCTTCACTCCTCAGTGGCACTCAGCACCAGGAAAACAAGTAATTCATAAAGCGCAGAGAAAAGTCAGGGTGTGAAGGGCAAAAATTCCAATCTGGTTTCAGAGCTTCGCAGTACTGAACCAGCATTACTGAAAATAACTAATGACTTCTTTCTACCTGCTGTCTCAGGTAACCATTTCAGCCTCTTGCTCTTAGATCTGAGTGCAGTCTCTGATGCAGAAACTCATTCTTTTCTCATTCACAGGTTAAATCAATGGCCAGGAGTCTCTGGTTAAGCCTTAAATTTGCTACAATGTCCTGTGGTGTCCCCCAAGGTTACTAACTGGACCCAATTTTCTTCTCCATATATTTGCAACTTCTCGGCCACATTATTCAAAACCACTATATTCCCTTCCTTCTTTATTACATGGATGTGTTCCAGAGCCTACAGCTACAACAAACTATCAGACCTCAATCATAAAACATCAAATCCAAGATGGCTGCAAACTTTCTTTAGGTCATTGAGAATAAAACTGAAGTTCGTCAGCTCCATGCTCCACCACATCACTCAGATCATGTCTCCAAGCTCCTGACCTTCACAAGTCATCCACACCTCCTAATCCTGCAGCCTTGGTTATCCTCAACTTGTCAGAATGCAGCAGCAACAGTTTTGACTGTATCAAATAGAGGAAAGCACGTTACTGCCACTCTTGCCTCCCGGTAGAGTGAATTTCAAAATCCTGACATTTGTTTTCAAGATATTAAAAGGTCTCTCCCCCTCTTACATGACAAAAGCCCTGTTGTTATATCATACTGTCAGAGAACCTACCATAGACTTATTTCTGTCCCTAGATACAAGAATGAGTGTAATGGGGGCAGGGCCATCTCTATCATTGCCCCAAGAAACTATGGAAATCACCTCCCCCAACGATCCAATTCTACCTAAATGATGAGATTTTAATCAGTCATCTTAAAAAAACATGTCTGCCCATTAGCTTTAAACTGTGCCAGTCTCTGTAAATTCACAGGTTTGTGTTGTCACTCCAGGTTCAAGGTTAAAATTTTTTATTTTTTGCCAATTATTTCCTGATATGGTCTTTACGGGGTTAAACAACTCAAATTTTAACCACTCTTTGGTTAAGCATTTGTCACTTATAAAAATCATTTTAAAAGACTGTTTGTTTAGGTTTTCTACTTATTCTGTCCCTGCTCGTGTGTGCGTTGATGTGAGGCTACAGGCAGATAGTTAACTGATTCCCAAGAAAAGTCAGAGAGTTATCTTAAGACCTTTACTTGAGATGCACTGTAAAACTGTAACCAAACATACAGAATATGCCTTAATTACATTCGTTTTTGAGGGATATTTGCATAAAATAATACACAGAAACTCGTACAAAATAAAGTGTTAGCTTAATGCTAATGTCTATGGGAAATCCCATTATACGGCTAGCGGTTAGCGATTCCACAACTAACTAAAGATATAAAAAGTAATTTCGTTTTTTAACTATGGTTTTCATCAGATATATTATCAATTTATACTTATATAGCAACTAAACATAAACTTACTTACAGGCAAATGTCTTCTGGCCACAAACGAGGAATAAGAAAAAACATCTACTGCTCTGCCTCTTCATACAAGCGAACTGAGATACGCAAGCCCAATGGTACAAAAATAATAAATATGCGCTACTGTGACACATTCAGACCACTAGAGATCTCCTTTAGACAACAGAACATCACACTACTGGTCATTGAAAAAAATGTCTGCTGTATGTAGCTAGATGTTTTACCACAAAACAACTTTTACTTAAACGGATCTGTCTTAGTCTCATTTATGTGCTTAATTTTTACCGTCAGAGCTACAACGGCTTGTCACCAGGGCACCCTTCTAAAGTACAGCTGTTGTGCCCTTGGCATTGGGTACTTTATTTATCCTTGAGCATGAACAAGCTCACTTAGTCCTGACTTGTTTGTCTGAGAAAACACCATTTTACTATCAGAGTGCTGCTCATGAATATTACAATATTCATTTCAGCGTGAATCAGTTTATATCGGCACCCTGGATTCAGTGCCTTCTACTTTTCTTCACTTTTAATGTAAGGCTGGTCAACAACAGCTTACACGTTAAAATCTACCAGTGATCTAAAAGTGATGAAGTGGTAAAACAATTTCACCTTTTACCACTTGAGGATGAACACTTTTTGCCCTACAGAAGGTGTATATTGGTATATTGTCAGCTTGAATTCTATTATACATATATATATATATATATATATATATATATATATATATATATATATATATATATACCTCTATTTCTGAGAGTGTGGTCAAACTACTCCTTTAAAAGGAATCACTTCAATTCATTTTCAGATATTCACTTTTCTGCCAGAGGTTAGTTGAGTACACTGACAACTGACCTGTTTTTGAATACGTTAAAGAACCTTTGCTAAGGCTTTCAGAATTATTGAGGAGTATATAATAGAGACAAAAATGGCTGTAGTGTAGACTTATGAGGATCCTGAATGATAGATAAAAGAGAACATAAGGCAGTATTTTGCTCATGTAAAAAAGCTCCATATAAATGGGATGTAAGATTTTTTTTATTCTACTAAAATACAGTTTCTTCTGTGTGAGCAGTAGACCTGTGAAAAGGCTAGGAGGTAGAAAATGTCCTGGGTCATGTCCATGTTTCAATATCCAAGAGAAAATCCAGGAATATGGTATTTACCTGTAGTCTGCGACTATATAAGATAAGTAAAATGTAATTTCCCTGTGCAAATACGTGTGAAATTAAATACACAAAAAGGGACAGCTTTACAGGCCCTGGATTTATCCTGACCATATTTACTTAGTATTTTATTGCATGTTCAGTTTAAGAGAGAGAAATATCACAAATGAGTTTGTGACATTTCATGTCTGGGTGGTTCCGCATTTCTGTGTGGAGGCAGCTCCAAAGAAGATATGGTGTAAGTAGTTCTCTATTGGCAGTGATATACCACTCTATCAACAGGCTGAAGGAGGGTTGTGATTGAATAAAGCCACAAATCCCTTTAAAGTACATTTCTACATCAGTGATAAGTTGTAGATGATAAACAGGTTGGGTACACCACGTTTAAATCTCATCACAGGTCGGGCATGGAGATTTCGGAAAAGCTTGCAGTCGCCCATATGTATCACAAGTCGAGCCACTTACATGCCAACTTCTCCTGGTTTCCAATCCATTTTGAGAGTTAGTCACATTTTCAAGTCTGGATTGGCTTTTGCTGCCCTGAGACGTTGCCAGCTACAATCAAACTGCCTTGAACTTCAACCAGTCCAACTATTTTCATAAGCTCCATTTTCAAGCATTTTCTATTTGAGGTGGCGAGAGCACACTCATCACTCGAGCCTTCTGGGAGAGTGTTTTTCATTTTTTAACAATGCCTTTCAGCTTTCATAGCCAATTCAACATCTTGAGTGTAACTGGCACTCGATTTTCAACTCGTATACACTGAAGTCATCCTGTGGGTGGTTAAGCATGAGGAAATGTAAATCACTGGCTGTGTAGCTAAATGCTGCATAAATGGCACATGGTGCTGGGCAAGCCTTCACAAGTAAATCAAACAATTGCCTGGAGTGGTGGATAAAATCAATATCCTCTGAAGAATCTTCCACATTATGAGTCTCTCAGATTTTTTCTGCCAATGAAATGGTGTCCAAAGGTTGAGAGAGTGCTTTTAAGACATGTCCGTTTCCATTTCCTAAAGCAATTCTTATTAGGAAAAAACCCTAAAGGACAGGAAAAACTGCTGTGAGTGACACTGAAGGAAAGACAGTGCTATACAGGAGAGGAGATAGCTCAATAAGTATTTTATTGGCAGCCATGTATCACTTCCCCAACAAAACTGAATTTCAAAAAATTGAAATCATACATCTGCACTTCCTAGATTAATGCAGTGCAATAAACAGTGATTATAGGTTCAATTTCCCCTGGGAACCCCATGTCGTGCTGTGAATATACAATTCACTTGATTGATCAGTCTAAATAAAAGGAAAAACTAATCAAACTGCGAATAATGTTGAATAATTCCCTGATGGAGTCATAAATTGAATCATTTTGTGTACTTCCTAACATGCTTGCCTTTATAGCAGATACTTCTTCATGTGGGATGCTGAGAGAGGGATCTGACACAATAAATCGATTCAGCTACAATCCTCCTATTATTGCACATGAAAGTTGTTTGACTTTGAAAATCAATTTCAAACAACTTAATTTTAAAATGTTGCATCAGAGGTGCCAGGAATGGTAATTTCTCAGCATTTGGGTGGGTGGATAGGTTAGCTAGGTAGGTAAATATCACTGTTGAGAAACTGAGAGAGGATAGCCTTAAATAAATACATACACTGTGTTTGAATGTGTATGAAATACTATGTTGACACAGAAAACAAATTAAGATTAAGACCTCAGTGGGGAAATGAATGCATCCAAACAGAGAACAAGGCGTCGATGAAAGGTTTAAGAACATATCTGATAATAAAGGGTCAGGGTGCATAATTATGAACGTACTGTGCACAACTGTACCTTAACTGTTTTTGTTTTTTCTTCTGAAGATATTTGGCAAACCTGAAGTTGTGTTTATAGCTTGTCTGGGTACACAAAAACACAGGAGCAGAACTTCAAAAAATCTATTTTGTACGTCACTTCATCTTCAAATAAATGATGCCTCGTATATGCTGAACATTATTGGGGAAATGTGATACCAGGAAAGGAAGACGAGAGAGATGCAACCAAGCTCCTTAGTCGGTTCCCATGTCCCTGACAGGTTAGGAATCTTGAGGAGAGTTATCATGTAAGAAACGTACTGTTGGACCTGCAGAGCTTCAAATGTGAATTTGCTTTTTGCTTTTAATCTTTTGAGTTCAGATAATTTTCCTGGACTTGTTTCCTATCCTGATCCTACTGTCACCATTCTCTCTGTGCCTAGTTGTTTGCTATTTAAATTTTCATCATACAATAAGAATGTGCAGCTTTTGTACATATTTTTACACACTGAGTTGTCTTATTTCTGAATTCATTTTTAAAATTGAATTCCTTTAGAAACAACATTAAAACATTTATTTGACAAATGAGCAGGAACTAGTTACCTTGTGTACTCTTCATATTGGGAAATAAATGTGACTGATGATCCAAAAAAAAAAAAAAATCAACATTACACCACTATTAAATGTAACATCGACAGCGTTGTTCATCAGAGCCTCAGGTCTACTTGCATTGTAATTTCAAAGGCTGAGGTCCAGGTGACACTGGCCAGTCGGTTACCTGGTATTTTGGATGGAGACACTGGGGGAGGTGTAGCAGGAATGGATGGTTCTGAGGGATTTATTAGTCTGGAGGTTTTTTTATTTAACTCATCTACAATTTTTCATAGAACTGGGTAAAATGTTTTCAATTCATCTACCCCCAACAGGCCTGCTGATTTAAACTGCTATACAAACTGCAGAAAAATTAATTCCAAGTCTGATACACATAAAAGCATAGAAGCTTCTGTGTTTATTTTAGAGCACTCATCATAACCAGAGGATCTGCCATTCTTCACGTTCTGTGTATAAGGTGAGGCAAATTCTCATGGATTGCTGGTTGCCCTGTGAGGCAGACCCACAGTCGTAAAGCTGTTAAGTCAAATCCTCCCACAACAATAACAATAAAAACAGAGCCGTTTGCTTTGATCGAAGAACCACAATTTTGGCCGACTTCAGAATGTCAATAAGAGAACGTCATCAGCAAACTAGTGTATTAGTGTCAGTGAAAAATGATCCCAGGAGGTGTTAACTGATGCGTGTGTGTGACAAAGAGAGACCAGAGGAGAGACAGAGTGAGAGAATGGGAGTGGACAAGGAGAAGGACGGCAAAGTAATTTGTACATCCCCGCCCACAGCGCTGCCAGCTCTGTGATGTGAGGGTCAGAGTGTGACTAACCTACCAGCTCTGGCTGGGCTGCCCTTTCTGTCTCGCTGCACCTGTTTCACCACATTAAACACTTCACATGTTCCTCGGGGTCCCAGCTCCACACTGTTCTTTACACTGGCAAACACAGCCTCCAAGAAAAGCTCATACACACATATGCCCTTGCACAAGCATGCATTCATCAACACACACATACAAAAACACACAAACGTAGGGCTACTATAAAATGGAGTGAGAATGAAGGTCGGGAATAATAAAGATGATGTATTGAGTAAAGGTTATCCTGTCTCTAAGATGCTAATTGTTCTGTCAACAGTATTCATTTGCCAGGACTCCCAAAGGGCACGCATCCATTTTGTTTGTTCCAAGCAGATGGGCTCTCTCTCTCCCTCTCTCTCTCTCTCTCTCTCTGTCTCTCTCTCTCTCTCTCTCTCTCTGTATGTGTGTGTGTGTTATAGTGTTGGTATGTGCCTTTATTCATGCACATGTGTGTTTGTGTCTGTGGTGTGCACACATTAGCATGTGTCTCTGTATACCAAAGAATGCAAGTTTAAATTAACGGCCTCTACATCTGCATGTTTGTGTGCAGGGATCCATTTACACAGTGCTGAAAGAGTGAGGCTGCACTCAACGCTGAGAGTAAACTGAACAATATGTCACGACGGTTTCAGCAGAGGGATGGCTGGGATCTGAATACGCTCGAGGATTGATAGCACCTGATAACAAAATGGGACCCACTACAACATTTCAGTACAGCCTCTGATAATTACTGCAGAGTTGACACAGTCTCAACTAAAATGGACGACTGCTGGCTTTGAGAGGAGAAGATTAATGGTGGGGGCAGAGTGCTGGATTCTACAGGTGATCAGGGATGTTGAAGTGAGGGGAATAGTGGAACTTGGCACCCATATTTAGTGGTTTAGTACTGATATGTAACACAACTAGCTGGCTAATATTATAATAGCTTCCCATTACATGGGAAGCAGCACTGCCCTCAGTTTCAAATACTTTAACACATTGTGTTGGAATAAAAGCACATCATAATTCAGAGTTTGCATTCAACTAGGTTTCCAGAGTGAGTACAGTGTCGCACACATTTGTGAAGTGGCAATAAAACAGACACATCAGAGGTGCGTCATTAGCAAACATTTCTAAACTTTAATTAATTTTCCCATAGAGGCTTGATTTCTTTTTTTTTTTTGACTGACTGAATTTCACTTTGTCTGGCTTCATAAATCAGATAAGAAATTATGTAAGCATAATTAGTCTGCCCATTTATTTAGTTCCTGGATTTTTTCATTTGTGTTAAGAAGTGAGTTAGTAATTTAATATTGAAAAAAAAACATCTTTGTTTAAAACAAATCAGATTTGGGTTAACCCTAACTTAGAAAACAGATTTTTTACTTCACTTTCATACTGCTTTGTACCCACTGTCAGCCCAGCCTACACGGAAACAAAAAGGTCTAAAACCATTATTCTTCATGTTCATCATTAAAGCTTTTGCTTCCTAGTCTCTCTTGTTAATGTGGCGCGAGTCGTCTTTCCTCTGTTTTTTTTTGTTTGTTTTTTTGCACTGCACCTCCCAAGGATCACTTGTCAGACTGTTGAGCCTGATGTCTTTTTCTCTGCTGAGTTTCTGTGGGTGCCGCTCTGCATGTCTACACAAGTCGTCACTTTACAGCGCTCTCTATCACTGTGCAAATGTTTAGATTCACAAAGTCACGTCAACATCAAGTGGGTTTGTATGTGGTTAAGAACAAACGGTATTGTGGAAGAAAATAAAATCTCTTAACTATGCAAAGGTCGATACAGTAAGCCCTGCTTTCGCTCTGTATGTAGGGTTTATAAAGCTCATGCATATTTAAAAGACAAGAACTCAGATGAATGACATTATGACATAAGTGTCTCACTCTTTATTTCGGCGGTCATGTGTTCAGAGGCCAGGATGGAAGAAATGGCTCTCTGTGGGAAAAGGAGGTTAGTCTCTTTGCCACAGGCTTGCTTTCAGTTAAAGAGACCACTCTGTCAGAGTGTGGCCGGTAATGAGGGGCACACAGCGACACAGCTCACACTTACACTGTACAGTCTTAAGGTTAAATGATATGACAGTCTCTAACTAAGTCTTTTTTGCCTTAAAGGTCAGCTGAATATTTTATTGCCAGCCTGGTCTGGCAGTGTATTGAAATGGTAATGTAAATACCACTACAGGACAGCCTCAGTGAGGGAGGTCCCCTGAAAGGTCATTCAGTCTCCTCACCGCTCCCTCGTTTTCATACACAGAAAGCAACACACAAACACATTCGGTCACCACATGTAGATGCAGCAGATTCTCACTCAGACGCACAGTGTATAACACACAATCTCATGCTTTTGTATCTCTGTACACTTTTATTAGTTTTCCCCTTTCCATTTCTATTACAGCCTGTGTTAAACTTCAATGCACTGGTTCATTTCGCAGCATCATTAGAGCAGGAGACAATTTCCTGCCCAGAATCCAGGCATGGACATGAAATGAAAATGAAAATAACTCTGATTGGCTGCTATAAGAGATGTAAGCTTAAGGGCAATATCTGAGGTTGTGACTGGTAAGGCACGTCTCTCCGTTAATGCAGGAGGCGGGGTGAGGGGGTGAAAGCAATCTAAAAACTCACATTTCATCAGAGTGGGAAGGTTTCACTGGTAGGCAGTGCAAGCATAGGGAATGCAAATATGGACTCAAATGACTTGGCGATAACTGTTTCTGTGGCGTTACGGTGCCCCTAATTGGTGGAGCTGCTCGGCCTTACTGGTATTCTCAAAGCTGGAGGGACAAACCACAGTAGAGTGGTCATCAAAACACTGTGACAAGTCCACAATGTACATTTAAGCATCAGCGCATTGAAAGAAAAAAAAAAAAGAAAAGTCATTTAGATGTGCAAATTCCAGGGCCCTAGTTTTGTCCATGCTGGCTCATAAATGTTAAGGAGCCATAAAATAAAGTTGCATTGGTGCTTTTCCTGTTTCAAGTCCAACAGTTTGCTGTTCAAAAGGTCTATTGTACTGCATGTCCATGTGTGTCATGAATGCATACAGATGCACGCAAACCATTTACTAACAACTATTAGTCAATAAACATTTAATTAATTATTTAAAAAGTGTTTTATTTCAAACTGCACCCTTAAAAGAATTAAACAAAGACACCTAAAAGCTGTTCCAAATTTCTAATCTCTAAAGCTCATTAAATAACACACTAATTGTGTTGCTTATTTAATCCATTAGTTAGTGAGCTTTACAGGTGCTGGTATTTGGCTTCCAGTCTATAAATATATAAATACACATGTTCTGACAAGTTGATGCAATATTGAGCTAAATCAAGCAAAGATAACTATTTGAGGCACTGTTTTCAGTTAGGGCTGATAGGATTCCTATGGCTGAAGGTGGGCAGAGCTATTCCACAAATTATATGAGGGCACAGTTTTAATGTGTCCCACTCCAACAGGTGCAGCAAAGCAAAAAGGAGAGTCGAGGAGATGTTAATCAAACTCAGTCTGGGTACACCCACAGAGGCAAAATAATTCAAATCACCTGTGTGGGTTTACCATGGGCGAAGAACGTCTTTAATGGGTGCCGAAGAATGCTGAATCATAATGTAGGTGTTTCTCTGTATTGTCAGGTAAAGTGATTTATGTACAAATATGTTTACTTATGTATGTACAAAAGTTCCTCTCAGATGATGAAATAAATGTATTAGCATGTATATTCAAAATATACTTTATTTGCAATGATATGTACAAATAGACACATTAAGGGTTGGGCCACCAGAACAGCATGAATGCTGCTTAACATTGATTCTCCAAGTCTTTGAATTGGAGGGATGAACACCATTCTTCCAAAAATATTCCCTCATTTGTTGTTTTGATGATGACGATGATGGCGGTGGCTGTTTAACATGTTGGTCCAAAATCTCACATAGTTGTTCATCTGAGTTCAGATCTTTTGACTGTGAGGGGCAAAGCATATGATTCACACAAATGGATAAAGGTGATCACTAACAATGTTGTATTGGTGTGCAGGCCTAATTTATAAAATTGTGCGTAGGATTTGCATCAAAAGGTAGCGTACAAATGACACACAGAACGTGTGTACACAAAAATATTATGATTTATAAAACTGTGCACATGCACGTTCTACACTGATTCCCCTTTATAAATCACAACCAACTTGAAATGCAGCACATCCTTTGCAGGCCTCATGTCACGAGCCTAAATTGCCGATACTGCTGCCCTGGAAGATTGGCTGAAATAAAGAAGTCCCGCATCGAAGTGGACAGGCGAAGTTCACCCCCCTTTATTAAAAACTGGCAGAGATTACTGGGAGTCCCTGTTAAATGGAGCAGTGACAGAGACAGAGGGGACGACGCACAGCTGACTCAGGTAGCTGATGTGATTTTTATCCTCTTCTTTAAAATGAAGATATCAAACATATTCAAGTTCTTTACACTCCATCCATCCATCCATCCATCCGTCCATCTTCCACTTATCCAGAGCTGGGTCGCAGAGGCAGCATTTCTGAGCAGAGATGCCCAGACTTCCCTCACCTCAGACACTTCTCTCTTCTGGAGGGACCCCAAGGCGTTCCCAGGCCAGCTGACAGACATAGTCTTTCCAGCGTGTCCTGGGTCTTCCCCGGGGCCTCCTCCCTGTGGACATGCCTGGAACACCACATTTAAGAAAAATTTAAAATGTGTTGATGACATGAGCTGTTCAATGAAACAACTGTTTTTTTTTTATTTTTTATTTAAGCGAGTCATCAGATCCAGCATTAGGCTGAGATGGGACAGAACTGGACCACCAGGGTCAGGGGAAAGTCACATTATGGAGCACAACGGTCCTGTCTGAGAACAATACATCAACCAACATACTCAGATCTTATACAGTAACTGATATCACCGTTTGTATTTATGATCATAAATCTTTTTTCTTTTTTTACTGATGATTTTTTTCAGTGTAAAATGGCTTTTACCGTATAATAAATGGACGCTTCATCTACGATATGTGAACGGTAATATTTCAGTTTCCTCTACATAACAGGCGCAGTTTTACATCGTTTCTGTGTTTCATCCTTCTGCAGAGTTTCTCATTTCTCCACATCAGGGTTTGCGTGGAGGACCGCACATTCTCCACCAAGTTTGTTTTTTGTAAATCACAAAAGTTGCGTAGAAACTTGCGTAGGGCTTCTTTTGTGCGTACGCAGCATTTATAAACGAGGCCCTGGGTGTCAGGAAAACTTTTTTCAACTCTGTAAAGCATTTGCATTTTTCATACTTTCCCCCTCATTTATTCAGATTTTTTATTTCATTTGTCACCTATCAGTATGTTAAGTTTGTCAGTGAATAACTTTGCACACAGGTATATACAACATGCTGCACTGACTGTTAAATTAATGCTCACTTTTCTCTAGAGGGGAAAATTAGGAAAGAACATATTGTCAGTGTCCTGTAAGAAACTTGCACCTCCATATGTTCTGTTTTACTTGAGCTAGTCACAGAGCTCACTTTTCTCCCAGTTCCTTTGAGTTAAATAGTAGTTAGTTCTCTTCTTCAGAATCAGAAAGAGTTTTTTTTTCATTTGACAGCAACAGTGGTGTGCTTTACTTTTTGTTCAGGAGACAGTTTGCAGCACCTTGAGGACAATGCTGAGGGTTATATGCTATCCAGCAGAATTAGTTTCAATATTTTCACACATATGTCAGGAGGAATTCAGGAAAATTTGCAAAATTGCTCAGTCCTTAATTGTGACACAGCACTTCTCAACTTTAGCATGAACACTGTCACACTGTTTAGAATCTGATTGAATCACAGTAGTGAATCAGTGTGCACAAATATGTAGCCTAAAGGGATAAATGCGAAAAGGTCAAAATATCCTCAAGGGCCACTTATATACTTCCATTATGTTGCATTAGTGAACAAAACACACAGATTTATGAATCTGCCATAAAGCATTTATGTGGAAGAGGTTTTCTCTTTCACTGTGCTCTGCAGCACATGCTACCTAAGAGTGTGTGATTTGTGGAAAGTAGGTAAGTAGTGGAAGGTAACGTGGTCATTTTGTCAATAGACAGAGAATCATTAAAGTTTTACAGCCACATTTTAATCCTCTGAAAATGGAAGCCTCCACCCCCTCTAAACACACACACACACACACACACACACACACACACACACACACACACACATTACAGCACTCTTTATTCTCCATCCCTCTCTTCATCCCTCACCTCCCTCCATTTGATTTTGTCTGGGGTCAGCAAAGCTTTCTTTGCTCTCTTCCTCATGGATGCGTTCCAGGCTGAGTTTCCACATATGCTTGGTGGTAGGGAAAGTTGCTGACGCCGGTGTTACAATGCGGAGCCCTGTAGAGCACATCTGTGATTTCAGCCCTCACTGAGACCATGCAGCGCAGCAGAAATTACCTTCTCTTGTACACACTGGTGGAAGCCTAGACTAAGAAGCCAATTCCTCAGAAATACCACCACTTTTTTTTATTATTGATTTTTAAGCTGCACTTATGTAAACCTGCATCTGAACTAGGAATAAATTGAAAAACACCTCCTTTTTACTAACACTGCAGATTTAGCTAATCTGGGATTACGAATCTCTCATGTCATTTATGAATATCTTTCATCTTTTAGAATGAATCAGTGAATAAATTAGTTGAATATTAAAAATGAAATTAATGACTGTTTTACAAGCGAAGAGAAAGATACCCCAGAACTTCTTCCATCCATCTGGCAAGCAGGGGAGGTAAACATGAGTGTGCTTGTGTGTTTTACTGAACTTAACTCAAGCATCTCTTGTTATTAAATTAAAATGATGGATCTGGGAACCAAAATTGAGCACTCCCACAGTCTGGCTTCATCATCCCTTTCACCATGAAACAGCATGCACTCGTTACTACGTTAAGTGCAGCAGGTCAAAACAGAGCTAAGCCAGTTTGTACATTCATACATAAATCTGCAATGAACAGTTAATACTTCATTTGAATCTAAATTCTCTCAAATAAGTGGTTTAAAGAACATGTACCACATAAACTGCGGCTTGTTTAAAGATATAAAAAAATACTTTTATCATAAAAATAAGCTAAAATTGAGAGGACTCACTTGTAGAGATGAGCCATCAATAAATTACCACCTGATTTCACAGTTGCCCTGGGGGGCACTGAGTTATATTTGACATGAAGTTTGGTAGGTGCTAATTTTAAGCATATTAATATACACTTTGATCAACAAAGTGGCCATATTCATGTTCATTTTTTCACATTTACCACTCATCAGTGGTGCTTCCAGCTGCAGTAGGCAGTTGTTTGCCAGTGAAAACAAGCACTGATTAACTCACTGTAGTCTACTTATGTAACACCGAACAGTAGACACAGTTAGTGACCAGCTGGCGAACAAAGCAGAGAAGTTATAGAGCAACATTATCATTCATTTGCATTCGTATTTGTGTCCACCTGATAAATATCTTCGTCTTCTAGCAGTGTTGTTGGTCTCTACCAACTTCCAAGGGAAATGAAAGGCTCTCTACTCTACAAAATGCTCCACTATGTTTACCTGTGAATGGCTGTCTGTGCCTGTTGGATACTGAGTAGGTAGTGTACAATGGGCTTTTAGAGCTTTGTCTCTGAAAACAGCTGCCTGCTGTGGCTGACAATGACAGCAAAAGAATGTTAGGAGTGAACCAAAACACTAGTTGTGGACTAGACGGCTTAACAATGAGCTAAAAGTCATGATGGGAAGACTCATCACCACTCGTGAGTCCTTTCGATTTTCACTTTGTTTTAACATTGTCATATGATCACTTGATTTATAAAGCATGCATGTTGTAATTAGAGCCACTGTATATTTCAGTCCCCACTCAACTCTCGCTGCTATTTAGAGGTCTTTCTGCCAGTAGGCAGGTAGTGTATAGTGCTTTATCAGGGTGTTTTTTGCTACAAAATGCTGCTCGCTACAACTGGAAACAGGTTTGATGAGAGCAGGGTTTGCTGGCCAAAAAATCATGAAAAAATATGCTAAGAGAAACTAAAGTGCTTTGTGGATTTATCACTGTGTGCAAAATCTTACACTTTATATGGAGTCATCAAATGTAAAAAGGATTGATTTATGTTTCTTTAAGAACAGTTGTCTATATTTGTAAAATAATGAACACAGGCAACGTGACATGAAGTACAGTATTTCCAAATCAAACTGAGGGGCAAAAAAAGCACCACGCCACCTTTTCACATGTTCCTCCCAACAGCAGCTTCACGGCCCCACATATTCAGATCAATAAGACAAATAGGGATGGTCTGAAACAAAGAGTGTGCCGCCCAAGAACTCCATGAACCTATTTATAACCGAGGCTTTGTCCATCGGAATAATGATCCCACAGCAAGGCTGAGACATCTCCCCAGGCCGGGATCCATATCCCTGTTAAGGCTGCCACCACTGCAGCCAAACACATGCCAGGAGCAAGAAAATAACCCCTGGCAGTGGCCTCTGTCATGTCTTACACATTATTCAAACATGCACTGCGGGCTTCATCAATCCTCTGAGTAAAGGAGAGGTTGTTTGTTGGTTCAAAACTCCCAGAACTTGATGCCATCAAACCTGATACGCCTGTTAACTTTTGGTGGAAGGCACATGCTGTAGAGCACGGACAGAGATTTGGTAATTGTGGAAATAAATTCCAAATATGTAATTTATGCAGACTAAGTAAAGTAAAAAGGAAATGCATTTTAGAGGAATGGTGTGATGCAAATGTTTCATTTATGCGCAGAGTAATGTGGTTTTCAAGGAATGCGAGGCACTTAAATATTAGTAAATTCGATAGATGGTCTCATCTACTGCGGTCCCTATGAGGAACCAAATACAGGAAATTTAATTACATACTGTAGGTTTTTGTCTTTATTTCCTTAATGTGCATCTTTAATGGAATTACTCCACTAAGAGCAGGATTTTCATTTATCATTTGAAATTCAGATGGGTGCATTATGGGGAAACTTGCTGACAAAATTGAAACACATAAAAGTGAAACACAAGGCTGTTTCACCCCATTTAATTAGAGACAGCAGAGGAGGACAGAAAGAGAGAAGAAGAATAAAGACATTCAGTGTGTGCTTACAGAGGAATATTAATAATCTCTTTTTTTAACAATGCTGTGGAAAATTAAGACTAAATACTCTGCCTGATCTCTATTATGTCACTATCATTTATGTTGGGGCAAACACACACTGGCGGACAAAGCTATTGGATTTATAATGTATCAAGCTAATATACTAGCGCAGTCTAATCATTAAGTCATGGACAAAGCTTTGCCATATTGATCATGTAAGAATGCTCAGGGTTAATGTGTGTGTGTGTGTGTTTGTATGTGTGTGTGTCTTTGTATTCCATTTTACTCAGATTCTTTTTCTGTCAGCTTTGCAGCAATGACAGTTAAAGTTTATTATTATTATTATTATTATTATTATTATTATTAT